>CM034151.1:235170618-235236984 GCA_019776745.2 Taxus chinensis | reverse complement strand
TCGTCCCTTTTATTTAGACATTTTATGCTTTTGGACAACTCTTTAATTGCTCTTGTTTAGACTCTTGGATTATTTTTCATCTTCAACAATGCCTTTTTCTTCCTTGAAACAGTTAGATAACAACATATTGTCTTAATGTTATAGTTTTTATCGTGCTCAGTTCTTGCGAACTGACATGTGCTAACAAATGTGCAGGAGGATTTTCTGAGTAGAAAAGAAAAAAAAAAGAGAGAGAGAGAAAAAGAAACACGTGTAGAGAGTGGTTTCCAGCCTTCTTAGGAACTGCTGTTGTACGAATGTTTTCCTTTGCTTTAAAAACATTAGTACGGAAATTGTGGAGACTATTTAGAAGGCATTGCATTATAATTTTGTATTGTTCTCATGTAGGTTGTTATCGTTTGAAATTCAATTTGAGAAATATTATTGTCAATAAGATTAAACAAACTTGTTTTGATATGTGTATCCTTTGTTGAATTTTCACTTTTCAGAATAAGATTTATCCTTGAATTGTCAACCTAAGTATAATTATCTAAAACTGAATCAACTTACATCACTTTTGTTACCTTGGTCATGTGTCGTTGGTAGAGGACTATGTTTTGAACCTAGCAAAGAAAAAGAAACAAGAGAAACAAATATACATGGTGATCCCACTTAAACTAATCAACAATCTCTTATTGTGGTAAATCCTTAGAACGGTCTTAAGGTGAAATCAATGATTAAATCTTGGAAGATAATAAAAATTATAATAAATATAAGGAACTTGATTAAGAAACTCTTCGATCTATCTTACCCGTTGAAAATGTAAACAGTATACTTATGTCTATCTCTTTAAGTGAAGCCCAAGTGAAATCTTTAATATTTCTGGTTAGACTCTTGACCCCAATGAAACCTCATTAACAACTAATAAAATCCTAATGATGAATCCAAGATTTAGGCAGTCATGTATTGGAATAAAATAAAATAAAATAAAATTGTCCGCTTGAAAAGATAAAACATATATGTTCAAAAGCAGCAACGTCGAAAACAAATTGACGAAGTTAAGAGCCTTGAGAAATTAACTACCTCCTCTCAAATGAATAAGTTAATCAAGTAAATGAAGTAACCTCTTACCATACAATAATTTGTTCACACTGTATATTAACTTTAACAAGGTAGGAGAAAACTCTTCAAAGGAGACATGAACTTCAGATTCTCCTATCATGGTTTCTCCAGGAAAAGTAAAGAATGTAAAAGCACTTACAGCTAAAACATGATTCTAAAGAAACCTTCTGTGGGAAAACCTTGTTGTAAAATTGCATACTCTAGATGTACCATTGTGTCCTAAGTGTGTGCCTCATTTTAGTTGTAACCAGTGTGAGTCCGTGTTGTGGAAAGCATGTCTTTAGTTGATTTTATTCCCTAGAGAACTTGTGTAGCATCATATTATCTTCAAGTAAGTCAAAAAAAAAAAAAATGTCCTGTCTTTTACTGTGTTGTTCGTGTGTGTGATTTTTGGGTCGTTACAGAAAGATTATAAAGAAGGTTGAGCTGGGCATAACTGATGAAGAATCAATGAATGAAAGTTGAAAGAAATCTTGAATGCATAAAGGAGACCTAGAATTATTGATCTTGTGGCCGTGATAGGTATGGATAAGTGTTTTGGGACTTGATTTGGGTTAAGAAAGGCTATATCTGGAGCATGGAGACGAGATACACATAAAAAATAGCTAGAGGAGGATTGTATTCTGACACCTTATCATGAGTTCCCTTGTAGATATGTATGTGAAATGTGGGAAAGTTGAAAAGGCATAAACTTGTTTTGAGAATTTTTTTCAACCAGATCTGGTCTCACTGAATACTATGGTTGCAGGGTATGCACAGAATGGACTTATTGATAAGGCACTTAAACTCTTTCACGCAATGCCTCAAAGGTATGTCTCCTGGACGGTTATGATTGTGACATATGTACAAAATGGTTTCTTTTATGACTTCTAGTAAGTGGAATATGCATCGTTGTTGTTTCATGATATTTCTTTCCCCTGTTTTGCATAAAATACTCTGAGAATAAAAAGCACCTTTGATGCAGAGAAAACTAGGATGCAAATGTCCATACATAATATCCCCATGCATTGGTAGGTGCTTTTTGGGGTGTGTATAACAGAGATCCCATAATACTGTAGTACAGCTTTCCAAGATCTCTTGCAATGTTGACAATATTATATTCATATGCGTGTGATGCATGTCTTCTGTATAGAGCTAAGCAGAGGTAAGAGACTCCTATAAGTGAATTAGAATACTGCTCAGCAGCATGTATTCACGTGAATCAAAGGTACCTCAGCAAACAGCCTACACAATCATATCTCTATGCTTTGCCTATACTATAGACCTGGGACTTCTATAGACAAACTGCAAGTTTTCTTATCGTCAATCTGAAGATCTGAGTAGTAATATGTGCTCACAGACAATCTTACTCCCACGTAGTATTGTTATCATCATTCCAAGATGAAGCTGGAGGTCATGTTGGAAGAAGGCCTAAGTCATATGGAGGTATACCAAATTCTCTTCATGCAATAATTGATGAGTGAGCTCAAAATAACTCCAGGTCTAAGCTCCAAATAACCTTGGATGCAGAGCAAACTGGAAGATAGATGTCTAATGCAAATAATCCCTGTGAGAATATGTATAACAGAGACACCACACTATATGGTTTTGAGTTCCAGGAGCTCCTGAACTTTCGACAATGCTCTATTCATAAGCCCATGATGCACGCAGTTGTACAGACTGAAGAAGAAAAGGTAAAAGACTCCTATAACCATAAATTGAAACACTACACAGTAGCATGCGTTTACAAGAGTGAAAGGTACCTTGCAAGCTAAATGCACAAGCGTATATTTATGCTTTGCAGATTCCTGGGAATCCTCTAGATGAGCTTTAAGGTCTGTCCATTCCATCCACTTCCCAAATCTGTACAAGTCATGAAATCTGTACAAGTTCATGAAATATGTTGATTTCTTTGGTTATGTGAATAGGCCTGAATTATTTACACAATGGCTGCTCTCAATTTTTTTGTATCCTTCATTCCTTCTCCCGATAGCAATATTCTTTAGTTTGGCACAGACATGTAGGATGCTGGAAAAAAATGTGGAATTTGGCTTTAAATTTGCCAATTAATGCATTTGCTTGACAGTTTGTAAAGTCTTTTCAAAAAATACGTTTAGTACATAGCCTGTAATCAAGCTATCAATGAGAACACATATCTTTGAGGCATTCTGTCAAACAATTCACTTGCATTGTCAAATATCTTTGTGCGAGTGACCCCAAGGTGAGGACTGGCTTTTGAAATCTATCAGGAAAGTATGATTTTCTTTTAGGAAAAGAGTATCTTCCTTACTTCTTAACATTAACAAGAGGCAACTCTGCCCTCCTTTGGTTTGAGAAAGGAATTAAAATATTTCATGACTTAATCTTTAAGATCACATATGTTAATAGCTTGACAGGAAGAACGTGTGCGCTGCCAAGCATCTAAAAGTTGGGCATCGTCATGTTTGTAACGGACTGCATAATATAGAGCACTTTGACCATCACGATGCTTGCTATCCACGTCAATAACGTCCAAACTTAAAATCCATTCACAAAGTTTTTTATGTCCAGAGGAAACTCCAACATGTGACACATTTCTTCAACATTTATCACATGTTGTGTCCAGCTGTTTGTTATTTACTTGCTTGTATTCATCAAGCACTAGTAGTTGTATAATATCTAAGGATATCTGGCCCTCTGCATTGTTTTGTATTTATTGCCTATTTTGCCAAGTCTATGTTGAAGCTGGGCATTATTGTTATCTTTGTAATTCTTATGGGTTTTCATGGCATGTTGTAGGATCATGTAATTGTATAGCTGGGGTGTCTCTCATGTTTCTTGTTTGAGGGGAGCATTTTGTGCTACTTAATATTAAAAGTTCTATTATTGCAAATGCTTAAACCTTGTATTTACTGGTATGCTACAGGTGGAAAATAGTGAGCTAGTAGGCGTGGCGGCAGTGAGTGCTGGGAACAACCATGAAGTAGGAAATATGATAGCAGAGGCCACGAGTAAAGTTGGTAGGAAGGGTGTAGTAACTCTCGAAGAGGGAAAAAGTGAAGAAAATAACCTATATGTTGTAGAGGGAATGCAGTTTGACCATGGATATATTTCTCCATACTTGTGACCCACAGTGAGAAGATGTCTATAGAGTAAGAAAAGTGTAAGGCAACTGATATAGTTGTAGTTATTTTTGTGGTTGATAATTTCTCAAATATATATCACTTATCTGTATCTATTGCACTTTTTCCTATTTTATTGGGTTGGGCTGGTGTCAACAGAATTCTATGCATTCTCTGCCTTGTAAATATGATTTGTTACTTTTTACCTCTACCTTGTAAATATTATTCGTTACTATTTCCAAGTTTTGGATCATAATAGCAATCTATGAGGCTATTGTTATGTAAGGTCGATGTTGCTAGGTTAAGATAAGATAGTGGGATTTATGTGTATGGGTATTGGTCAAATTCACTCAAAAAATAAATGTATGTTTTATTGTCTGCAACTAATATTGGCTGATAAAAATATCACAAATGTAATAGATTTGAATGGAATATTGGAGGATGCCATTCTTGCTAGTTATCCTATCATAATAATTGCTGAAGACAATGAGCAAGAATTCTTGGCTACCCTAGTTGTGAACATGCTTCGAGGTGCATTAAAGATTGTTGCTTTGAAGGTTCTTGGTTTTGGAGAAAGGAAAAGGTTCCAGGTATAATTATTAAATAATAACTTACATTCTATGTTTCTTGGGATCAGGGACAAGACTTGGTTATTGGTAATGTTGGAAATTCAAGAGTAGTTTTTTGTACAAGAGGTCAAGACAATTCTTTGGATGCAGTGCAGATGACAATGGATTTGAAACCCAATCTTTTAGGTATGTCTAATGTCTCGAGATAAGCTCAATAACCTATATATTTGTTATATATATTCTTTTAAAACGATCATATATGCATGGAAAGCTTATTCTATTTCTTATACATAGTGAAAATGTTGCACAGTACAGTCAACTAGGAGAAGGATAATGACAGATTGAACATTTGCATTTGAATATGCATTCAATTATTGTAAAATACCTTCATACATGTTCGAGGAGTTGGTAAACATCAATTATCTAACCATGCCCCCATCTTGACTTTCATCATGAAATGATCTTCCATAAAAGGATTAATAGGGAGAAGTCCAAATAGGGAGATTTCACACTCTACTTTACAAACCCTAACTGTGCACTTACCTGGCCCGTGAGCCTCAAAATGCTTATAAAATGCATGATCCTTGTTTACAAAGCTTCTTACTTGGCATGCAGGGTTGTCTTAACCTTCTCTAGGATCCTGAGCTACCAGTAAGGTTTAGTAATACAAATAATTTTGATTTCCGTTAAGGAGGGGTCTATACATGCTCATAAACACAGGGTAATTCAAACCATTACTCTCAATTCAAATAACAGAGACTTCTTTCATTGTATAGGTCTCAACCATGGCTTAGATACACTTCATATAATCCTTCCTATAGATTTCATTTGTGCTTATAATCATCACAAAAGTAAATCAAAGTCTGATCCCACAACCCAAGGCACAGTCATAGTACAGATTTCAACTAGTTTATCCATTGGCAATAGAATATCACAAAGGATGGTACTTCTAATTCATGAAATGATCCTTCATTCACTCCTATCACGTGGAATTATCCTTCAAGATTGAGATATCACTCAAATAGTCCCTTGTCATATGGCTGCAAGCAAAAATTTGAACATTCACAGTCAGGAATGTGTTTCCTTACTTTTACTAGCCCTGAGTTTTGATGGCTAACACTCTTATACTTCTTGATCCTGTAGCAAAAACCAATATTCTCATTGGAAACCTCCTAGACATTTATTTTCCACAAAATAATGGTCTTTCTTTTACTTATTTACCTTCAACTCTCTCAAATATCTCTAAACAATGTATTTTCACAGTTTATGAGGGTTTCCTCAAATTTGCACTATAGGATTTCTACCACAAGAAATTAAAAGCTTTCATTTTCTCTGAGTACACCAGTTACCATCATACTCCTTTCAATGACTAGTTTTAAGAGTTCTTTGTGCAACTTAAGCAAGAATTTTATTCATAGATCCTCTAGGACAGGGTACAGTCTGCCAAAGGACAATCTCCTGAGTTTGTCAACTTATTTTAACTTTAAGACATTCTAAGAACTCCAAGAATGTTATTAAAAATCAATTAAACCTTTAATATACCAAGATTAGGTCTTGACAAGAGTTGTTACTTCACAAAATCCTTAGTTCAGTTAGCCAAATAATGACATGCACATAAAACACAGTTTTGTATACAAGAACACACCCCACTTATCAACTTTGGGCTATTGTATCCAAATAGCATAGATGTCCCACTTTTCATTGGAAATAGTTTCGTCCCTTCTAGGAACAAGTATTTAACCACACCATTCAGTCAATATCAACTGTGCTAGTACAATATTCAACAGTTTGTATTAAAGTAAACATTTAGTTAAAACTAATGACATAGTTCTTATGCTTTTTATAGTAGTCAATTGATCAGTCAAATATATTAGTCAAAGATGAAAATCTAATTCCGTCCTTCAGTCCAATTGCTGCCATAAAATTCAATGCTACTATATTGATCAACACTGCAATTTCAGGTCAAAATAGTCAAATTGTTGTAGATCTAATGTTGATGTCATAACTTTTCAATGATGTAAAAATGTCAACTTGCTGGTCAGAGTAGATTTTACTTCAATGTTTGTGCTGGGAATATGGGATTTAAATTGAATAGGTCATTCATTTTCTTATAAGTTTATGTAAGTCAAGCACTATAATGTCATGTAGGTTTTTCGCCGAGTCTGTCCTAGGCTAATTTAGTAATTGGAAACTTACCCAACTAGTTCTATCAACTTAAGTAGGTAAAACATGCATCTTAATTAGGTTGGATAGGAGTGAGAAAATCAAGGTTTGGATCCACTTTGACTTTGACCTGATGGTGTTATCGACATAAAATGTTGTTAAATGGATACAACGATGTTGTCAAAAATGTTTAAATGATCTCATCATGATATCTTATTATGTCTTCTCAGTTGAATGCCCTCTTGTATTTTTGGCTTGAGATTGTTTCTCATCGCTTGTAAGATGTAACTGATGACTTCGTAGTTAAGTGTAACGAACCGTTACACTAAAACCTTGAGGCGTTAGTGAAATCTGCACATGAGGATCATAACATCCCACCACACTTTCGTAAAGCCCGACTCGGGCTGGGTTTGCGCCCTTACTCCCATACGTATGAGCCCATCTTCACCGACATTTAGGCACCCCACGGGCCCTAGCTACAAGACGTAACCAACCGAGTGGGATTCAAACACGGGTGGTTGCTCTGATACCAAATGTAACGAACCGTTACACCAAAACCTCGAGGCGTTAGTGAAATTTGCACATGAGGATCATAACATTAAGCAAAATTCTATTCTGGGTTACATTAGCACAAATTAGTGCATAATTTTTAGAGCTCATGACTAGTGGTTGGATATGTTTCCCCAAGGCTGAGAGCCAACTTGCAATGCACAAGGGGTGAAAGCTGAAATCAGAATTGTTTGTTGTTTCAAATAAAAAGATCTATCATACCAGATCATGTTATGACAACAACTGTGATTACAACAGAATTGTCTTGGAGGAACAAGTACTGTCATTAAGCAAGTAAATGTTGACAAAATCATCTTTGTGGGCTTTAGAACAAGGTTTCATTAACTTTATAAGCCAGCTTCTATGGTCAATTATCACGGTGCTATGTAAATAACTAGTTCAGTGTATTCAAAGGATTGATAATTGGCATTATGGTGTTATGCTTCAAGCTACCTGTTGAATTAATGCTGAAAGAAATGTCATGCTCATCTGCTGGCAAAATTTGATGGTATTCACTAATCTCTGAATTCCCAATTCTAAATTTGTTTATTTCACCATTTGCTATTTATCTATGTCAATCACGAGCAGTTGATTTCAAATTTGGTGTGTCAAAAACAAACTAGATGTTATTATTCTTTTTGAGGCATTAATGTTATCTTGTGGCCTTTAATTTTATGCAACTTTGTACTTTCATTTACTAAGAATAGATACTGATGTTGCCTTTGGAAGAACTTTTGATGTAAGTTTAACTGCTTTGGCATTTTATGCTAGAGTATATGCAAGTTGATGCTAGTACTCTTGGAATTGGTCACTCATGTATGACTTGAATTGTATGAGCATCTGTTTTAATGCCCATGGGAGGAACTTAGTGTGCCAAAAAATGGATCACCCCTTTTACAATTTGTACAGCGGTTATCTTTAATTTATTTCAGAATACGATATGCTCTTTTATATTAAACATGATTTTTGTAAGGGGAAAGGAAACCTTCTTCCAAGAAGATTACACGAATATTTGTTGCAAGAATTCCACCCTCTGTTACTGAGGAGATGTTTCAAAAGTCATTGTTGTTCCTTAACTATGAACTAGTTTTCTCAAATTATTTAGCGGTGTTACAACATTTATGAATTCACTTGCTTCCTATAATTATCTCAAAAATGTGCTTTATTTAAATTTGTATAATGTCCCTGTAAGTATTTTGAAGAATATGGAAAGAACATGAAGATGACAACTATCGGCAGAGAGGCAGTTCCTCAAAATAAAAGTTAAGAAAAAGAACGTCGAAATAACACTAGGGAAGTAAATGGATCGCTTGAAGCTGGTGGTGGAGAGGTGGTGTGAATATTGTATGTCAAGGGTTAACGACATATAGGAACCCTATTGTATTTTATCATTGTATTTCAAGGGTTAACATCATTTAGACACCCTTTTGTATTTTATTTTATTTGATATTAATAAAATGTTTGACCCATTTGTTGGGCACAAGATTCAAATCAGATTGTTCTTCATTTATAATATTAATTACTAGTCCACTCTGACATCATAGACGATATGTAGCCATTGATTGCACTATATAATATTTGGTTATTATTTATTCTTGAAATTCATATTTTTCATTCTTTAAATTTGTATCATCTCTAGAGAGACAATAAAAATTGAAATTAGTATTGTCTCTAGAGAGACACAAAAGTAGTATTCATTATAGTCTCTAGGGAGACAATAATGTTATTGTCTCTAGAGAGACAATATGTATCAATGTATATTGTCTCTAAAGAGACAATATTAGAGACACCCGTTTTGAGACAATACACAACTTTTTTATTGTCTCTATTTGAGACAATTTGGTCAATTATTGTCTCTATTATTGTCTCAAAACACCCCTCCTTGTAGTAGTGTCTTGTAAAATTGCCTTCAAATACACACCTTAGTACTACCCAAATTGGATATGCCTATTTAGTGCATCTTTGCATTGTTGAACTCTAAATCTAAAAGTTCTCATTCAATCAAAAAAGTAATCCTACATTGGTTGGTTTCCTTTGTATGCGTCGACATATAGACCCCAATATATTATGATCCTCATGCCAATAGGGATGATACCACAATGGAAGTGGTCATCTTACGAACATAATGATCAGTTGGAATATTACTTCTATGACTCTAAAAATCGTTATTCAATCAAAAAAGTAATATGCATATGTTTGGTACACAATATCACGATCCTTATGCTAATAGGGATGACTCTAAAATGAAAGTGGCCCTCTTGCTAACATAACATGGATGAGTATGTTTTCTTGCTCGATTTTCCCCTCTCCTCTCCTATGGTTTCAAAAAGTCAAAAAACTTCATGTAAAATTGCCTCTAAATACATGTGTTGCCACTCAAGTTGGATATGTCTCTTCAATACATATGAGAATTGCTTCTACAAATCTGAAAAACCTAATATTTTAGTAACATGTAATCGGTGCACCTCTTTTTAGCACAAATATTAGTATTAGAAAAGTTAAAACCAAGACATAAGAGAAATGGAATGTAGGAAGTCCTATTGTTGTCCCTTAAGTTTAATTCAGTTCTATCTCAAAAAGCTAAACAATAAGATTTAATTTAGTTATGTCAAAGACCTAAACAATAAATAAACACATGTTCAACCTTTCTTTCAACAATCTAGAAAATCATATTCTACGTACAAAGCATAAGACTGTTGGATAATAAATCATAAGACCGTTGGGCAAATACATCGGAGCGCAGACTGCTTAAGACCCTTGAGTAAAAAAGCTTAAGACCGTTCGATAAAAAAGCATAAGACCGTTGGACAAATACACCATAAAACCCTTGTTCCTCTTGGAACCCAGAGTGCTTATTCGATTTTTGTTTTGTTTTTGCACCTGTGTTTTGATGTTTCGGGGTTCATTTCTTGGCAGTCATCGTATTTCCTGTATTTTTATCCGGAGTCTTACACGGCCGTGTTTTTTCTGTCTCCTTTCTATTTTGATTTGTTTATCCTTGTTTTTGTGTTGTGAATGGATTTGTTTTTGGTTTTTTGTGTTTTTTTTTCTTTTTGTCTGGAAGGAGAAGAGAGAAGACGAACAGGGCAGAACCTCGAAGACTCGGCCCACGGGGAGGAGGGGAAGAAGGAAGAAACGCTACAGAGTCCATATGCAACTGCAACGCCTTCATTTGGATTTCGAGAATGCCTTTGATGCCCTCGAACAGGGGTTAGGTTGAAGACTCCTAAACACCTTAGAGACTCAGCCTGTAACATTCAATAACAGAGAGGCTGCCGTAAATTTGTAAGTCTCCTACAAACTCATAAACCTGCATGATCATAAGTAAAAGAATTTAATGTCTGTTATGCTGTTATAAACGATTTGGTAGGTTGGAAATTTCCTCGATAAAATGGGCGGGGTTTGGGAATTAAGCCTGTTGTTTGAGGGTTTTGAATGTCTGTATTTTAAACAATCAATTAAGCCTGTATTTTAAACAATCAACTATGAGTCCTATTGGTTGTCTCTTTCAATGTTTCAAGCGGATTGAAGAAATACCAGATCTGAAATTTAGAACCTGTGGCGTCATGCCTCGTAGCAGAACAAGATGGCGGCACAGGGGCAACATGGGCTTTTCATGCTGGTAAGTTTGTTTTTCAAACGGAGTACAATTTGTTTATGTCTGATGTTTTTAATTCATGTAAGTAAGTCTCTCATTGTTCAGTAGTAAGTCTTTGTGCTCAACTCGCCAATTCACCAAATCTCGGCATCCTTGTTCGGCTCAGATGTGCACCTGTCCACTCTGTGCTTTTTTGATAGTTTCAATGCTTTCATCGACCAAGCTCTATTCTATGCCTTGATCCTCTTTGCTTTCATAATACATCTGGTTCAGAACGACTCTATAGATTTATTTCCTTCTGCAGGTCCGTTTCGGTGTACTTGAAATCTTTCCAATGCTTTGAGATTAACACCTTGTTTGCTCCACTTTTCATAAATTATGAGCTTACTGGTTTTCTGGTGTGCAAGATTGGTCATCAACACACCTACGATTTCAACTTATCACATTCTTCACTCATTCGGTGGTCTTTTGCAAGCCTTTAGTTACTGGCTCAGCCCTGGACTCTTTCTGGCTCGATCCCTAGCAAGTTGTCATTAGATAGCATCTCGAATGTTTTTTCTTAGTTGTCATTAAGTCCTGTTTTCTGTTTAATTCTGTGTTGTGAACAAATGTCTTAAGTTATGATATGTAATCACATCCACTTCCAGCGGTGTTTTGCACATACTTTGATAGACAAACTGCATTCATTATCAAAAAAATATCCATTGTGCTTTATTGTTAATTCATTAATCCCCCTGTATTTTCAAGGGATTTTTGCTATTTTAGTTTCATTAAATCCTCCGCATGGAAGGCTGATAGCTTACTCAACATTTTGGATTTCTACTTTTGTTGGTTTTTTTTCCCATTTTAAAACCTATAGCTAGTTAGTAATGTTCTAGGCAATTTCATTTTACTACGTGTTTGAAAGTGCCTCACCGATTTCTGAGTTTTCTGTTGAAAATCCCTCACCAATTTCTCTGTTTTCTGTTGAAATCTTGTATTTAGGTTTGGAAGTATGTTTATCATGATGGTTATCTGGATTGATGATTCGGCGAAATTGATGGTTTAGCTATTTTACTGCAAGTTTCAGTGCTTATATCACTAACCATGTACTTAAAAATATATTTGTTTTGGAGCAACTATTTACCCCTATGGCCATGGCTCCGAGAGACACAAAATTAGTTTCTCGTTTGTTTTTCTGATCTATTCCAGTCTTATACCACCAACACTGCAAAAGTGGTTTTTCTAAACCAGAGGTCACATTCTAGGCCTTTCAAAGAGTCTGGAAATATGTGTGAAACTTGCGAAATTATGCTCTTAAGGTACATGTTCTGCCGTCATTACTGATATTAATATGCCTTTACCTATTGGGGAATTAATACATATGAAATGGTATTGCCATCCACTTGTTGTTACACATTTGGTTTCTTTTCTACTGAGAGAAAGATGAAAATAAAAAATTGCATGGCGTGTAAGTTTCTGTTCACCAAATAGATGGCCAATGCACAGGTGGTGTCTTTGTCAACACAGCTGGAGACATTGTTTTGACTCACCTTCCTCACATCGTTTCAATCCCACATTCAGCTCCTGTAGGATAACTACTCTTCAGTTATCCTACATTGTTTTGACTCACCTTCCTCACATGGTTTCAATCCCACATTGTTTTGACTCACCTTCCTCACATCGTTTCAATCCCACATTCAGCTCCTGTAAGTTTTCAGTTCTTGTAAGATATCTACTCTATTTACATCTCATTTTTTTGATTCGTCTTCCTCACGACGCTTCAATCCCACTCTCAGCTTCTGTAGGATAACTACTCTGTTTCCAGCTCATTGTTTTGACTCACCTTCCTCACATCGTTTCAATCCCACATTCAGCTCCTGTAGGATAACTACTCTTCAGTTATCCTACATTGTTTTGACTCACCTTCCTCCCATCGTTTCAATCCCACATTGTTTTGACTCACCTTCCTCACATCGTTTCAATCCCACATTCAGCTCCTGTAAGTTTTCAGTTCTTGTAAGATATCTACTCTATTTACATCTCATTTTTTTGCATAGTTACCAGGTTCGGAAATCCGATTAAATTCGGAAGGGCAAAAACATCCGAAAATTCGGAGTTCTCGAAAAAATCCGAAAAAATACGGAAAAATCCGGTTCGGAATATATATACTTATATTATTATAATTTATATTATTGTATACTTATATCATTATATATAGACAAATCATACAAAAAAGCATCCATCTACCATAATCATCATCATCATAATGATTCTTTCAAAAGATTGCAAGAAGTTGCTTGGTCCAAAAAGGTAAAAAAATGGATTTTATGAAAATAAGAAAAATATTGCCATCAATGCGTGGAGCTCAAGAAAATATATACTTTTAGAGAAGACGACACCTAAAACGGAGCCACAGAATGAAAGTTATGGCACATGCAAGTTTTTGTTGCTGCATCTTCCCGGACCCTTTCCAAAAATGGCAAAAAAAATTTCCATCCTTGCGATTTTTTTTTTCCTGCAAAAACAAGGCCGAACCAAACTGGATTTATTCGGTTGCTTCAAAAAATACGGTTCGAACCGGATTTCATACAAATCCGGCCGAACTTGGTAACTATGTTTTTTTGATTCGTCTTCCTCACGACGCTTCAATCCCACTCTCAGCTTCTGTAGGATAACTACTCTGTTTCCAGCTCATTGTTTTGACTCATCTTCTGCACGTCGCTTCAATCCCACACATTCAGTGCCTATACGATAACTACTCTGTTTCCAGCTTCAATAAGAAAACTGTCCCAACTGCCACTGTGGCATCTAGACCCAACTACTCTGTTTTCAGCTCCAGTAGAATAACTACTGTGTTTACAACTCATTGTTTTGACTCGTTTTCCTCCTGTCACTTCAATCCCACACTCAGCTCTTGTAGCATAACTACTCTGTTTCCAACTCATTGTTTTGACTCATGTTTCTCACGTCACTTAAATCCCACACATTCAGCGCCCGTAGGACAACTATTCCATTTTCAGCTCTTGTAAAATAACTACTCTATTTCCAGCTCTTGTAGGAGAACTACTGTGTCTCCAGCTTCAATAGGATAACTGTCCCAACTGCTAATCTGGCATCCAGACCCAACTACCTGAGAGAAAATTAGGCAGACGTTCAAGCATTGAATAACTTGTGCGGTATTCCTAATATTATCTAAGTTTTGATGTTTTTTCTATGTTTCTTATATTTTGGGAACGCAGTCTTGATTTTAACATTGATGATTTTTCTATGGTGGGCTATTTTGGGTTTGCTGTTTTGATTTTTGTTAGGATTTGAATCATCAATCAACTTTCAAGCTATTCGTTTTCCTGAAGTTTTGTTGTCATGTCATTTGGAAGTATTTTGTAACGATTATTGTGGCAATGAAAACATGAAACGGTGTAGTGAAGATTATGTTCATTGAGCTTTGATTTTTCTCATCTCGGTATGTTCCATTTTGATTTTCAATCATGTTAACTGCATTTTATAATATTTAATAGGAATAGGGTGTGGATTTTGTATGTCTGTTTTGCCATTATAAATCATTTGGTAGTTGGAAATTCCCTCAACAATGGGCTGGGTTTGTGAATTAAGCCTGTTGTTTGTGTTTCATGGTTTAAATGCAGGACACCATCGAACAAGTAAACACCAACTCCGCGTGGAATAATCCATTTCATTTTCCCTGCTCCTATCATTCACATTTTGCTGTAACAGAGACAAGTATTCCTAACCCTTAATTACCACACCAGTAAAATGAAGTTTTGTTTTTCTCTGTGTCAATGGCATTGTCAAATTATTATTGGTTGTCTTTTTCAATGTTGCCACTGGGCAGGTGTTGTACCAGGCAGATTGAAGAAATGCCAGATCTGAAATTTAGAAGATGTGGCCTCATGCCTTCTAGCAGAACCAGATTGCGGCACAGGGGCAGCATGGACTCTTCATGGTGGTAAGTTGCATTTTATAACAGAGTACAATTTGGTTGTGCCTCATGCTTTTTAGAGTTGTAGTAAGTCTTTATCTCGGATGTGAATGTTTTGGGTTTGAACTCTGTCATTTTTCATACTGTTAGTGCTTTGATCCCACTGGCTCTTTTTTAACTAACTAGTTCATCTTGCATTTGGTTCATCTAGACTCTGTAGACTTATTTCCTTTGATTTTTATCTTTGTTCGGCTCCATTTGAGTGCTTTTAGATTACCACCTTGTTTGCTCTCTACTCACTACTTTTCATTCATTGAAACTTCTGGTGAGATTTCTGGTTTTTTGGTTTACGTAGAAACTTCTGTTGTGTAAGCTTTGTCACTACCGTTATCATGTTTCTATTCCTCTGGTTATCAACACGCCTATGGTTTCAGCTTATCACTATCCGCTTCCAGTCACCTTCTTCACGCCTACGGTTGCATCTCAACTGATTTTTCACCAGATCCTTCTTTTGCAAGACTTTAGTTCTTCACCAGCTTTTACTGTCAGGACTGCTGGCGTTCCTTGAGATTTAAGGATTTTTTTTTGGCATTCGTTGGGATCGATTCAACACAACTGGCTCCTAGGATTGTTAAGATATTTTAGCTTTCACAAATGATCTATGAATCCCATAAAATTGGATAGGTAATCTTGGGAGAATACTTGTAATCTTATAGAGATTATTTATAGAGATTAATACCGCTAATTCTTTTCACTCGTCTTCCCCGCCTCGCTTCGATCCCGCATTCCCAGCTCTACTCTATTTCCAATTCCAGGCAACCATTGAATAACTTCAGGCAGATTTTGCATGCGTTGAATAATTTATGCGCTATACCTAATTTTATCCACGTTTTGGTTTTCTATTGTGGGATATTTTGGGCATGTAGTTTTGATTCTAAAATCTATGATTTTTCTGTGGTGGTTTATTTGGGCATGATGTATTGATTATCTTGTAATCTTGTAGTTGTGTATAGTTTTCCTTATTGACAGTTCAAAGCATTAAACCAAGAATTAACAGCGGGTGAAACAATTTAGAAGTTTTTGTTTGTCTGCAGTTTCGTTGTGATGTCATTTGGAAGTATTTATCATTCATGTAATTTTTAACATCTTAATCTCATGTTCCATTTTGATTTGCAATCATGTCAACTGCATATATGTTTCTGATATTTGTTTCATCTTCTTCTTTATTCCTTGCAGGCCTCTCCCCTGTTCCTGATATTTGTTTCTGTTTGGGGAGACAATCCTCTCAACTCAGCCAGCAAATGCCCAGGGTTTTCTACTCTGAAGTGATTTGGGAGTCTTATTAAAGGCAGATTTATATTTGTATTGTAAATGTCGTTACATTATTTTCTAATTAATAAAATATTTTTTGGCAGGAGGGCTGAAAATGCCCTCCAAAACCCTCAAAGATGACCATGGACATGTTTGAGGGTGTGTTCGTCTTTCTTTTTTAAATTTTTTAAATTTTTTTTTTAATAGCAACAATAATGAGTAGATAATTTTATTTTTGAATAATGTGTTGTATGGTTAATTATTAATAATATATTTTTGATAAATATATTAACTAGTAGATTGCATAATTATAAGAACTCATTCATTTTATTTTAGCATAAATAGAAATAAATTTAATGATTTGGCTTTGAGGAGGGAAGAGAGATTGGAGGAAAAAAAAGGAACGAAATTCTAGAAGAGGATTTTGGAGGTTGGAGGGAAATGGAGAGTTAGAGGTCGAGAGGAAAAACAGAATAAAAGGAAATAGAGTGTTGGAGTTCATGAAGGACAAAATGATTAAGGGAATAGGAGAAAGGAACATTGGAGGTAAATAGGAGGAACGCAAGGAATAAGAGGAATGGATGCTAGAGGGAAATGGAGGGTTGGAGATTGAAGAGGACAAATAATTAATAATGTTTGTTATTATTTTATAAATAAATATCTATTTTTATAGAACTTATTTTTCTTTATTATTATTTTATAAATAAATATTTATTTTTATAGAGCTTATTTTTCTTTATTATTATTTTATAAATAAATATCTATTTTTATAGAATTTATTTTTCTTTATTATTATTATTAATAGAAAATTACATGTTAATGAATGCAAATATATGTATAAATCAATGAACTAATAATGTATTACTAATGCTCTATTGATTTTTATTATTATTATTTTTAAATGTTCAATAAACGTCACCTTAAAAGTTACATTTTGAATGGAGGTCAGAGGGAAATGGAAAGTTGGTGGTCGGAGAGGAAAAAAAGAATAAAAGGAATAGGAGAACCGAACATTGGAGAAAATAGGAGGAATGTAGGGAAGAAGGATGGATGCGAGGGGGAAATGGAGGGATAGAGATTGAAGAGACTAGTAATAATTAATATTAATATTGTTTGTTATTATTTTACAAATAAACTTTATATTTTATTTTAATGGAACTTATTTTTCTTGATTAATATTAATAGAAAAGTACACGTTGATGAATCCCAATATATGTATGAATCAATGAATTAATAATGCTCTATACATATTGATGCTAGAGGGAAATGGAGGGTTGGAGATTGAAGAGAATAGTATGAATGTTGGGAAAACAAATAATTGATATTGTTCGTTGTTATTTTACAAATAAATTTATATTTTATTTTAATAAAACTTATTTTTCTTGATTAATATTAATAGAAAAGTACATGTTGATGAATCCCAATATATGTATGAATCAATGAATTAATAATGCTCTATACATATTGATGATAGGCCATGGATTCATAGACTTGATTTTCAACATAAATTGATTTATTTAAAATATCTAATATTAAAAGTCTATTTTTTAGAGTTACTTTCATTTATAATTTTTTTAGCATCTTACTTAACATCTTACAAATATTTCTAAAAACTCATGAAACCTTAATTATCGTTCAAAAATTCAATTCCTATTAGTAATTATTCTATAATTATTGTGATATTTTTTCAAAGTTAATTTTAATATATCAAAATGTAAAGTAGAAAGATAATTAAATTAATTTATGGCCTTAAAATTCACATAAAAACCCTAAAAACAATCAAGTATATTCCTTCTAGAAGATATATGTCCACCCTCTTTATATTTAGAATAAAATTAATTCTAAAACGCCGAAGTTTTTCCCCCTATGTTGAAGGACCTCCGAACGTTAATCTGCAACTGTCTTAAAGTTGACGGTTTGACGACCGTTTGAACGTTTTTGCATTTTTAACTCAGTTTTTTTTAAACCTGCGGATTCCTCAGGCAACACCTGTTTACATCGATCAAGTGCACCATTGGACCAGGCTCGCGGATCTTAGCGTCTACAATGTCTGTAGCATTTGCAAAAAAAATTACGTATTATATGCAACCATACACGAGACATTGTGCAGAAAACCATGATATCATATAAGAATTTTAATGATTAAGTGACAAAATTTGAAAGTAGTATATGTGGGGTAATGAGTTTCTTAAAACTTATTACTGATTTGGAGAGCATGAGTATGCCTGCCAAACTTCCAAAGCTCCTTTATGATGAGCTGAACACAGTCGAATTTCCTGATACTTCTGTCGTCTGCAACCCATCTCTGCGAGCTTGATTAAATTAGATGCAATTTGGGTCACCCCCAACACGAGAAATGGTCTGAAATATACTTTGCCTTGAGTGCCCATATGCGGACTTCTTAATTGAAATGCCTGTCACTTGATGATATTAATTAGAAAATTTATATTAAAATGAATGCCACTGGATATTCAAATAGTGATGCTAAGCAGAATTAAATTCTGCCCTATTCACAAGACCAGACGATATCTGATATTACAGAGCTTGAATGATATTTCAATTGTTTGGGATTACAGAATGTTTTGCAGGATGTTGCAATATTTTCATCGTAAGTGTTGATAACCTAGATTGTTGGAAATTACACCGGCACTTTGTGAGTATGTGAGAAGCAAAGAACACTGTTATAGTGTGAACTGTATGTAGTAAGATTTATATTCATATGTTCGTCTTAATATATAACAATTTAACTAGTGCAGCAACCAAATATAAATTATTTGAAATTTTTGACAAGTTGGACTACAGGTATTAATAGTTGACAACGGGAACCCTATCATAATGGACTACATTATTTTTATTTTGATATCTACCAATTAATAGCTTGGGAGAACGCATCCCCGTCTATAGACAAATGACATACCTCCAGTTGGGTTTCTACAACTGTCTTACAAACTGTTGACCCATTTACATAGAAGCAATTCAAGGAATCCGCGATAGTTATTCACTACTTGTGAGAAAATTTCGATTGTATGCATTTTTTATGCAGTTCAGAGCAAATGATTATGCATCACCTGGGAGCCCTGGTAATTTCGGATGGAGCGGAGTTTTGAATCGAGGACGTAAAATGGATCTTGATTTTATTCTACAACTTCTGTAATCTTAATTATGAAGATTTAGCACCAGTCCCTCAGAGCTATCAAGTTGCAGAAAGGAGGGATCATTGAACCTAATGCCTTTGTTACAATAACACCGACATCAATAATTTTGTTACTATATTTGTTTCAGAGGTGGGTACATGCTTTAAGAACAAGAGATTTTTAAGGTCAAATGGGCTAAATTCTGATAATGGGCTAATTTCATATTTGACCCTCTTTTGCGATGTTCGCCCTCTTCAGAAAGTGTGGCCGATTTTGTTTGGAATTAAGGCTAGCACAGTGTAGTAACGCAAATTATTTGTGGGCTGAGACCCGAAGGCATGGCACCCTTGCAAGACCATCTTGGCACTTTTCTAGACCCTATCTTGTGTTTAATCCTTTCTCTCATGGAACTCAAATTTGCAGTCAGGTGTTTTATCCTTAGCAAGAGATGGAAATATCTTTACACCTATCTCCCTCGACTGAAATTTGTTACATCTAAATTGTTGCCTTCTACTCATGATGAGCTAGATAGAAACCGTATAATTGAAGACATCATTTCTAATGTGCTGCTCAGCCATAGTGGTGATTTAAAGGGTTTCAGCTTGGATGAAAATTTCCACGAATGGAATGTGCACCCCATTAAACTATGCAAATGGGTGTGGTATGCTACATTGCACAATGTACAACACCTTTCTCTGGCCCAGTTGGCCCAAGATAATCCTATATTACCTTTGGAAACATTCAATTGCGAGGTTCTCAAATCACTTTCTATGGCAGACTACAACATTTATACTCCCGAAGATTTCTCAAGTTTCAGATACCTCACTCATTGTTACTTCTTCTCTGTAAATGTTGAAAACCCGGCCTCATTAGTGTACTTCATATCAAAGTGCCCTGTTTTACATCATCTTTACTTAGAGGATTGTGTCCTACACACAGACCTCGGCAAACTTACCATCTCTGCTCCAAATCTTCAGACTTTCAGATTACTTGATCATGGCGATTGGGACAGAGAAGATGTAGTAGTTGGAACTTTAACACTCAGTTGCCCTAATCTGCTGCATTTCACTTTAAATTTGTCTTTCCCAAACATGTGTCAAATGTAATATAATCTTGTTAGATGAATTTTCAAATAGACTTGTAAGTGCTGACCTGACAAGCAATGGAGATTTGATAGAATTAGAGATCTTTATGTGGGAAGAAGAGAGTGAAGATTTTGCAACCAGATTTGTTGATATAGTTGAGGGTTTCCAAACATTGAAAAAACTCAAGCTCTTCAGCCGGACATGTATTCAAAGCAATAAGTTTCCTCTTATTACCAGACTTTTACAGTGGCTTCCAGGTCTTCAAATTCTGTCTTTCACTAGGCGTCCAGGCCTTGAAGCTCTGTCTTTCACTAAACATTTTCCAAAGGTAATAAGTCCTGCCATGAATCTAATTTCACTATTAGTGTTATGTATAAAATAAAATATCTCTTATGGTAAATGTTTTGCCTCAGTTTTTATTTACTGGTTTTAAATTTCGTCAATCATATTACAATTTTGACCATATAGTGATATGCAGAGAGATCAAAGACCAAAGTCGAGCCTTGACCATATAGGGTATATTGCGCCGGAGTATGCAACTCATGGTCAATTGACAGATAAGGCGGATGTGTACAACTATGGCATGCTGGTTCTGGAGATTGTGAGTGGCAGAAAGGTCAGGGATCCTAAACTTCCACCCGAGATGGAGCTCCTTCTACAATGGGTAAGACTCGAAACTTCATTTAAGATCTTTCCTGGATTACTTGTTCTGAGGGGCATCTTGAAGAATCCTTTGTGTTTATGTACAGGCGTGGAGTTTACACGAGAAAAATGAGGCATTTGAGCTGGTAGACAGAAGAATTGCAAAAGGAGAATCTAAAATCGATAAGGAAGAGATAGTAAGGGTAATCCACATTGCTCATCTTTGCACATAAAACGCTTCAGAGACGAGACCATCAAGCAATCGCATGTGTATAATGCAATGTGAACACCGAATGGTATATGTTATTTGATTTAGAGGGATAGTTATTATTTTTGTAGTTGTTGTTGATAAGGGGCGTGATTGACAATTTTGATTTTCTATTAAAGCCAAAACAAATGTTGCAAAGTACATCAGAAGGGATTTTAAATAATATTTAATTGTGTAATAATTGAATACAAATGCAAGTAAGAGATGTAAGTTTGCTATCACTCACTCTAAATTTGATGTTTTGTTGTTTTTAATGTAAAATTCGAGAATGTAGTGAATGTGAAGTGTTGATGTCAAAGTAGATTGAAAGAATGACTAAGTGCTTTAACATATTAGCTCTCCAAGAAACATAAATGTGACTAAATATGCAAGCATATATAAACAAAGCTTAAATGGTTAGGGTACAATCCAGAGTGCTTTATTACCTCAAAGAGTTTGAGAGCATCATTGTCAGAGCTATTTTGTGCATATCCTACAATTATGGCATTCCATGAGACCGCATTTCTTTGAGGCATTTTGCAAACAAAAAATGGTATATGTTATTTGTGTTATAGGGATAGTTTTTACTTTTGTAGTTGTGTTTGTTTAAACTATGGGTGATTGATTTTGTATGTGTAGAAATATAGATGGACCACTTCATTTAAAAAGCACAAACATGATGCCTTTTATTAATGTCAGCTCCAATTTGGACTCCAATAATATCGGTGGATGGATTCTTCGATGGTTGCATCAACGGAACCCTCCCTTTCCATTTCTCTTGAGGCGTGTTAGGGGAAAAGTGGTTTTACATATTATTCTCATAGGACATTTAGCGCATGGTTTTAGTAATTTTATGGACTCATCACTTTATGCATGCATTATTAATTAGACGTAATCTTTTTACGCGGAAGGCATTCCTCCTATGGGAAAACCCTTTCCGGTCCACTTCGCCCAATATGTTAAATTTGATGGTCGTTTGAACGTTTTTAAACACGATTAAATTTCTTCTTGGCAAACCTTTTTTCGTAATCTGCTCCACAATGAGTTTAATGTCATTTATGGTAGTCGGTGGTCTCATGATAGTTGGCTGCAAAGGACACTATGGAATTTACAGAAGTCGTTATAAGCCCGAAAAAGAGGCAGACCTCCGTGAGCCTTTTGACATGGAGACAACTCCTAAGATAAATTCAAACATTTCAGACAAATTTTCTAATTTTTTTGTAACCACATAAAATTCAAACATTTCAGACGTATTTTCAATCAAAGCCATGGTTGGATCATTGGCAGATTATTCTTCGAAGGTGTCCATTGTCTACCAGTTCTCATGTCCTCCATCACACAAAGTGGTGCCATGCAAATTGTTTGACTAAATGCCTTTATGTCACAAATGTCTTTACCTCATGAACTTCATTTATCACATGAGATGAAAAAAATGGTTGTGTTGAAAGGCCTTCACATATTTACATGAAAAATGCAATCGGCAAGGGTTCTGGACTGCACAAGCTTTTGTTCTGAACTAGATACTTTGGAGATTTTCCTGCAACAGGGCACAACCAGAACTGTCTTCATAGAAAATGAGGATACACTGCCTTCTCAAGCCATTTCAGTAGTTCACCAAAATCAACGAGATACCTAAAACAATTAAGACTTTTGTTGATCCTGACCTAATGGTAAAAGAAAGCTTTTTGTGATGTCATCATTCTCAGTATAATAGACATGACCAGTTACTGATTGTCTCTAGATGAAGATGCAAATATTAATTTCATTGTCACTTTGTGGGGACAACACTTAGATTAAAAAAAACTTGAAGACATTATTTGTATACAACATCTTCCGGCAATTGTTCGCGTTTCCAATGGGACCTTAGTTGACTTCAAGTACCAAATTTACGTCAACCCCCCAATTTCAGAAACTATTACACTTCATGGTTGGGTTGATACTGATGACTACTCCCATCTGATGCCCTCTATCACAAGCAAATTGAAAATGCTTAACCTTTGTAACAACGATTTCATAGGTTACAAATGAATACTGAGGGAAACGAATGAGTCATGGTTACTGGAAATCACAAATATCAACATGTTTGTTCTACACGACATGTCCTCTTCAAAAAGGTGACAAAAAATGCAAGAAAAAAGTACAAGAGCATGGAAATGGTTCATGATTTTGTTCGAGTTGCAACGTACAAGTTTAGACCTATGAGTATAGATATACATTCAGGATCGATCTAAAGGACCCAATAAGAGAACTTCAATTAGTTACTACTTTTGATGAGACAACTGAGTCAATCATGGGTGTTGCAGCTAGTGACCTCCACCTATTGTCTATAGATGAAGATGTGAATAGTGCAATTACAAGCAATGTCATCGGCAATGAATATTGCTTCACACTTTCCCTGAAAAAAGAGACATACCACGAAATCAACAAATTGAAATATGTCATCCTTAGTTCAAAGAAATCACAACTATTAGTATGGAAAATCTTTTTAACACAACATGTCCTCTTCAAAAAGGTGACAAACAATGCAGGAAAAAAGTGCGAGAGCATGGAAATGGTTCATGGTTTTGTTTGAGTTGCAACATACAAGTTCATAACTATGAGTATAGATATGCACTTAGGATCGATCTAAAGGACCCAATAGGGGAACTTCAATCAGTTACTGCTTTTGATAAGATAACTGAGTCAATCATGGGTGTTGCATCTAACAACCTCCACCTATTGTCTATAGAAAAGTATGCGAATAGTGAGATTACAAGAAATGTCAATGGCAACAAATACTACTTCACACTTTCCCTGAAAAAAGAGACATACTGCAGAATCAACAGATTAAATGTGTCATCCTCAGTTCAAAGAAAGTAGATGGCAGTGCATCTCCTCCATAACCTTCTTTACGCAAATATTTCTACCACATCCGTCCCTTCAAACTTTACACCCTCATCCATTCCTTTCTATACTTCGAACTATCAACACTATGTTAGTTATTCCATATCTATGTTTCCCTCTTTTTCCCCGCTTTAAAAGAAAACTGTTGTATTTCATTTGACATTAACATACCATTGTCTCCTACTACTATGTGGATTGAAAGTACTATTAAGAAAATAAATGAATATTACTTGCACTTTTGTTATGATATAAGATTTGCAAAAAAATGCCCATAAACCGCTACCACTCATGATATAAGATTTAGAAATGTATATGTACGAATTTGTAACAAGTTTTAAATGTATATAGAACTTTTAAATGAAGTGCTTCATCTATATTTCTACACTTACAAAATCAATCACACCCCTTATCAACATCAACTACAAAAGTAATAACTATACCTCTAAATCAAATAACATATATCATTCGGCGTTAACATTGCATTGTACACATGCAACTTTCTTTCTACTCCAGCTCTATTATTGCTCCCATCCATTTCCACAAGATAATTCAGCTCTAGTATTATTGCCGTCAGGGACATAAATGAAGAGTATTTTGATAAGTCTATTATTGAGCATCAATGTGACCCACACATCTAACTAGAGGGTCCTTTTCTCTACCATAGTAACATTTTGCAACCACGAGTCAACCCAAAAATGGCTCCTCCAGATCCCTTTTCACAATTAGTCTAGGAAAATAGAATGTTTTAAAAAGATGCATTTCAAAGCAAAGGAAAGTATTTACTTCCTAAAGGAGGATAACGTCTGGATTATTACTCGTGATGACTTGTGGCTTTGTATTCATGTTCAGGGTGGGATAAATCCCTCCATATTGCATGATAAAAAAATCAGTTCATTGAAACAATGCAAGGTTGTTAGATCCATTACCGAGGGTCAATTTTTTTTTTTTTTTTTGGGAAAACTAGTTAATTCGATCCATCCTTTCATCATCGTTGTATGTCTTTGCATGTGTTATTTTTTGAAAAGGTAAAGAAATCAAATTTTGGGTAAATTGTGGCTCTTCAAATGAATTTGTCAAAATATTCACAAATTACAATAACTTCCTCAAAACAAATCACATAAATTTAAAATTTGGATTGTGGTTGATTTGAATAAATTTACAGCATCGGTAAAAATAATGTAGAAAAAGTTGTAATGTTTTGCGAGATATATGCGAATCTTCACAATTTATGGTTTCAACCAGGTTTTGTTTAAATTGAAGCTATGATATTGCTTGTAATGGAATTTACTTAGATAGAGAAACAAAATAATAGAAAAAAAATTAAAGTATATATGATTTTTCCATTTTGAGGGGACAACCTCCAAACCTTATAATTAGAACCAAATACACAATATGATGTTTAAGTACTAACCACTAAATCTTATATATACCATATTTACGTTGTGGTGACTCCATAAGTAGACCCTGCTAGAAATATGAAGATATAGAGATGTGATTTGACAAGGTAAAAGGTTAGCCACAAGCCAACCACACATATCCTAATATACATTATAGGTTAAGGGTGTGACAAAGCTTATGTTCCATAAAACCACTTGAAAAGGGTTTAAAAGTATATCATGAGAAGTGACCCTATCATTTGGATTTTGAGACCATTGAGAAAGAATTTGAACTTGTATTTGTAAATCACATAATACTTGTATCATTTCACTGAGAGGCATCCTATTATGGTATTTGGGTCATGATGGTGGATTGTAATATTTGTGATATTATAATAAGTTATGTCCAACTTTAAATTTTACATCTATTTGCTCTTCATATCAAAGTTTTAACCTTGAATTGGATGTTAAATTTGACCATCATTTAGAAGTTTTTTTCTTCTTTCTTAGAGAGGTTGATTAAGAAGTCGCAATATGTTGGACTTGATATAGTGAAGTTTAGAACCTGTTTTGAGATTGATATTTGTTGAAGTTTTTTAGATGGACATATTTAAGATATCTGAAACTAGTAGTGGTCATATATATATATATATATATATATAGGAGCAATAGAGGAAATTGGAATAAAAGAATTCAAAGAATGATTAACATCAAAAAGAACTAAAGAAATTTGGGATGGTTGGGCTTTATGGATTGGGGAAGCTTGTTGAGTTGGTGAAGCTTGAGAGGGAGCCCAATGATTTATATCACTTGGAAGAATCACAATATGAGGAGGAGGACAAGCAAAAAATAACCCATAAATTAATCATTAAAAAACGTAACATTTCGAGAAGAATAAATAGTAAAAAGAGAAGGAATATTTTCACAAGCAATTACTTTCAATGCATTTATAATTCTAGAGATATTAGTAAGATTTTTCATAACATATTTCTTAATATTATGAATGGATACATATTTATTGTGTTTTTCTAACTTAACCTCATAATCATAACCATCATCATAATCATACATTTCATGCACATTATCATTATTCACGGAAGACAATTTAACTTTTGATAATACATTTGTAGGATTCATGTATACAAGCTTGAAATGAAATGAATATGTTATGCAAATTCACATTCAATCTAAACATAGTTTGTGATAAAAAATTGAAACACCAAGTAAGCACATCATGCACTAGAGTTTGATTCAATCATATACCAATTAGGGCTAATGTCATACACGAGAGAAACACCCTAAAAAAGGCAATTAGGGCTAGCATAATGCTTCTTGGTGCGTGAGAAAACAGGTCCTAAAAAATCCTTTGAGGTTTATAAAGAAATGCATGTTTATCTAAAGGTGAAACCCTAAAGTTGGATTTAATGTGCACAATGCACAATCACCAAGATGTTTTATAAGAAAGTGGTTTTTGCTTCGTAAAGGCTATGCATCTACCCATACACTTTTAAGTTCATTCCCTAATAGATATAATATAGTAAAATTTGCCCTATTTAAATAAACGAGGTTCTCCTGAAGTAATGATAATTGAAATGAGGGGTTGCATAGGATTATATGATTTATCATAGTTTTAGAGGTTATTATTAGAAATAGATAATGTAGTGCCGACCCAAACATCACTTGGCAAAGTAAATAAAAAAAATAGAAACGAATTGAGAATATTTTCCATAATTATGTTATTCCTCTTTCAATATCATAACAACATGATTTTGGAAATTGATATTGAGGATGAATATTAATTTAGCTAGGGAAAATATAATTTTACAAACATGTTTGTATGTTGCGAGTCTTCAATAACCTCACTTTATTTTCCCGAATTATGTGTGGATATATGGGAAATTGATTTCCTTCCTTATAACCCCAATAAAGTAGCAACACCTTAAGAGCACATAATATTATTTGAGGAGCACATAGAGAAGCATACATTAGCCCTCCATTATTACTAGGGCACTTGATGGGAATAATTCTTTGAATCCAAAACACCAAGTATGATGAAAGAGAATATGTAATCTAGTGCAATGCAAATAACCAACTCATATCTCTTTTGATGATCTAATCAATGTAACATATTAAATGATATATCCTCGTTAAATTTCCTTGAATGATTTTATACTACTCTAAACATGCACTTCTATAATTCATTCCTTGTCTTCTTATTCTTAATTCACTAATATAGTTATAAGTTTTCTAAATTCAAATTAACATACTATTTATGCACGACAAATGCTACGTTGATAAATAATAGGGGAAAAATGACAAAAAATGTAGCATACAACACAAGTGCACCTAACAGAAGCTAGAAACAAATGACACTAGAAATGCACATTTTTTATTATGGAAAACACCTCATAACAACGAAAGAATAAATAGTATTGGAGAGGAGGGAGAAAAAGGAAACAAAACCAAAAAATGACAAAAAGAAGGAAATCACATCAATAAGAACCAAATCTAAACCAATAATAAAAAACCACATAAATATGAGGCTAGAATAATGAAATTAAAAACAAATAACTAAACTTGTACCAAGATAAAATTGTCTATATTAGGGGAAGGGGACTGCTAGTTGAGACCCCTAACTATTAGGGGCCCGACTGTAATCGCCACTCATAAATGCGCATGTTGAATGTCATAAGAATGTGTGTACATATTCTTATAGCTTAGTCAAATACCATATTAGTAACATGAATATGGTTTCTTGTTTAACTGTTTAAAACTGCATATTGCTTTAAATCATGTTTTTCCAGACTCTATCCATTTCCCCATTTTTGAAGCTTTCTTGGACCAATGAGTTGAGACTAGTATAACTAGTTAGTGAAAAAAAATTGGTGCCTAAAAAAGGAAAAAACAACGTTTCATGTTAAACATTCGATTGCACCTTAAACTGTTGCATAACTAATTCCTGTCCTTAAACCCTTGTAGATTAAATCCATCGTCGAGTCCCTTGCCCTTCACTTAACTTTGCACGGCTACATTGAACATTGTGACTTCAATAGATCTTAACTATGATCCCTTGACTTCGATCTGCATTAGCTTTGTATTTGGTTCCCTAATCACCATGACTCAATCTTTTCATTGAGGATCCTTATATGATGCTTGATGTTCATATCTAGAGGTGTCTGTGTTCCAGTCTGGAGTATGTTGCTTCAAGGCATTTCTTGTCATCGTGAGGGGGTTCATAAACGACGCGTTTCTTACAACATCAAACAAGTTTGCATCGCTCACCATTTTGTTTTGCATCTGGTTAAACATTGAATTATCAACTCAACAAATAGCTAGATGATGCAAGCTACATATGTCCCCATGCCTCGACATACAAGTTGACATCTCTTCTAGTTATCCTTTACTGACATCCAAACATCCATGCATTGAAAATTGTTGGCTCATGAATGAATTATAATATTTAAACTGATCAAACAAATTATAAAATTCTTACCGAAACGTTCCCTATTTATAATGTTGGATGGAGAGGACCCAAGTGTGCACATAAACAATAATTCCCTCTTTTTCTAGTACCTTGAACATTAATTATACTAATAGGCATTTCCAAATGGGAGTCTAAGTGGTTGTGTTGGACATGCATTTGGAATATAGAAGGTTGAGGTTTTGAGCCCGTTTTCATTGAGTGGTAGTATCATCAAGACTGTTGATGAGGGAAATCCTAATTGATACCTTAATAGGTAAAGAGAAAATCTTATGACAATTGTGTATGTAATCAATGACACAAGGAGTTCCCTAAAGGTAGAGTTTATATATCTAATATATATAGAGTTATACATCTAAACATATGCACTTGTTTCCTTTGCAAGTATTCATCGATAACACCTTGTTTTCTCAAATATCTCTAAATAATGTTGCCTCAATGACCTACACATTGTACACCATTTCTTCTTCAAGTGATTAAGATAAATGGTACGTGGTGCATATGTGTTTAGTTGTAAGAATTTTTTTTTTTTGCAGTGGTTCCCACCAACATTTTCCACACTCCTTGACTTCTCATCCCTCAAACCCCTCTTCATCGCCCATCTTCCTCCTTTCATGGTTCACTCTCTCAAATTTATACTTCTTCGATGCATTCCCTTCATTACACATTTAACATGTGATCGCTAGTTAGTAATGTATAAATAACATTGTTTTCTATTTTTGAAGGGCAATATTTAAAATTATTGTTACCTACAAATTGGTTGATGTCTGACAAGCACATGTGGCCATAAAATTTAACATTTGTTGGATATTGTTTTTTAGGTCACTAAATTATCTAGTTTGTTATCTTGCGCACATGATAAGGGTGAAGCTTTGTTGGAATATCTCCAAAAAGTGATGTTATGGAGCTTCAGCCCTAGGTTTACGTACATTAAAGGTAATTGGAAAGCGTTACCCTGATATTTTAATGGTAATGTCTCAACATTTGATTGAAAAGTGTTAGGAAGTGTTAGATTTTAATTGAATACCTGTACAAAATTAGAACTTGGCCTAGGTTATGCTAAAATCTGCAGCAACACACTGTATGGTGACACTATTCATGTCTTGAAAAGCACTTTAACGTGCTTTTCTCATCCATATGCGCAGGGTATGTGAAAGTGAATTATAGGTGATGTGACTCTAGATTGATAGAAAGAAGCATAAAAGAGAAAAGGAAGGAAAAAATTAATTAGAAATACAAAATTAAATTTTTTATAACTAATCTTTTTTCGCCAATGTGTGAAATTATAGTTTGTACATAAATGAATTTTTTCAAAAAACAATTAAATTTCTAAGATTTTTTTAAAAAAATTGTTTATTAGTTTAGTGGTTAGAAAGCTAACAGCTAACCCTCCCATTTTATCGACTCTCTCGAGACTAAAATTTTCAAAACAAATATGGCAGAGACATATGTGGAACAACAAGAAAGGGCACTACCAATGTCTAAATTGATATAACTACTTGAAATAAAAGATAAATATCAAGAACAAATGAGGCAACAAAGGTTACAGTGCACACAACACATGTGCTTAGGAGAAAAAGAAGAAAAATCCATACATCTAGGCATTATTCCTGAATGTGGCACCATCTAATCCTCAATATGAAGTCAAAGTGATTCATAAAGCGTTTTGAAAAATAGATTTTAATTGCATTAGCCATTGCACCATACCAAGTTGTTGCTTTTGCTCCAAGTTTTGGAAAAGATGAAATAGTGTCACTTGGTACATATGCAGCACGGCCCGCCTGAGCTTCCATGTTCTTTGTTGACTCAACACCATCTGAAACAACCTCAGATGAAACAATGAAAGTAGTTAATGGATCATCACATGTAGATAACCTATCATTCAATGCAAGGGATGCAGGTATGAGACCATCTAACATTGTTCAATAGCCTGCCACAACACAACCATACTTACAATAGTTACAACACACCAAATGAGGCGCCTCCACAGCCTCAATCTTATTCTTCCTCAACATGTAACAACAAGCCAGTGGACGGCAGGAGTTTCCTTTCAACTCAAAGGAAAATGAAATAGCTTTAGGTATAGAACAGATCCAGAAAAATCAATTCGTGTGAAGTAAAATGAGGAGATGCTAGGATTACAGATAAATATCTATGTGCAGGACTAATTTTACCCAGAATGGTACTGATTTTAGGTGGCTATAGTTCATTTTAGCAGTCCCCTCATGTCCTCCCTCGTTGTAACTATCCCATTACTACTAAATTTACAACGTTGACTTGGGTTTCATCGTGGATAATTCCTCTAGATCTCAAACAAGGTAATAGTATTATTATGCAAGGAAAATGAAAGGTTTGTAGGCCATATGGGAAGCCCACATTGCACGCCCCCTCCTAACCGCTCGCCATCAATCTCCTGACACTAAATGCCTTCCATCACGCCTTGATGGGTGACCATACCAAACACACTCCACCGCCCTCCTTTATTTTCCTCTAGCAATTCAACCACTCACGGTGCCATACACAATAACTTCCCCCATTAAATTAAATTTTCTTTTATCTATTATTATTATTTTATCGTAGTGTTTTTTATAATAGCGATGTTTGAAAAAGACACATCATTATTAGAAGGGGGTGAAAATTGGGCATTAAATGTCTAACATGCATTAGGAGTATAAAATGTTGAGGTTTTGAGCCCATTTTCATTGATGGGTAGTATCATTAAGACTGTTGATGAGGGAAATCCTAATTGATACTGTTATCTAATTTTGCCCCTTGGACAAAATTGATCAAACAAATTCTTACACAGGGAAAACAATCGTCAGCAATGTTTGAAATCCTCAAGTTTGAAAGTTTGAAATTTTGGACTTTCGGGTTTCGGGGTTTCGAAACTCTCAGACGCGAAGTTTGAAAGTCGGCCTCAAATGTCTGAAATCCTGAAGTCCAAAAGTCTAAAATTTTGAACTTTCAAGATTTTGGGGTTTCGAAGACCTTGGGAAGTGTGTCAAAGATGGAGCGGTAATGTTTGAAATCTCGAAGTGTGAAAGTCTAAAATTTCAAACTTTCAGGGTTTCAGGGATTTTGGGAATCATGTAAGAAAAGCAACGAGCAAAAAGCCTAAAAGTCTGAAGTCTGAAATTTTAGACTTCAAAGTTTTGGGGTTTCAGACTTCGGAGTTTTGGAAGTATTGAACCCTAAAACGCAAAAAACTCAACTCAATGTCCAAAGTCTCGAATTCTAAAAGTTCAAATTTTTGGACTTTCGGGCTTTTGGGTTTCGGACTTTCGGAACTCTCAGGCCATGTTTCACAAAATGACAGCTCGACCTTCAAATGGCCATATCTTTTGACTAGAAGCTCAGATTTGAGCAAGAGAGGACTTTTTGGAAAGCTTACAATCTTCTCTACGCAATTATGACTGATTATCTTTAAATTAGTGGGACTAAGCTCTTAAGAATTAAAAATATAGTTCTCCACTTTTTGAGGTGTCCCAAGTTTCTCACCTACCACCATAATGAAGGTATGGGCTTCCTTCTTTCCCAACAAGACATGGTACATGGAGGTATTGGTTTTTTCATGGCATCCATCACTGTTGCAGAAGAATTCAATGCATTTTGGGGGTGGTTAAAGCTGTATTTCAGATTTCTTCTATCTCCTTCTCTAATTCTTCCTATATATTGTAAGGAGGGGCATTTTTTAAAGAGTTGGACGATTTGGCTTTGCACCCTCACTTCTTCTCGTAATGTCTGTAATTGGATTTGTGGAGCTAAAATCTCCCATAAAAAATGTAATGCAAATCTTGCCTCTTGGCCATTGTAGTGTACTGTATCAAATTTGTGGAGAAATAATACATGTTTGTGGATGATTTTCAACCCTCTTTTGTGTTCATTGCATCTCTTTGATCTCTCACTGCAATCTTGGTTATCTGTGTATGGTGGTTGTATTACATTTCATGGTTTGTGTTTAAAGGCAAATAAATTGTTCAACATTCCTTTGTTGCATCACCTTTGTTAGTTTAGGTTTATTTTCTTGCATCTTCTTAACCTTGTCTCCTTGGCAAGTTAGAGTTGATTTTAAAGTATATACTCTGCAATTGTATGTCTGCCCGTGAACAGAGGAATAGGAACCATCCTTCATCCAGAGAGCTTTCCCGATTGCAAAGTCCCACACTTTGGGAAAAGCTCCATGTTATGCAATCGCACTGAGAGTTTCAACCCATTGAGTTGCATACATTAAGGGGTGTTGTGATTACGCATCAACAGATACCTTAATAGGCAAAGAGAATCTCTTATCACAACTCTGTATGTAATAAATGACACAAGGAACCCTAAAGGTAGAGTTTATATATCTAACATACATAGATTTACACATCTAAACATATGCACCTGTTTCCTTTGCAAATATTCATCGATCACACATTCTTTTATGAAATATCTCTAAATAATGTTGCCTCAATGACCTGCACACTGTACATCATTTCTTCTTCAAGTGATTGACATAAATGGCACGTGGTGCATATGTGTCTAGTTGTAAGGAAAAAAGTTTTGCACTGGGTCCCACCAACATTTTCTCCACTCCTTGACTTCTCATCGCTCAAACCCCTTCTTTATCGCCCCTCTTCCTCCTTTGATGGTTCACTCTCTCACATTTATACTTCTTTGTTGCAGTCTCATCATTACACATTTAACATGTGATCGCTAGTTAGTAGTGTATAAATAGCACTGTTTTTTGTTTTTGAAGAGCAATATTTAAAATTATTGTCACCTACAAATTGTTTGATGATTGACAAGCACATGCGGCCATTAAATTTAACATTTGTTGGAGATTGTTTTCTAGGTCACTGAATTAGCTAGTTCGTTATCCTGCGCACATGACAAGGGTGAAGCGTTGTTGGAAGCTCCCCAAAAAGTGATGTTATGGAGCTTCGACCCTAGGTTTGCACACATTAAAGGTCATTGGAAAGCATTACCCTGATATTTTAATGGCAATGTCTCAGCATTTGATTGAAAATTGTTAGGAAGTGATAGTGTTTAATCAAATACTCGCACAAAATTAGAACTTGGCCTTGGCTACGCTAAACTTTGCAGCAACATAGTGTACGATGACACTATTCATGTCTTGAAGCGCACTTTAGCGTGCTTTTCTCATGCATGTGAGCAGGCTATATGAAAGTAAATTATAGGCGATGTGACTCTAGACTCGTAGAAAGAAGCATAAAAGAAGAAAAGAAGGTTAAAATTAATTATAAATACAAAATCGAATTTTTAATAACTAATCTTTTTTCGCCGATGTGTTAAATTATAGTTTGTACATAAATGATTTTTTTTCAGAAAACAATTAAATTTACCTGTCCTGCTACGAACAATCTTGAAAGAAGATTTGCAGGCACAGTTTAATAATTATAATAATACCTATTATCATCAACACTCCACGCGTGATAATACCTAATAATGGGAAGATTTGACAAGCTGCCGTATCATAGGTATTAGTAGCTCCTGTTGGAATATGTGATTTTTCCATTATCATGAACATCTTCAACGCACGAATTTCTCGGGGACAGCTGGAAATGGAATACTTACTCTTTTGCTTGCTACTGCCTACCTAGGTATATCACGTGAGATCTTTTTCTATGTACTCGCCATTATCGACACAGATTTTATTCAACTTTAACAACAACATATTATCTGTACCCGTAAAATCAATAAGATTATCCCGCACACCATAATAAAGGAGAAGGCACAGTAAGTTGTAGTGTCTTAGATGTGAATTGTCGTCCTTAATTACGCTCTCATGTGTGTCTCGAATTAGAATAATGTCCTCAGATCTTTTTCGATGTGCTCGCCATTACCGACAGAGATTGTATCTCAACTTTAACAAAAAATGGGAGCGTAAACAAGCTCTTAAACATCAGAAAGCTCTTGGCAATCAGTTCTGTGAACAATATGCTCTTGAGCCTTTTGGTTGCCCAGATCTGGAACTCACTGCTAGACGCTCATCCTCTTGTAAAGACTGTTCTTTTTCAAAGGGGAAGGGCCCGTATAAGTCCAGAAAATCTAAAAAATTCAAGAAATATAGATCCTTTAAAAAGGATTTCTATAAGCCATCTCAGAAGCATTTTGTCTTCAGAAAAAAGAAGTATATAGGAAAGAGCAGAAAATTCAGGCCTACTTGCTTTATATGTAAAGGTAGCCATTATGCCAATAAATGTCCACAGAGAGATTCAGAGAAAGGTAAAGCCAAGGTCAATGCTTTATCTACAAGAGGAATTAATGAAGAAGAATACGCTCTAGTCTCAGATACAGAGAGTTTTTCCTCTGATATCTCATATTTGTCACTTGATGGAGAACAATGTAATATCATACAACAAGTTACAGACTCAAGTGATAGTTCTGATGAAAGTGGATATTATACCATTCCTTCTTTTGCAAATTTCAATGTCAATATGGTATCTAATTTTTCTCATCCTATGATGCCTCCAAGTGCAGATTTACTTAGAAAACAGTTGGAATGTTTTCAAAGTGAATATGATAGCTGTCCCCCTTGGGACACTACAAGAAAAATGTCTCTTAGCAAAAGGCTTAGAGAAATGCAGGATAAGTATCTTAAGCAGCATGAAGCAGAACAGAAAAGGTTACAAGAATTTATGGATCAGGATATTCATCCTGATGATCCGTATGATCCCGTTCCAGTCAGACCTCCATTCCAGCAGCGAATAAGACAACGCCAAGCACCTGTAAGAGGAAGATTATGCCCTTGGAGAGGACGTGGACGAGGAGGACTTCCACCTCCTACCAGAACATTTCCTTTTCTATTTCCAGAAGAAAATATCCAGCAACCTGCACAACAAGAACCAGATAAGGCTTCTATAGAAGTCTATAGAACATGGAGAAATAATAGAAAAGAATTACTGGAAAAAGTCATTTCAAAAGCTACAGAAGAGTTCACCAGACTCCTCTCAGAAGAAGAAAAAGAAAAGCAATCTTCAGAAGAAAATCTAGAAGAAACTTATCAGCATATTGCCTTCCAAGAAGAAGAAAGTACAGAACAGGCAGAGGTATGTACAGTAAGCTGTACGCAAAATCATTTTATTGCTATTGCCATATGCATTCCAAATATCAAACCATATGTTTTAGATGCAATGGTAGATACTGGTGCTGAGATAAGTTTACTTAGATCAAATGCTATTCCTTCAGACTGTTGGAAAAATACAAGCATAAAAATCAGATTTGATAAGAAAGAAGTAGTCTCAAAAGCTATAGCACAAGTTCAGATCAATGTTGAAGGCACCTTTTTGAAAATTAATTTCTATCAACATGATATGGAAAATTATGATTGCTTGTTAGGAGTGGATTTCTTGAAGGAATGTAATACTTTCAGTATTTCTAAGGATTTATATCCTTGTTTAATCCTCCTGTTCAAATTCCAAGAAGATATTCTTTTCAGTCAATTGTACCTCTTCCTGAAAAGAAGAAAGCTGTCAATAATATTTGGATTCATAAATCCATTGCCACTTGCCAAACCAGTATTGAGGATTTAGTTTCAAAAATCAAGAAAAATGTTTGTAGTGACAATCCTCATGCTTTTGTCCATCGGAAAAAGCACAGTTGCTCTCTCAATCTGCAACTCGTAAAGGATGCAGATGGAAAAGAAGTAATTCCAAAGTTCAAAGCACACCATAGAGGAATGATTCCTTCCGAAAGGAAAGAATGTCAAGAGGAGATTCAAAAACTTCTCAAAAGCGGCTTTATTCAAGAATCTAACTCTCCCTGGTCTTGTGCAGCATTCTATGTTAACAAAAGGAGTGAGCAACTTCGACAAAAGAAAAGATTAGTGGTAGATTATAAGCCACTAAATAAATATATAGCAGCAGTCCAACATCCAATCCCAGCTAAAGATGACTTGCTCAGCAGAATCAAGAATTCAAAGGTCTATAGCAAGTTTGATTTGAAAAGTGGATTTTGGCAAATCTTTCTTCAGCCAGAAGACATGTATAAAACAGCATTCATTGTTCCTGGCGGACAGTATGAATGGAAGGTACTTCCATTTGGCCTCAAAACTGCCCCTTCCATTTTCCAGAAGATTATGGAGAAGATTTTTGGTGAGTTATTCGACTTTTTGATCGTCTATATCGATGATATCCTCATTTTTTCTAGATCACCAAAAGAGCATATTGAGCATCTTGAAAAATTTTATAATACTGTCTATCAGAATGGGATTTGTCTCTCTCCCACTAAAATAGAAGTCTTTAAAGAAGAAATTGATTTTTTAGGGATAAAAATCAGATCTGGAAATATTGAAATGCAGAAGCACGTAGTTGCTAAAATTCAGAATTTTCCAGATGAAATTCTTGATAAACATCAGTTGCAAAGATTTCTAGGATGTGTGAATTATGTAGCTGGATTTTATCAGAATATTGCTGCTGACCGAATTTTGTTGAATAAAAGACTTAAAAAGAATGCACCCAGTTGGAACAAAGAAATGACATCTGCTGTGCAGCGTATCAAGAACCAGGTTCTTGATCTTCCTCCGATGTCCCTTCCAGGACCAGGATTAAAGATAATAGAATGTGATGCAAGTGATCACTTCTGGGGTGCAGTCTTAAAAGAGAAATCTGAACAAGGAAAAGAAAAAGTTTGCAGGTATGCCTCTGGTGCATTCCTAGGATCAGAGATAAAGTATCACTCCTCCCATAAGGAAATCTTAGCAGCCAAAAAGGCCATAAAAGCATTTCTATTTTTTATACAGAATGAATCTTTTATGCTAAGATCTGATTTAAAGGATTTTAAGAAAAGATTGAATGGAGGATATCCTGCTAACAAGTCAGCCTTTAACAGACTCCAGCGATGGGGTTTGTGGTTTGACAATTTTGATTTCTCTGTTGAACATATTTCTGGAAAATCAAATTCACTAGCAGATTTTGCTAGTCGAGAGCTTAATACAGCAAAAGCCATCAATGTAACACAGGTATTTCATGAGCCTCAAGGAACCATTTGGGATTACAGGAATTGCAGAAGACAGATTGATACTTTGATGATAAATGATAATAATATGTCCAGAGATGCACAAAATTTCTTATTATCCAGGGACTATATATCTGTCAGTGAATATGCCATGTCTGAATTAGAATGCAGACTGTTTGATCCAGAAATTCCTGGAAGAGAATTTCACACTCTTCAAGATCCTATGGTAAAATGTTGTTTGCATTGGTTATGGAGATCTTCAAGGTATTGCGAAATGCCAGACCCATTACCTGTTGAAGGATTAAGGCTCAGACAATTGATTCCAAGGCCCAATACCCTGTGGAGATTTGAGTATTCAAGACTCTGGACTGAAGACCATCCTCTTCAGTATGATTTATGGAACAGACCAGCTACGCCTGGAGACAGGAAGTATCTATCCATGCATTTTAAATTTTTTATGCAAAAATTTCTGCCTACAAAACTTTCTGATTCTCCTTTGTTAAATGTTCATCCTGACATTGCCCGTAATGTTCTTATTCAGTGTAAAATACCTTGGTTTGTCAAGGTAAATTATTATGTAAAAACTAATACTGTCAGGAATACTGGTGAACGGCCAAATGCAACATTATGGCGCCGAATCATTCTGCATCACACTATGGTGGTTCGTCCTCCTGCCCCAGGACAAGACCTTCGCATACTGGACCACTATCTCTTTCCGACGCAGCCTCATCTGCGTCCAAACACTGATGGAACAGCCACTATCTCAAGAATCTGGCTGGAAAGATCTACAAGGAATCTCGAGGAAGCTCCTCAAAGACATGACAGCACTACTTCCTCTGATGATGATGATGTTCCGGGCCCTTCAGTCTCCTTTCATAGTCCTTAGGATTGCTTTTTGTTTGTCGGCCATGACGGCAGGCCTGTTGCCGGTCTTTTCAATAAAAAGAGATTCGTTCTTATCTCTTCTCGGTGCGTGGTGGACCCTACCACTGTCTAAAGACACTTTAATGAGTGGTGTGTACTCATTGTTGTCGGTCATAGGAATCTACCGGTTACTCCGTTATCCGGTTCTCACTCTTCCGGTTTCCTCCGGTTCTCGGTGAAAAGCTATGAGAAAAGCCTATATAAGGAACTCTCTCATTTCATTCAATACACCGCAGAATTCGCTAAGGAATTTGGAGAGGCACAACCAAGGAGTCCAGTCTTATATAGTCAGTTGCTATTTTCTTGTAAGTCTAAATGTCTGATTCAGTATATGTATTTATCAGAGTAGCAGATTTTCATTATCTTGTAATTATTACTCATCTGTCAGAGTTTGAAGAATTTTACGAAATCAGTGATGTATATCAGATTGTATTGAATATTGTACAAACTGTGTTTGAAGGAGAAATAGAAATTCTGTGCATGTTTCTGGTTTAAGAAGTGTTTTATAGTATATATTTAGTTCAGAGCTTTCAGTTTGTTTAAATCAGCAGCCTCAGTTTGAGAATGGTATCAGAGCTGGTTTCTTAGAAATTTGTATTCAGTCATCTGTGACAACAAGTTCATACAGCACGAAAGCAGGTTAATTGGTGTGATCCCGCCGAAGTAAGTCGCCGTGTGTCAGGCGCTGTTTATAGGTTGATCCGATTATATTTAACCTGAGCTACGTTGCTTGTCAGTAGCAGTTAAAATGGCCGATACAAATACTAGTTTCTCCTCTGGTGACGTTGATGACCAGGAACTGGTTAATCTTTCTGAAGTGTTCACTATAAATTCTGATATAGATGTAGCTGAAGAGTCTAGTCCTACTCCTGAGTGGAGATTGCCTAAAAAGTCTTATAATGAGGTCTATGCTAAGATTAGTAAATTCCATTTACTAGCCAGCACTGTATTTAAAACCAGAGAATCTGTCATACAGGTTTCCCAGACTAGTACCGAGGCTGCTGATTTAAACAAACTGAAAGCTCTGAACTAAATATATACTATAAAACACTTCTTAAACCAGAAACATGCACATAATTTCTATTTCTCCTTCAAACACAGTTTGTACAATATTCAATACAATCTGATATACATCACTGATTTCGTAAAATTCTTCAAACTCTGACAGATGAGTAATAATTACAAGATAATGAAAATCTGCTACTCTGATAAATACATATACTGAATCAGACATTTAGACTTACAAGAAAATAGCAACTGACTATATAAGACTGGACTCCTTGGTTGTGCCTCTCCAAATTCCTTAGCGAATTCTGCGGTGTATTGAATGAAATGAGAGAGTTCCTTATATAGGCTTTTCTCATAGCTTTTCACCGAGAACCGGAGGAAACCGGAAGAGTGAGAACCGGATAACGGAGTAACCGGTAGATTCCTATGACCGACAACAATGAGTACACACCACTCATTAAAGTGTCTTTAGACAGTGGTAGGGTCCACCACGCACCGAGAAGAGATAAGAACGAATCTCTTTTTATTGAAAAGACCGGCAACAGGCCTGCCGTCATGGCCGACAAACAAAAAGCAATCCTAAGGACTATGAAAGGAGACTGAAGGGCCAGGAACATCATCATCATCAGAGGAAGTAGTGCTGTCATGTCTTTGAGGAGCTTCCTCAAGATTCCTTGTAGATCTTTCCAGCCAGATTCTTGAGATAGTGGCTGTTCCATCAGTGTTTGGACGCAGATGAGGCCGCGTCGGAAAGAGATAGTGGTCCAGTATGCGAAGGTCTTGTCCTGGGGCAGGAGGACGAACCACCATAGTGTGATGCAGAATGATTCGGCACCATAATGTTGCATTTGGCCGTTCACCAGTATTCCTGACAGTATTAGTTTTTACATAATAATTTACCTTGACAAACCAAGGTATTTTACACTGAATAAGAACATTATGGGCAATGTTAGGATGAACATTTAACAAAGGAGAATCAGAAAGTTTTGTAGGCAGAAATTTTTGCATAAAAAATTTAAAATGCATGGATAGATACTTCCTGTCTCCAGGCGTAGCTGGTCTGTTCCATAAATCATACTGAAGAGGATGGTCTTCAGTCCAGAGTCTTGAATACTCAAATCTCCACAGGGTATTGGGCCTTGGAATCAATTGTCTGAGCCTTAATCCTTCAACAGGTAATGGGTCTGGCATTTCGCAATACCTTGAAGATCTCCATAACCAATGCAAACAACATTTTACCATAGGATCTTGAAGAGTGTGAAATTCTCTTCCAGGAATTTCTGGATCAAACAGTCTGCATTCTAATTCAGACATGGCATATTCACTGACAGATATATAGTCCCTGGATAATAAGAAATTTTGTGCATCTCTGGACATATTATTATCATTTATCATCAAAGTATCAATCTGTCTTCTGCAATTCCTGTAATCCCAAATGGTTCCTTGAGGCTCATGAAATACCTGTGTTACATTGATGGCTTTTGCTGTATTAAGCTCTCGACTAGCAAAATCTGCTAGTGAATTTGATTTTCCAGAAATATGTTCAACAGAGAAATCAAAATTGTCAAACCACAAACCCCATCGCTGGAGTCTGTTAAAGGCTGACTTGTTAGCAGGATATCCTCCATTCAATCTTTTCTTAAAATCCTTTAAATCAGATCTTAGCACAAAAGATTCATTCTGTATAAAAAATAGAAATGCTTTTATGGCCTTTTTGGCTGCTAAGATTTCCTTATGGGAGGAGTGATACTTTATCTCTGATCCTAGGAATGCACCAGAGGCATACCTGCAAACTTTTTCTTTTCCTTGTTCAGATTTCTCTTTTAAGACTGCACCCCAGAAGTGATCACTTGCATCACATTCTATTATCTTTAATCCTGGTCCTGGAAGGGACATCGGAGGAAGATCAAGAACCTGGTTCTTGATACGCTGCACAGCAGATGTCATTTCTGAACCCGTCTAATCAAATTTTGTTGATGGTCTAATTATTTCATATGAGTAAATTCCAATTTGTTTTAGGTATATTTATTTTTATGATTTCTTCCTATAGATTTGTATATCATCCTATATTTATAGAGGATTGCAGGTAGTATGGGACATGTTGTATCAACGACACATCGAAGGGATTGTCTTTGATAAATCAAATAGTCTATAACCTTCTTTCCATGTGCTAAATTGGAAGCCTTCACCGCATGTCAGCTTCGAACAAGATTGCATATCACTCTCGTGCTAATGTGGACCGCGGAACATGAAAACATGGAAGCTTCTACAACAACGGTTGAGTCAAACTCATGTTACACACCTATGATTTTGTTATGTGACTCTTATTTCTCCAGCTCAAATAACATATTGGATTGTGGGTAACACCAATTACGAACTGGAAACTAAGCAGTTGATTCAACACATAAATACCAGGGTCCGCTTTCTTCGGCGGGTCCTTTGCTTTAGTCTTCTTATTTAATGACGGGAAGGAGAACACAACAATGCTGACCATGTTTGAAGAGTTCAAAACCTATAGTGCATGCATGGGTTCAAAAACTAAATTTTAAGTTTGTATGCCTCTTTCGAAAGCCTCGTTCACATGCCAAACACCCAGTTAGAGAAGATGGCCATGGGTTTCTTACGGAGTGGCAAATGTGTTTTGTGGGTAACGTGTATGGATCTTATCAACTCTAAATCCTCAAATATTTTTTCCCGTGAATTTTTGGAACAAGGTGATAGGGATAAAATATCAGTAGTACTATGACAGTTGTTGGTTAGTCATTTGTCGCTGGGAGGAATAATGAGCCGTTGTGGATGGAATTCAACGTTGGAAAGAGTGAGGTTGGGTGTGTTTGTGCTTGTACTTTCATTTCCGCAATGGTCTGATTAGTACACAAATAGACAGATGATAGTAGAACGATGAAAGATGGGATTTAGTCTCAAATGCATGTCTGATGATTGAATTGGCCCCTTTAAGCACAAATTGCACTCGTGTGAATAATGCGGGCGATATGAAGATGATACATTGGAGCACAAATAATATATGTTATTTGGTGAGGGACAATGGATGGTTTTAATTCCCACCTTTTTATTTCCAACTTTCCTTCATGTCTCTTCCCTACCTAACATATTAAAAGTCGTGCAATCTAAAACCTTGATGGCATAAAAAAGGAAAATAAAAATATAACGAAGCTTGATTGGCAGATGAAATCTTCCTCTCGCTCATATGTTCAACTACTATAGGGGTTCAATTGTCAATGATTGTTCTTGCATCGACTACTTCTCTGTAATTACTTGATCTTGAATATAAAAAGTGTGCCTACAAAGTTCTATAAGAAGCAAGCAGTGTGGTTGGGTTTCAAACATGGGCCCTATTGATTTCTCGCCAATTTTATGTTGGTGCCTTTAAGCTCAGTTTGCACTCACGTGAATAATGCGCGCAAGGGTGAGAAAATTAAGTGGAGCACAAATAGTAAATATTATTTGGGTAGGAAGAAAGTCATCGATGGAATAGGTATGAGAAATGAAGTTATTTAATTTCCCACCTTTTAATAAATCCAACATTCCAGTCATGTCTACATCTTTCCTATCAAATTGAATGTTGTCCAATTGAAAACCTCAATGCTATGAAATAAAATAATAGTAAAGCTTGATTGACGGATAAAATATACCTTTCTCTTCTATGTTCGATCACTTGAGGGGCTCAATTGTTGATGGTTGTTTGCACAGCACCTATTTTTGTGCAGTTGCTTGAGCTTGCAAATGGAATGAGAGGCTACAAATTCCTACAATACGCAAGCATTATGGTTGGGTTTTGAACCCTGACCCTTTTCAAGTTTCCCCGTTTTTTTTATTTCTCCTCTTTCTAAGATTGGAATTCTTGAGTGGAACACATATACCAAATGGTATTTTGGTGGTAACAATCTGACCCATGGCGTAGGTGTAGGTCATGCAAGTATTAAGTTCACACCTTTTAATTTCAAACATTCCATTAATTTATGTGTTTTATCTACCAGTTTCATGGGATTAGACTATAGAAGTGTGGAGGATGTTGGATTTAAAATGTGTGCAATCCATTCAATCTTGAAACACCAACGTCAAATCTGGTATTGTCTGTCTTGGCATTTTTTTCCAACAATTATGTTGAATGTCCAATTACAGTGTCGAGGAGGCTTGGGATGACTCAAAAACATGTTGTTTTTCTTTATCATGTCCAATCTGCAACTATTTAGAATCCTCAAAGCCCTCACAATTGTTGATGAGGGGAATTCTTTATTTGTTTCAACAACACATTTCTTACTTTCCTTCTCTCCTCCATGCTTCATTCCTCCATCCCTTCCCTGCTGGCATTCAAAAAGGAGATGTGCACCATTTCTTCTCTGGTGGCATACAAGGAACAACATATGTTGTATTCGGTTTTACGGGAATGTGGTTGTTCTCATTTTTGTATTATTGACTTACATCTGTTGAAAGGCAACACCACCAAGAATGTTGCTAAGAAAAACCATATTTGTTACCTTAATAGCTAAAGAGGAACCCTTATCTAAAATTTACATGAAATCGTTACCTACGGGTGCTAGGTCAACTTTACATCTTCATGTCTATGACATGTCCCAAAAATGTGCATTCTAATTCCCCTTTCATTTAGGTGTGTTCAAATCACCTAATAAATGTAAGAGCTAAATTTCAAAACAATTGACAATATTTTTCATCCAAGCCTTGTATTTTGATATATCTCCACCAACATTTACCTCACCAAAATAATCACCATGCATTTTGTCCTTCACATAAATGAAAAAAGTGTCTCCCGGTTGTTAGAGGGTAGAGTTTCAAATGGGCTACACATTCCACTTTCATCACCCTTGTAGTTTTCCACCCTCGAACCCTTTTCTCTGCAACCCTCTTCCTCTCCCTCCAATTTGAAATATTCAATAGATCCCCTTCAACATTTCAAGTGTGATTGCTACTTAATCTCTAGTCATCTAACTTTAACATCAACACATGAATTTTCATTATTCATTGATGCTCAGAAAGAGCACGCCCTCTATATTATCCATCCACAAAAGGAGAAGGCATGGTAATTTGTAGTGTCTTATGTGACATAGATTCTTTATTAACCCAAGTAAACTAATGGCCAACAATTATAATAGAAACTCCATGGATAACAAAATTTTCATTCAATTTCTTGTGTGTCATTTGAAAAATATCTGTTATCCAAAATTCACCCCCAAGGTAATTTTGATAACATGCATCAAATTATTCAGTCCCGAGCAAGTAAGATTGATTCGAGGCCCAAAATCATGTTTTTCGGGGTCCCCTCGGCCTTTTTCTAACTCTCCCATCCAAGAAGAAATCCCAATGAGTTAGAAAAAATGGAAAAAATGCAAAAAATAAGGTTGCAGGACTGTTTTAAAGCATTTCGGGTCTGAAGGGTTCGGGTCGTACTGAGGTTCGTCGTACCAAGCTTGGGGTCGAAAAAGCAAGAAAATCAGCTAAGTCAGACATTTTTGTCCCAGGCGGTCCGCGGGACAGTTGGGACGTCGGGACGCGAGGGACACGAAAGGCCGAAACGACCGAAAGCAAGAAAAATCATCTAAGTCTTTGTTTCGCGCGGTTTGGGACAGTCGGGACAAAAGTACGCGTGGGACGCGAACCGGCCGATTCGCCGAAAGATAGTCCATTTTGGGCAGTTCGGAGATTTTCGTCCGGGACAGTCGGGACAAAGGTACGCGGGACACGTGGGACGTGAAAAGCCGAAAAGGCCACAAATAGGAACAAGGAAGCCCGAATCGGCCGAAGCAGGAGATTTTTGTCCAGGACAGTCAGGACAAAGGTACGCGTGGGACGCAAAAAGCCAAAAAAGCTGCAAGCAGGGACGAGGAAGCCTGAATCGGCCGATGCGGGAGAATGTGTCCCAGGAAGTGGCGGGGAAAAGAGAAGGACTTAGAAAATTTTCCAAGTTTCGGTCAAAGTTTTCAAAGGTAAAAGTTTTGGCCTACTGCCCCCGCCATCGAATGGAATCTTGACACGTGTCATCCAAGTGGCGGAGCGCGGGGGGTAAATGGGAAATTTTCCCAAAGTGAAAAATGCCAAATTTTCGAAGGGCAAAGTGCGCCCCTCAGGTCCGAGCCAATAAAATAGTGCCACGTGTCCAAGTAGCAAGAAATTTTCAAAGGATGAGCCCGCGGATGAATCAGAGCCTGACAAGTGTCATCCAAGTGGCAGAGTGCAGGGAAAATTTGAAAAAATTTCCAAAATGCAAAAAGAGGTAAAATTCAAAAAAATTTCCCGCCGATCCGTTTTTGGGCCTGTTTTTGCCCTAAATCTTCAACTGGCCATAACTTTTGATCTAGAGCTCAGATTTTCACGTTCTTTATATCAATGGAAAGCTGGTGACTTTCTCTACATGATTCCAGGGTCAGTCTTGCATTTTGGTTCAGTTTGGAGAGAGAAAATCAAGAAACCTCTCTGGCACGTGGTAATGGCCAGAAGTGACGTTTCAACAACCAGTTTTAATGCAAAATGGGTCGCATTCTTCTTCAACATGGCCAAAATGTCAGGGCATGGATTTGTAAGGATGTCCATGCTGTTTTAATGCATCTTCATTCAATGAGGAATGGCTCCCACATTTTTTCACGTTTTCTCTCTCCTGGGCTCGACCCATGCATTGTAAAAGCCAGATTTGGCTCATTTTTCAAGGGGTGGTTCATCTTTTCTGCTTTGCTCTCCTTTCTTTTCTTCCCCAGGGTTGAAAATGGAGTTTGAACCTCCTCCCCTGCTCTGCAATGGCATTTTTTTCCTTTTATCGTTAAAATGATGTTCTGTGCAAACTTCTAGAGCAACAAAAACGTGTTTTGTGATGCATCTGTCCATCCTTGCTCATTTTTTGCTTGTTTTCTTCTTGCCTCTCTTCATTGCAGGTATTTGTGCACGTTTAAATGTTCATTGCAAGGTTGGAGCTATATTCATAGCAGTTTTGATAGATGTTCAGCATTTTCCTTCTATGGTGTATCACCGTTTTAATGTAGGCTTTTGTTTTTCTTTTCTTTTCTCTCTCTCCCTGTCTCCTTGGAGGTTAGATTAGGATTAGATTAGCTTGCCTGCACTGGAACAACTTGTGGCAGGTAGTTTAGGAAAAGGAACCAACCTTCTCTGGATATTCCTTTGTCATTTTTGCAAGTCCCACACTTGGAGAGAGGTTTCAATGTTGTGCAATCACACTGGATGCTTAGAATGATCAAACTAGAAATCTGATCAACATGCAGGGGGTGCTGCTGATTTGCACTAACAATATCAATTGCCATTATTGTCTAATGTTTAATCCTTTTTATTTTTACCTTTCTCTACGACAAAACTTGGCGAACAATGCTTCTCTCATGGTAGACCAAAAATAAATTTAAAAAATCATCAAAGCTGATTGACCAAGACTAATATTTTAACAGATAACCCATATTCACATCTTCATGATATTTAAATGCAACTAAACAAAAAGTTTACATGTTAAGTGTTGGAACTCCACTTTCAACTAAATAATAATTATGCTAAAGGTTTTTTCCTAAGTAGAATGACCCCTCCCATAGCTTGATAGGGGCAAAGTGATTAATGATGTAGAATTTTTAGTAGATGGTTGTTGAAGTACATGCATATTTCAACCACTGATTAAAACTAACAATCACACGTGAACTGTGCAATGTTAACACCTAAGGTGAAGGATAAGATCAGGTTGATTTTGAGGGAGAAAAATATAAAAGGAGGAAAAGGGGTGTGGAAGAGGGGGTTGGAGGGAGGAGAAGCAATGGGGAGAGGAAAATATTTGGCGGAACCATATGCAAGTGCGCAAGGGAGTTAATTGTTGACTTAGTGTTTGGAGGTTTTAATTTTTTTTAATGAAACATTAATAAGATATTTGATCTAGGTGTAATATAAATACAATATTGGGAAAAAACTATATATGCTTATAAGAGTTGTGGATTTTGATTATAAAATGAATAATTGTAATGTTGGCACAGGACGAGGTTTTCAAAGTTACCATTGAAAATAGTGCAAAAAATAGCACGAATATTGAACATGAGAAATATGTAATATGGAGTTCCAACGTCCATGCCTAGATGTCAAATAAAATGTAAGATGTATTGATAGATTCTTCTAATGTGCAAATATTATACAGTAATTTTATCTTTTCACGCTTATATGATTTTATAAATTGAAAAGTTCCATTTACAAGATTTAAATGACATTGATAATATATAACAAAGATTGTACTGTAGATTTTTTTTTGTATTCCAATAATACAAGGAAATTTTCTGCATAAATGGAACTTGTTTCAATCCTTCAGAATATCAAACAACTCTGCAACTCATTATTCTAAAGCATGATGAAAGTTGGGAAAGTGGGCTATTTTGAAACAAAAAATTCCTGGCATGTAGGCCTAATAGGTGTTATCATTGATGAAAAACCACATAATGACAAAGTGGATGATTTAGGATGATTTCATGATGTTGATTGAAATGCTAACATACTGGTTCATATGTGGTTGATCTACTACAGGGAGATTCAATGAGGTATGCTTGCTTTAGCAAGCCCATACATGTGCCTAGGAGGTGAAGCTTGACAATGTGAGCTTCTTGGATGTTGCAGAATCATTTTGAAATGTAGGATATCATGTTTTGAGGGTGTTTGAGCACTCACAAAAATGGAATAATGTAGGTATAGATGGTTCACCATGTTACATGTGCTCATTGGGAGCAAGTATGCTTACTTGGAGGTGTGACAGAGTGCATTAGGGATATATGAGCTCTTGGAAGCATATAATTAGGTATATCATGGCATATGAGGTATGTTTGGGTAATTTTTATAGATTCCATGTTTATTTATTGCACTTTTCTAGTTGATTCGAGTTGTTACAGTGAGAGCTCCTAAGGTAAAACTATGAAAATGAGATTGGATGGAAAGAGTGAGCATTGGTGTTGAATTTATAATAATTGGAGATGCTAGAGGGATAAGTGATGATTCTCTAAAAAAAATTCAAGTTTCCATGATGATTATTTTGTAAGATATGCAAGTTTTTGTGAGACAGGGTCAAAAACAATAAAAATCCATCTTGAATTTGAATTATTGATGCTCGTTGTTAATCATGTGATTTTAATAGTGCCTTGTGGATTTTAGGGATGTTTATAAGGTGATTTTAGAAGGTTTTAGAAAAATAATGAGATCATTTTATAGTAAGGTATTTATGAACGAATGTTAAGTAGGCAAAGATGTCAAAAAGCCTAGTTAAACCCTTGCTTGGGGCAGCTGTCAAAAAAAGGTGAATTGTGACCCAATTTTGATTGCTTCATAAAATTTGATGATTGGATGTTGTATAGGATTCTGATATGTTTCTATAAATGTAATTTTAAGGTCATGATGATTAGTGGGCCCCACCTAAAAACAAGAGTTTCTAAAGAAATCCAGTTTAAGGAGAAATTTTAAAAATGAGGTATGAACTAAATTGAAATTATGAGATAAATGTGAGTTTCTATAGATTTCCATGGAGGTTTCAAATACAGTTCATAGAGTTTCATGAGGATTTGAGGTCCAAATAAGTTGACTGGTTAAAGGGCAATTTTGTGATCTCAAAAAGCAGTCTTCAGTGTTTTGGTCATATCTTGAGTTACAGGTTGATTCCTTAGATGATACAAGTTTTTTTGGAAAAAGGATTCAATTATATTTCTATTTATATATTTTTTGTCTCATGATGAGATCATATGATAGGGTTTCCAGGGCATTCTTTGAGAAAGAAGAGTTTTGGCAGTTCAAGACAACATCTGTTTTTGTGCAAGTTTGACATTTTTTGAAGAATGAGATGGATTGGGTGATGTTTCCTAATACCTGGAATGTGAATAGGGATGAATTTGGAATCCAATTAATCCACTTTTAATTATTTAATGTTTGTATAAATTGTGTTATGAGCTAACCTTTGGAGATATATTTTTGGCATATTGATTTAGTGAAGGCAAATAACTATGGTTTGAAGAGAGAGATGTTTAATGACTTATAGAATTCTTAAAAGTGTTCTACAAGTTTCTAAAAATTTATTTTGAGTGGTAACATGGAATGTTTTAATTCAGTATGAGTGATTTGGTGATCAAATGAAATTTCCAAGGTGCTAAAGGGTGCATGAAACTGTTGTTTTGAGAATTGCAAAGGGAACTGGGCCCAGTAAATGAAAAAACTTGATTGGTTGATATTAATTGAGACTATGAATAGATTTTTAATAATTTTTTGATCATGTATAAGGGTTCATGGGTCATGAAAAAGTATGGTACTCATGTTAGGGAATTTTTTAAGAATGTGCCCATGGGGGTTTGAGTCATATTTGGCAAATGTAATGAGGTTTTTGGCTAGGATGACCTAATTGGGTCATATGTAGCTATTTTATTTCAAATTTCAATTTTTTACTTGATGTATTGGTCAAACCAAATTCAAGGAAAAGTTTGTGCCTATGTTTAAAGGTGTAAAACATATAAAAAAACATGTTTTGGTTGCTTTTATGAACTAGTTGTGTGTGTGGAAGGTGAAGTGTGATTGTAGGTTTTTGAGCATGAATTGGAGCTAATAAAATTGTGTTATAGGTGAATAAAAATCAAAGAAGATGAGATCAAGGATTTGATGAATTTTAGAATGATTATGGAACTTGTTTTGTGAAGATTTGTCACCTAGGGTTTGAGTGAAGAAGTGTGAGCTGGAGATTGGATATCCATCAATTGTGACAAAAAAAATTAGTGATCTACACATCATAAGGTGGTTGAGTGGATTTTTTATCATCTTGGGGGGTTGTAGTCTCCTTGTGGAGTTGGTGCTTCACAAAATTAGGTGTTGGTGCTTTACTAAACTAGGGTTTAGTGCTCCTTGTGGGGTTGTTACCTCACTAAATTTGAAACATATCAATATAATATTGTGTTTCAATGGGTTTTATTCCCCTTGAGTGTTTCCCACTTATATCTTATGTTCTTATGGTGTTCTTGTGCTTTCATCGTTTCATGTGTTGTTGATGGTTTATTGTATGCACACATTAAAAGGTGAATGAGTGATTATTGTGTCTATTTGATAAAAGTAATTTGAGTTTTAGATTTGAAATTTAATTGAAAATTTTATAAGGACTTGCTGGGTTTTAAAATGGTACTTTAACAAAACCACAGTCAGGGGACAACAAGTCCCTCCTCTTTATGGGAGAGGTTCCCTTATTGAAATCAAGCAACAAGGCTTATATACAAAAGTACAACTTTCCTTTTTTCAGTTTCTTCCATTCGTTTGTATTGATAAGCTATTTTGGTATAAAAATAATTTCAAGATGTAGTCTCTTAGGGTTTGAGTGAAGAATTTTGGTATAAAAAACATTTCAAGATTATCCATTTTGTGAAAATTGCATTTTCGCCATTTTTGTACAGATTCGATTCAAATATTCAAATGTGCATAACTTTCGCTCAAGTGCTTGAAATTTGACAAATTTTATACTATTGGAAAGGTCTTGGACTCCTCTACGCCATAGAAGCATAAAAAATTGTTTTCAGTAGGATTTGGTGGTTAGAAATATGGAATACGTCTTTCAAGCCATTAATACGAGATCTGACTGCTTTAACTAGATCAAATTTGATCTGATCTTCTATCATTCCTTCTTCAGCACGCCAAAGACATGCAGACCCATATTTGAAAGATTATAGGTGGATTTATAAGGGCATTGATGGTTGGTGGTTGATCTTCCAAATTAGATTTTCTTCCTTCTCTTCTTCTCCTCTTTTCACTTCATCTATAAATGTAAGAGCTTGGCTCATTGCAAATGTTGGACTCTGATACTTTTGAAGTATAAATATAATCGAAAGCAATCAATATAAAAGAATTTCCCCTTTCTCTCTATCTTCATCTATTATCTCTTATTGCTCGCATGAAATCTCTGGATCATTTATCTTCTGTAATAAGAAACTTTGTGTTCTTATTGATATGATTTCTAGAACTTTGTGTATATGGAATGGTGTCTTATGCTGTGAATGTGAATGATTTTATTTTGTATCACCTTTGCTCAGTACGTATAATGTTATACTCTACTATCTATATTTCCTAAAAGTATTGTTCTATTCTGCTCTTTCCTTTCTTCAGTTTCTTCCATTCGTTTGTATTGATAAGTTATTTTGGTATAAAAAGCATTTCAAGATGTCATATGTCCAGCCTTAAGATGAAATTTGTACATTTGTATATAAGCCTTGCTGCTTGCTTTCAATAAGGGAACCTCTCCCATAAAGAGGAGGGATTCATTGTCCCCTGACTGTGATTTTTTTAAAGTACCATTTTAAAACCCAACAAGACTGATTCACCCCCATCTCAGTCCATTGTGATTTTAACAAGAACAACACATTTAGTAAAATCCATAGCAATGTTTGAACATGGCATTAATATTCTCAAGGTGTCAAAAACTTAACCAGACAAAGAGGAAATCATTTTATTAACATATGAAAGATATATCACAAGAAATTGAGTTCAAAGCGTATTTATTTGAGGTAATAGAGAATGAAATAATATCTCATGAAGTATTTGTGCTTTGTAAAGAGTTATGGGAATCAAACCAAAATAAAGCCAATAGATGAGATAAATATACTTAGTGAATTTTTAAAGGAAATATTGCAAAATTGTTGGCAAGGGGGGTTCAAGTGTAGAAATGATTTAAAATATACTTTATTTTAAATTATTAAATTAAATATTGTTCTCCCTAATTTCAGTAAATTCTGCAAGTTTGAACTATTTACAAATATTACATAAATAAAACATCTTTAAAAAACAAATATATTTAAAGTGATTTTTTTGATGAAGTGATAATATTTCTATATATTATCTGTCGATCAGTTTTACATGTGGGAATCTATTCTCAAAAAATACTCTGAAAAGTTGTCTGTGACTAATTAATCATTAATTTTTTTTATATAATATAAAATAAAATAACACAAATGGAGGTGTCAAATTTAAAACTTACCAAGATGATTTCTTTGATGTGGACCCTTTTTATTTGTAGGTGTGCCTTATGGCTTTGCAACTCTTCCATATTGACTGTCGAGAAACACACCCACCATATATTTTGCATAATCCTCCATTTCTACATTACAATATCTTCTTCTTCTTCGATCAATGTCCTCCTCGATTAACTTCTCTACAAATTCATCATAAATTGTGTGAACTAAGGCTTACATACAAAAATATGGTACTGGATGTGTAGACACCAAAATTTGGTATCACCACCGTCCACCCCACGTTTGCTCTGTTTTTCCTTATTTTCAGCCATTCAAATTTTATCTTCCCTCCTAAATTCAAGTTATCCCATCAATCACCATTTTCCCACCTTTTGTTCTCATATTCTCCATCTTATTACCCCATCTCATTTATGCTAATTATTATTAATTAGCTCTAATCCTCATGTCATTATTTTATTCATCCTAAATCATCTTTAACCATTCCTAATTTCCATTCAATTCATTAATCTTCCCTAAATTCTCACTTTTGTTCTTTCTAGGACATCATTTAATGTTTTTACCCACCCATGCAGGGTAAATTTTAGTGGTGAATTTTCGTAAACTTGCGAATATTAGGGATTTTGGAAATTATAAATGGCTAATTTTTAGTAGTCGGCTCCAACCCAATTCACCTAAATTTCCACCGATAAGCCATTTATATGGGTGAATTCACCTACTATTTATATGTTAAATTAACTTATGCATGTATTTCGCCAATGTTTCTTATCATTGTACCTCATCCAAGAAAATTACGCCCTACCAAATCACCTTTACCTCAAAACATTTTTTAGAAATTTGCCATCAATTCGATAGTCAATTTTGGAGATTCATCACTAATTATAAACTAATTTTTCAGAGGGGGGGGTCTTAAAATGAACCCTGCACCCATGGCCTTTATTTACTTATTTCAAGCATCCACCTACCCATTTATCCATTGTATGCACCCTAGTTCATCCTTATCACCCGAAACCCTAATCTGCCCTCTTTAGGCCCATTTTTCCTCAAGTTGGGCATCATTCCACCGTCCAAATGGAAGGGTCCCCGCAATCGGCGGTGACCCCACAGATGAATCAAAGTTCTCCCCTAGTCAACTATCCACCCACCGAAGTGCAAAGGGAACACTGGAATGCCACGACAAACACACGTTGCTTGCTTGCACTAACACCATCCTACAATAACACTAGCTTGCACTAACATTGATAGATATGGTCTGCCTCCTACCCGTCGACAAGGAAATATTTGTAAGGTTGAGATTCATAAGTTACTGCTTGTAGCATGGGAGATGATCACCCAAAAACTCTCTAGGAACAATGGGGAAAAGGATACCCCGATAACAGAAACCATAGGGGGTTGTATCAACGAGATCAAATGGTAAACAGCTCTATCCTTTGGAGCCACCTTTATCCCTCCTTGTAAAAGGATGAAATTTTGATATTTTTAAGCTCTTGTGATCTTGCCTTCATCTTTTGACCTATAATTACATATGTGAAGCCATTTGGAAGCCATCTTGGAGATCTTGTGTTCATTTTGGGAGATTTAGAGTCCTCATGTCATTGCATGCTTAGATCCATCATCTTTACTCTTTTGTAGCCACCCTCATTGTGTTTGCAAGTTCTATAGTCATCCTAACGCTTTGTCATTACTAACTATCACCTTTCATCTTCATTTGCAAGCTGTCATTTTTCACATTTCACTCATCTAAGTCCAACTCAGCCCCAAGTCTCTATCAACCCTTTCGTTGTCAACCCAACCTATTTTCATATCATTTACCATATGTTTTATTAATTTTCTTTCATTATTTTTGTTTCCCCTTGTTCCATACTTTCTACAAGTTCATGTTGATCATCAGAGTGCATTATCACCTTCAAATCCAATTATAAGAGGACTTGCAGTGTTGTTTGTCTACATTTTATTCTCATCCATCCCCGATTGCCATCTGTTGGTGCTCATATTTGTTTCACCCCATTTGCCATTATTTTCCTCTGATCTGCGTGTTCAGAAGCATTTTGTCTCTTGATGTGGTTGTTCTAAAAGTTTCTACCTCCACTTGAAATGCCTTTAATTGTTTGTAGAATCCATTTTCATGTCCCTCCTTGAAAAGTCTCCGAGCTTGCCCTATTTTTGCCCTAATTTCTTCAAAATCCATGGGCTTCGCCATTTTTCCTGTTTTTCCCTTACCATGGAAGCTCGAGAATGGTTAATCTATATTTTTATTCCTTTGAAAATCCAAAATCCATGGTCGAAGGGATGCTCAGAACCATGATTCACTTGTTTTTGTTTTAATTTTTTTTTCATCCTTAACAAAAAATCAGGTTGTGGGCGTGAATAGTGATTTTCTATATTTTGACAGTCTGACGGGTGTCTTTTCCTGTCAAAGTTATTCTTCAGTGATCGGTGGTCATGTGGCTTCTTTAGCTTGGTCAGGGGACAACCGGAAAATGCTTTAACTTATTGATTTTTACTTTTTTGGCAAAAAGGCAAATTTGGTCCCATGGCTCTGCTCATTTATGATTGGTTCTTTTGGTGCTTACATGGCTTCTTCTAATTGGATGGGGCGTGACGGGTTTGTTTTTGAGCTTATTCTTGTTGGATAATTCGGAAAAAGGTTTGAACTCGCATCGCGGCCCCATCACGCTCTGATTAAAGCAAATTTTAAGTGGCAGGGAAAAAGTCTTACTTTTACCCAGCAGGAGGACACGTGGCAAAGCTAATGGCGGAGATGTGGGCCTTCAGAGGTAAGTTGAATGTTTTAGCCTTTTGGAAAAATGGAATAAAATTCTAAAATGGAAGTGCGACCCCGCCAAATCATTTTGAAACCTTAAGGTTTTTGAAGTTGTGCCATAACGACATGTGGTGAGCCCACACTCATTCAAGGTCTCAGCCCGTGGGGATCATCTCAAGATGCGTCATTGTGACACGTGGTAGTTTGAAAAGTCAAAGGGGCAGGAAAGCGGACCATCGGAGGCAAATTGGATTTTCTACCTCTTGTCATCAAAAGGATTAAAATCTCAAAATGGCCGGCATGCCCGACAAGAAGGAGGTCAAGGTTGGCTTTAAAAATGTTAAGAGGTGGGAGGCGGGCCATCGGGGGCAACTTGGTTTTTTGCCCCTTGATGTTCAAATGACTAAAATCATCAAAATGACCCACGAGCCCAATAGAGAAAAGTCAAAACTTGCTCCAGTCAACAGTGGAGGTGCGGACTTCCAAGGGAAATTTGGAAAATTTTCCTTTTGTGGATAAGGGAGTTAAAAGTAAAAAGGGGAAGCATGGTTCCACTAGGACCCACATCAGAGACTAGAAGTGGAGGGGTGGCGCTGTAGGGGAAATTTCAAAAAAATTCCCTTTTCCAAAAAAGAGGTGAAATGACAGAATTTGGCCGCGGTTCCTTTGGGACCCACCTTAGGACACGTGTCAGGCTCAGTTCTCAAGGGCGGAGGCGTGGAGAAAAATGTGAAAATTTTACTTTTTTTCAGAAGTTGTAAAAGGAAAAAACGGCAACCAATAATCAACTGGTAATCAAATGGTAATCCCATGTGGATGGTCCAAAATCAAAGTAGGAATCAACGACAACTAGGCATCTGTATCTGATTCTTCTACCATTTTCACTCCACAACTCCTGGAAGTGTGAATCTTCATGATTTCCTTGTATTTCCTACACACAAAACAGAGGGGAGAGTTAATGTTGATATCTGAGTTTTGTGAGAAAAATCTGGAGATGTCTTGTTATCTCTCGAAAGTGCACCCTGTAGAGAGATGGCTGCATGTTTTCTAAGCTTGCAAATTTTGATCTCTCTCTTTCATAGATACAATGGAAACACCTTAGGTCTGTGGGCATACCTATTTTGAGGTGAGTCTCTGGTATCAAGGCCTATTCCTTGTTGACGTATCCTAAATTGATTATGGGGTTTAGGGCTAAAATATGACTATAAAGTAATTAAAACTAAGGTGATGCACCAAATTTGTATGAGGGTTTTGACTGAGTATATGCATAATTGATATGTGAAGGATTTTTGGTGCACGAACCAACATTTCTTCTGCAGAATATTAAGGGCAAAACACTTGGAGGTATTGAGGGAGATTATCACAACAATACTGCTAAGATAAAGATGCACATTAATATCATGCAGAAACTACTGAATTTTTTAACAGGGTAAGATGATTAATCAGGGAATTTTCATTCACAAGACTAATAGAAACATACACAAGACTGCAAATAATTGGGAAGGCAGAAATTCTTCACACTCAGAAGGAAAAATTGGAAAAAATTGCTTCAGTACTCCTATATCCAAAAAGTCCTCTTGTTCTTTGCAAAGGCATACAATATATAGCAAAATTATTCCTCCCCTTCTTCCTAAAAATAGCCCAAGGCTTGTACTCACCCATGCATCCTATTTTTATCCTTTACTTAATAATAGATAAAGGAATAGAGCATGCAATTACAAATAGGCATTATTAGTCTTAATTACAATATAGTCAAACTGAAGTTGATTGTTCTATTTTTAAGAAAGAAGGGTGAATAATTTACTAAAAATAAGATTGCTTTCTAGGCAAGTCTCTCTCCATGGGCATGCAACTTCATCTCCTTCCCTGTTCTGAGCTCTTGTGAAGCATGCAAAAATAACTCCCTATTCAAGAACAAAATAATTATAATAATTGTAATATTTTGCAAAGTATAAACATCTTATGGGGACCACCTGCCATGTGCACATGTTCTGATATTGACATCTTCCTTCAAAATGGTCACATGAGTGACACTCTGCAAATCAACTCTAGCCCCTTGAAGTGGGGACCACCTTCACTTTACTAGGTTTGGCCACCTTGGTGGACTTAGCAAATATAAAAAAGGGCAACCATTTTACATTAAACATGCCATACTATAGTTCTGCCCCCCTTTTGATAAATACATGCATGTATATCTTTCGGCCTTTGCATATTTGATAGTGTATAGTTTGATATTTCACCTTTTTGGTGATTATTGATGGCATGATTAGGTCGGCATTTGAATTTGAAGGCATACACGATGGTTCGACTTTTGAAAGTCATTGCAATGATTATTTATTTGATCTGATTACGTGGGCTAGCCCCTTCTCCATGGTGACTCACCCCTCCATGCGCTTTATCGGTGGCATATGCGATTCAATGCTGAGTTTGCTTTGAAATTATTGATCATTCTGGGCCATCGATTTCATCTCTGTTTGATCATGATTCGTTGATCTTGCACTTGTGGTTAGGGTTTCAAACTGAGCATTTAATTCAATTGGTGGGAGCTAACCATGGTTAATCGTTTTGAGACTTGAGCTATATCCTTGACCTTTGATCTTTGTCCTTGATACTTTTTGTTCGTTGATTCTTTAACTGTGGTTAAGATAGAGTTAACCCACTACTTGGGTTTAGGCGGTAAAGGGAACTCGACCTAGAATGATCACTTCATTTGTTTTTTTGGTGATGTGGGCGAAGCCCTAGAAATGTTTTCTGACGCCATTGTTGAAGCTCAGTGAGCTCAGATTTAAGCATTTCCCTAGCCTATGGGGCATTTGTGACTTTGTATTTGGTATATTTGTAGCCATTCTTCCTCTTTTTGAGCTCTTTGTGTGGGATCATGAAAGCTTCCACCATTATTGTTTCTTCAAGCTTGGCTTTGCTCATTTTATTCTCTATGTCATTTCGTTAGACGCTGACATGGTGGTGAGAGCTTAGAGCTTGTTTCTTGTCTTATTTCTATGGTGGCTACCTTGCTAGTGTTTTCCTTTGTGCTTGGCTTTCTCACGCACATCCATCTTGTGGGTTCTTCAGTATTTGCATTTGCTTCTGTTGCTATGGTCATCTAATTCTTCGAGCTCTCTGTAACCTTTTGAGCTCTATGAGGACCCGTGAGCTTAAGTATTGATCTCTCTACCATTTATTCTTTGAATTTTGGATTTTAGCAGATCAATTCTCCCTGTTCATTCTATATGTTATGTGATTTCTTCTTGTAGAGGTCGGCTCTATTTCATGATCTCTGTAGATTTGGATTTCAAAATATTGGTTGGAATATAAGGCTAAGTTACATTCCTCGTTGTATTTGATCTATCAGAACTCTCTGAGCAAGATGGTTTTGCTGCCATAAGTAGTTATAGGTGAGATAATTTTCCTTTTGTACACATGCACTTCCATTTTCATTTTCTTTCCTTGGGTCTACAACTGAAAATCTTGAAAATATTTGTGGGTTATGTGTTTTGCTTGCTCCTGATTGACTCCCGAGTTTGAAGCTTCTCATGGGCATGTGGATCTCTTGCTTCATCATTCAGTTGCTCAATTTTTTTGACCATTTGATTATATACAGTGAGTTCTTGTCCGTTATTAATGACCATTATTTAATCATCAAGTTTGGATCTGTCCAATGATGCAAGATTTTGATTGATTTTGGTTGCACTGCTTTAAGTTTGAGTTTTTCTTCAAAATCTGCGTTTGTATATAAATATCCGAAGAGCACCATTGTCTAGTTTATGAAGCTTGATCATTATCTGTAAAATAATCATCTGTTTCTTACTTGATCAATATTTAGCTTGCTCCTTTTACTATTGAATCAATGTTCAGATCTGGCACTTTGCCTTGTGGGTATTTATATATTTAGCCCTGTTTGTTTTAGAATGTTGGCTTGCATAGAAAGGAAAACCATCATTAATGAACTCTGAAGCTCCGGTTTCTTTGATTTCCCAACTGTAATTTAGGAATATCTTAGATCTGGATACTCATTCAGTGTTTTTGATCAAAGCCAGGATATGTGTTTTCTCTTGTAGACTTGCAACTGCATTTTCTCCTTTGAGTTGTATTGCAACGAATCTCTACTAGGATTTTTAAATATCCTTTTTTTATATAGGTAATGGAAATTATCATTCATTTTGATTCTACAATCTGCTCTTGATTCATGAGATCTCTGTATGTGGTGTTCTGGAAGTTGTAAATAGTTCATTTGTTCTAAAACTGTAGATGACTTCTATCTTTGTAACTATAAATCCTACATTTAATTTGATCTCTGAAGCTATTACTTGTAGTATGTCTATGTAGTTGATCTGATTATTTAAAGACTGTACTTATAGAATTTGTTCTTGTCAGATTTATCTTCACAAACGGCATCTCTTTCAGCTATTTAGGCTTTTAATAAATTTGCTACAAAATCCTTCAGGTTTGTTGACTGAAAGTATAGTTCCCTTTTATTTTCTTCTAAACACTATGTTGTATCTTATTACAACTTTATATGTATGCTGAAAATTTTGAAATGTTGACTTTCATTAGCGAAGCCCCGACAATTTTTTTCGAATCCTGTTCCTCATTCTTTTTCAGCTGTAGTACCTGTAGTTTATGTAGTAGTTGTATTTTATGATTCAGAAACAAAAATAAACACTTCGTTGAAGTGATTTGGGAATTGAAAGGTTGAAAACATTATAATATCATTCCTGGTCATGCAATGCTTTTCTGCATTTCGTTATCACGTACTTTAATTGAAATTAGTTCCTCTTAAAGGCATTTGATTAATTGAAAACAACATGATGAAAAGTTGTAAATTCCATTTTACATGGCAAGCCCTTCTGGCAAAAATTTTGCCCAGAATCCTTTTTCATTCTGTTTCGTTTGTTTTGTTATTGTAATCCTTTCTGTCCAGTAAACATTCAAAGTCTTGAAAATTTGCTCGTCTTCTTTAGCTTGCAAACTAAAAAAACATGTATTTCATCTTCTAGTCTATCATTATTTACTGTAACTTCTTCCACTTTCAGATGGTTGCTGAAACCTTGAGTACATTCTTTCTTCCTTCCGACATGTATTTCTGATGTCAAGTTCTTCTGGCTACAACCTATACCTACACATTAGGAAAAAATTTAGAAAAATACTCAGGCTTTTTGCCTCTCTTATGTCCAGGTTTTATTGTTTCTTCTCTTCCTTCATTCTTTTCGAGTGAATAAGCATGTATGCAATTTGATATTAAAGTAAATTGCATCTCATGTTATTAGAGATTCATATGCCGAATTAGGACAGTCTGGGAATATAATTGACCCAGAGCTCTTAAACTGATAATTATCCTTTTCTTATTTTAGTACAGTGGCTTCTATAACGAGATGAGCAGAAGCTGGAAATGGAGATGTTTTCAATCCAAAGAAAGAAACCCCAAGGAAATGATGGGTCACTCAGACTTTTTGCTTTCTCTGTCATGCTGTGTTACCTTTTATTCAGTAGATGTACTCTACTTTCAATTACATCCCACGGATTGTGTGGGGAACATTTGAAAATTACTTATGAATCAAACATTGAATTTTCGTAAATGACGTTGTATATTTCTTTCTGCATTTCAACCTGTTGTCTGGATTGTATTATGAATAAAACAAATTAGTCATATAATTGAATGTCTTAAACATGAAGGAAAGAACATCAATGAGAACATGTAACATTTAGTAATGAACTTTGATTTCTGTAATCTGCACTTATGTTTGTTGTCCCAAAACTAAACACTTCACCTACTTTGTGATTCGATGTCTTCATCAAGACAACACAACTGTCCTTCGGGCCTTTTGGTGTTCTTTTATTTGAAGGTATCATGAATTATAGACTATTGAGCAACGTTCTGTTTTGTAATAACACACATACAGCAGATTTCACTTAATCATGTAATTACTCAGGCATTAACTAAAAACATCATAACTCATTAGCTTAGGTATACTCACCAATGTCTTTTCATCGTAACACGAATTTTGGAGTTTGCCCAAGTTTTTGTACGTGTGAAAATTATCACATTTCGCCATGCAATTGAAGAAAGCTTCCTGCTAGCTTATGATCAGTGCCTTTCTCTTTCCACTTGGCCGGGAGTCCAAACATGTAACCAAAATTTGCCTTTTCTGAACGTCCACAACCCTTCACAAATGGGGTACTAAAATTGGGAAGGAGCGGTAAACCAGATCACAGGCTGGATGCCTTATTAAATTGAAAAAACAATGCAATGGCAGGGACTGCACTTATTGAAGGGAATCCTACTCTAACAAGCACTGAATATTTTTCAATATAGGTTTGAGAAACATACCATTCACAGAAATGAGGATTCCTCCCATTCACTTCAAAATAGAAAAAGTAGTTGTGGTTCTTTGCAAGATGAAATCATTTAAGGGCCACTCCAAATTGTAATCAAACTTCGCCTGTCTTCCTGGTTGCACGATCAACATCCCACTTTAAACATAATTTTCCTTCATGAAGACTTGAATTCTTCTTTTTGTCAAAAGTCTTCTCATTTGTTTCTGATTCTTTTTCCATATTCCCATGACTTGATCTCTGTAGCTCTTGTAATTCCATTAACTTGCATAACAAACCTGCAATGGTTCATTCTCAAGCAGCTCCATTTGATGCAACAATCTAATGTAGGTAACGTTAGCTGAAATAGGAATTCTTTTGCTTCTTTTCCTATAACACAAGTTTGTAATGGTGAATTGCCAACTGATATTAGGAGTTACTCCTGTCATCCGCAAAGTGTTGAATTCAACATTAGATGCAATACTCTTTGATTATATTCGAGGGTTCTGTCTGATGATCCTTAACAAGGACTCTTGTTTAGTACTTTCAGCTAAGGCCATTACCTTGTGGGTAATAATTAGATAAGAACTTAGATTCATCTTCCATGGTTGACACCCAATGTTATCTTTTGCACCAAGAAATTCTGAAGCATTATCGATATGATAGTTGTCTGAACCCAAATCTGTAAACACATACTTTCTAAAAGGATAGTATTCTATTTAATTAGCATCCTTTCCAGGCCTATTGGGCCGGCTGTCAGTCCATCGGGCGTAAAATAATCTGTAACAGTTAAGATCCATATTTCCTTGGAAGAGGTGGTTTATCATACTACTAATAAAGTCCAAGACCCCACTGCATAAAAGGCTGAATCAACTGAAATAGGCTGTAGAGCAGTGAATCCAAACGTTATTTTCCAACAAAAAAGCACACTTTTTTACACTTCCTTATCCAATCAAAACAGTCCCTTGTATGCTAGCCAATAGTAACCAACTTTCATAATTTTGAGGCTGTGGTACATTCTAACAAAGTGAAATCCTACTCTACAAGCACTGTAATATTTTTCAATAATAGTGTTTGACACATACCATTCACAAAATGAATTCCTCTCCATTCAACTTCATTCAAAATATAAAAGCATTGTGTTTCTTTGCAAAGTGAAATCATGTAAGGGCCACTCCAATTGTATCATCTTCGCCGTCTTCCTGTTTGCACGATCACATCCCACTTTAACATAATCTTTTTTCTTCCTGCATGTAAAGACTTTGAATTCTGCTTTCTTGTCAAAAGTCTTCTTCATTTGTTTCTTCTGATTTTTTTTCCATATTCAATGAGCTTTGATCTCGTACTCTTGTAAGGCCATTAACTTTTGTCATACCAACTGCAATGGTTCATTCTCAAGACAGCTCCATTTGAGGCAAACAATCTAATGTAGGTAACTTAGCTGAAATAGAATTCTTGCGTCTTTTCCCATACACATAAGTTTGTAGGTGAATTGCCAACGGATATTTTATATTTACTCACTCTGTCAGCCAAATTGTTGAAGTTCAACATTAGATCCAGCTCTTTGTTATATTCGAGTGTTTCTTCTATGATCCGAACACGTAACAGACTCTTGTTAGTATTTCAGCTAGCCAGTACCTTGTGGGTATATTAGATTAAGAACTTAGAGATAGTGACCATGGTTGCAGCCCAATCGTGTATCTTTGCAACGCAGAAATGCTAGAGCATTAGCTGATATGATAGTGCTGGAACACAAATCTTGTAAACTATACTTCGTAAAAGGATAGGATCTAAGTTTAATTAGCATCCTTCAAGGCTATTGGCTTCAGTCCATCGTGTAAAAGAATCTGTAGCAGTTAAGATCCAATCATTCCTTGTGAAGAAAGGTGGGTTTATCATAATAATAAAGTCAATACCCCCCTGCATAAAAGGCTGATCACTGAATAGGCTGTAGAGGCAGTGAGCCAAACGTTATTTTCCAACAAGAAAGCACACTTTTTTACACTTCCTATCCAATCCAACAGTCCTTGAATATGCTAGGCCAATAGTAACCAACTTTCATAATTTTGAAGGCTGTGGTACATGCTAACAAGTGAACTCCTACAGGTTATTTGTGGAATTATGACAATATTTTCTAAATTTTATCATAGTCAACACACTACAGTAAGATTCCATTTATATCTCTTTTGACAACACTTATCAATGAAGATACAAGGTACAACTGTAATCTGAAATACCTTCCGTTTATTCTTGTCCATAACCTTTTGGATAGGTGCCATGCTATATGAATTAAGAAAATCAGTCACCATCTTGATTCATGAATCTCGTAGGAGTGAGCTCAGGGTGTTGATTTCTTGGTTGAACCATATTTTTGAGTATTGATACACAAGTTCAGCATGCTATTTTAATATCTGTTATTTACTTGTTTTGTTTTCCATATCAGCAATTAGATGCTCACATAAACCTTTTCCTTGAAATGTCTTAGAAACCATGAAATCAACATCATTACTCCTGACCTTATTATCCAGTTTGCTCTTTTCTCATCAACTTCCTATTAGTAAGAATGCTTTCACACTTGGTGAGAAACAGAAAATGGATATTTATTTTCGGGAAAAGCATATCTTGAAAATTTTTAGTCCTATGATATGCTTTGAAGTACCTATTTTAAAGAAATGTGTACCTTGTTTCGAAATCATGCAAATCTGTCCAAAAAAGCAATAGGATGTCAATATTTTCATTATTACCTGGAAGTTAGAATAGTTGAGTTTGTTTAAGCTCCTTGACGTGCATACATTAAAAAATCTTTACGAACTTAAATTTGCAAGAGTAGGGAGCACTAAGAGATAGCTTCTTTGATTGCGTCAAATCCTTTCTCTTCCTTCTGGTCAAGAGAAAGCGTTCCTTTTTGCATAGCTTGAGTGGTTGAACAATCTGTAAAATCTGGGGGAAAAAATCTTCTAACCAAGTGATATTTTAAGGAAAACTCTTAATGCCTCTTTGATGGGCAATGATAAATATGATATGGCTTCGATCTGAGAAGATCAATTGCTAAACCCTACTTAGAAACAATAGGCCAAGTAGCTTGCTTGGGGTACGAAAAGATAGACCTTCAGGGTTTTAAGATATTCCAAATGCTGACACAACTGAAAATAGTATTGCCTTAAAGCATTAGATGTTCTTCAGAATCTTTTGAAAATACAGTAAAATCATCTAAATAACACAAGATGCATTATTAGTAAGATGTGCAAAAAACAGTCCATTGCCATGTTGAAACATTGCAGCGGCATTTGAAAGACCAAAATGCATCATTTTGTAGCATAAGTACCCCACTAGTGGTAAAGGTTATTTTATATCATTTCCTTTCTTCCCAGACCTAAAAATCTGATTTAATCTACTGTAACATCTCGAAGAAGTAGTCTATTGACTGAGATTGTTCTCAAAAGATGATCCAATATTTGGGAGTGGGTAATGATTTTTAATGAAGGCCCTTATTAAGATCTCTGAAAATCTACACATCGTCTGATTTCACCATTACTTTTTTCCTTTTTCTAAAGAAAAGATGGCTACCAATTTGATTATTAATGGAAGGGGATAATAACTATTCAATCAATTAGATATTATTTCCTACATTAGAGGCTCTATGTTGGGATTTACAGGCCTCTATTTCTATCTAGCCGGTTTAGAATTGGGCTTTGCAACTCAATAGATGTTGTGATAAAATGGGATCAAACCTTTTCGGTATTGGTATTTCAAGCAAAAAAATATCCTTAAAACTCCTGGCAAGATTTATAAATGACTGATTCTAGTTAAGGAACATTTACCGTTCCAAGGAAATAGCTTTTCCCATTCATCAACTGAGAATCTCTTGGTAATTATCAGCGTGGGTTGAACATTTGAGTCTTGACTTGTCGAAAAACTAATCGGTCAGTGATGAAGAATGTCTTCCATGTGACAAGACCTCGAGGCAATTATTTTTCTTTAGTTGAACAATTCAGGCGGTCACCATATAATATGTAATTTATCCTTATTTTATTGCAGAAAAATTCAACTTCTTGTTGTAAAAACCTAAGATTGGATCATCATTTTCAAAAAAGTGCCAATGACAGTAGAGGTATTGAGGGCTGACAATGAAACTTTATATGAGGTGGGATTTTGCTATTTCATATGTTCCAACATCTCGAAACTAGCCCCAACTGATAAGTCTACTACATGCTTGGTGTCAGATCTAGAAATAGACGGTGTTAATCGCATAAACTTCCATACGTCTGATGAAACTTATTTCGTAAGA
>CM034151.1:235131058-235170118 GCA_019776745.2 Taxus chinensis | reverse complement strand
AAATGTTGGATGTTGCTTTCAAAGGAGATTGTCAATGGATTGCCACCACCGCCATGTGTCCATGGTTCGTGCAAGTAAAAAATGCCACCGCCAGTGTGAGTAAAAGGCATGTAATTGTAGAAGATGAACATCACGCTGAAGACTACGATGCTTCCAAATTCCTAACGGAAATCGTTTGCAAACGAAAACATTGAACTATTATGTCAAGCTATTCGAAGATATTTTAATTGAGGGCAAAGACTAATATTATTGATCATTTTTTTTGCAGGTGGTTCAAATGCAGCTGAAACATACTCCCGGAGCCGCTATTTTTCAAACAATTTTAGCATCTAAGCAGGTTTGTGTGAATGTCCTTAATCATTCATAACATTTATTTATGTCTGTGTAAACAAAAAAACCTGTACATTGTCTAATTTTTAATGTGTTGAGTTGCAGAATGCTAACAGATATGCAAATGGTGTATCTTAAGAATGAGCAGGTTTGTGAGCTTGGAAAGTAAATGGGTGGCATTGTGAGATTTAATGCGGGCCTAAATAGTAAAGTGTACAAACTGACCTACTCTTGACTATTTTAGAGTGTTTTAAAAAAGTGCTGGTGGTGTTAGCCAATAGAATTGCTCACTTTAATATAGGGATAGTATAAAATATTTTAACTAATAGATAGTTGATGACACTTATGATGAAAATAATTAACAACAATTAGAAAATATCAGGTCAAAGTTTAATTGATACTATCAAAGGCTGAAGAAAAAGAAACCTTTTTAAACACTATATAAAATAGTTTACCACGCTGAAAAATGCCACAATGTTTTTTAGCAATTGGACAACGGCTTTATATTATGGTGTTTTCAACATTAGAAAAATTGGACCCCGTTCTCTAAGGCGCGATCCCACGGTGTATTCATTCTTTTTTTAAAGGGACCCACATTCAAAAACATACTTATCGGGGGATATGGGTTGAATTTTTCCAATCGATGGAAAATAGGGTGTGTTTTCCCACCAATGAAAAATGCAAGTGTTTTTCAGCAGTTTGAAAACTTACCGACCCATTCTATTAAAGACACGACTGCGGTTTATGCTATTATTTCTCGTGGTAAAAAAGACCCCCATAATTGCTTATCAGGTGATATGGATTGAATTTTTACAATGCGATGGAAAATAGGATGCGTTTTTTCTGCCACGTGAAAATGCTATGGTGTTTTTCAGAAGTTGAAAAATCGCCAACCCCGTTCTTATAAGGTGTGACCCGCAACTATTCCTTCTCGTATGAACATGACCCCACATAAACTATTATGGGTTGAATTTTTTCATTGTGAAAAAAAAATAGGGTGCATTTTCTGCCACGTTGAAAAACGCACAGTGTTTTTCAGCAATTTGAAAATCGCGACCTTCTTCTTGTAAAGCCACAACCCGCGGTGCTATTCCTTCTCGTTGTAAACATTGAACCCACATGAACTGCTTATCGGGTGGATATGGGTTGAAATTTTCAATGCGATGGAAAATAGGGATGCATTTTCGGCCCACGTTGGAAAACGCACGGTATTTTTCAGCAGTTTTAAAAATCGTTGACCCCGTTCTCCTAAAGGGTGCTACAGGTGTATTCTTCTCCTTGTATAAACATTGACCCCCACATCAACTGCTTATCAGGTGGATATGAGTAAAGTTTCCAATGCGAGGAAAATAGGGGTGTTTTCAACCCATTGAAAAAAACATTGGTTGTTTCAACAGTTTGAAATCGCGGAAACCGTTCTTGTAAAGGCGCGACCCGGGTGTATTCCTTCTCGTTGTAAACATTGACCCCCACATCAATGCTATGAGTGGATATGGGTTTTTGAATTTTTCCAATGCAATGGAAAATAGGGTGCGGTTTTCACCTCACTAAAAAATGCATGCTTTTTTCAGCAGTATGAAAATCGGGACCCTGTGCTTGAAAGGCGCCCAACCCACGGTGCTATCCGATCGTTGTAAATGACCCCACATCAACTGCTTATCGGGGCGATATGATGAATTTTTCCAATGCGATGGAGGAAAATAGGGTGCGTTTTCTGCCACGCTGTGAAAAACGAACGGGTTTTTCAAAAGTTTGAAAAACCGCGACCCGTTCTCGTAAAGGCGCGACCCACAGTGCTATTCCTTCTCGTAGTGAACATTGACCCCACATAAACTACTTATTGGGTGAATAAGGATTGAATTTTTTCAATGCGATGGAAAATAGGGTGCATTTTCCACCATGTTGAAAAACACACAGTGTTTTTCAGCAATTTGAAAATCGCGACCTTGTTCTCGTAAAGGCACGACCCGTGGTGCTATTCCTTCTCATTGTAAACATTGACCCCACATCAACTGCTTATCGGGTAGATATGGGTTTTGATTTTTCCAATGGCGATGGAAAATAGGGTGTGTTTTCCGCCACGTTGAAAAAACGCACGGTTTTTTTTCAGCAGTTTGAAAATCGTGACCACCTTTGTTTCCTAAAGGCGTGACCTTGCGGTGTGTTATTCCTTCTCATTATAAACATTGACCCCACACCAACTGTTTATCAAATGGATATGGGTTGAATTTTTCCAATGCGATGGAAAATAGGGTGCGTTTTCCACGACATTGAAAAACGCACGGTGTCTTTCAGCAGTTTGAAAATCGCGACCCCATTCTCACAAAGACACGACCCGTGGTGCTATTCCTTCTCATTGTAAACATTGACCTCACATCAACTTCTTATCGGGTGGATATGGGTTGCATTTTTCCAATGCGATGGAAAATAGGGTGCATTTTCTGCCGTGTTGAAAAACGCACGGTGTTTGTAATGCCCACTTCCCTTTGACACTAAATGAACCATGAGTATCTTTTATGAATTGTTTATAATCATAAACATGACTGTTGTGTTCTAGTTAGTATGCAAATAAAAGGTGCGGGCATCAGGATTCTATTGTGTTTTAGTTATTATTATTACTATGACTCTATGTCATATTGTGGACCTTGATAGGAAGTTAAGGATACGATGATGATGATCTAAAATAGTTGCCTTGTTACAAACTGATTGTTATGTCATTACTATTGTTTGTATTGTTTTGGCTCTAGTCACTCTTTATCGGATCCCTAGACCTTGATATCGTAATAGAGATTAGACATTTCTAGATGGACATTGATACACTCGTTTTACTTATTGGATAGATAGTACAGACATGTTAGACTTGCGACATGATGTGACTATTGCGGTAAATTCATATGCTTGATTTCTATATCAGTATTCAATGTTCTAACTATAACTACTATATGGATGTATTGCACATGAATTAAGGATATTTCTAGATGATTGTTGATGTTGTGATCTTAGTGCAAATTGATGGATTGTTGGAATCGAAATGTTAGAAAATTAAACAATTGGTGAATTACTTGATTCTAACATTGGTTTAATTATAATATTCAATGATGTAAATTGTTATGTATACATGCATGTGTTTTATTATTTTGACGTCATTAATATGGCCATGAGGCCAGAAAGGTACTGTTGGATTTTACAAGAAATTATAGCACAACAAACTACGGGGGATAGGAGACCAACAACGAAGGAATGTGGGGTATTGGCAATAGGATCCCATGGCAACTCGGTGTACACTATTCTTACATGTATTTATTTTTAGTGCTTTAAGGGTGTGGGTTTTGATTGTGTGTGTAAGTAGATTTTCATTTCTTCAACCACTTATTAATTATGCTTTGGGGTATGGGTTTGACTTGTGATGTGGAGTTTAGGATGAGTGATGTGGCATCCTACATGGAGCCACCTCACCCTCCTCTTCCCTTTTCCTTTATACGCATGTTTAATTGTTGTTTTGGGGGTTACTTGCTCATTTTTTTAAATGCTTGTAATTTTGGAGAGCTTGCTTGAGAATGGATCTTGGAGTGGATGTTGGTTGCTTAGGATTTTGGAAGGCTTGGATCTTGTTGTGTATTGATAATCTTCATTTGTGAAGTAGATAGCCACCTTTTTTTTACTTTGTTATTTTGGGGTGCTCTTATGTGTAGATGTTGATTGTTACATTGGTTATGCTTGTTGGAAATAGATTTGATTCTTAGGTTGTGGGACAAATGGATATGGGGGCAAGACTTCAGGGAGGCATAAGAAAAATGTAATGGGTATTTTTAGGAGGGAGTTGGGTTGGGATGTCCACCTTGTTGATAAATATGAATTTTGTTTATCTTTATTTCTTGAGGGAGACATAAGAGTGAGGGAGGCATATGAGTGTGTTGATTTCTTGAGGGAGTCATAAGAGTGGTGTTTCTTCTTGGAGGGAGGCATAAGAGTGTTGTGTGTATTGTGATGGAGTTTTTTTGGAGGCTTATAGTTGGACACCCAAGCCCTTGGGAGGCATAAGAAGAACCCCCATGTTTCTTTCTCCTCTATGGCTTTAGTATGAAGCCTTTGAGTTTTGAAATGTGTGGAATTGTTGTAAAATTGTTATTGTGTTATTTATTGAATGACTTGATTGAATGTGTATGTGAAAGCCATTTTTGAGTTGCCATGGTTGCCTAAATAGCCCTCATTGCTTCCTTGTTAGGGCTCGGGGGCAAATGAGGAAGAAGGCTTCTCTCCCTCATTGGATATTTTGGTTGGGTGGAGAGTGTTGCCTACTCCCCCATTTTTGTTGAGTGCTTGGCTTGATGAAGATGGTGTGCTAAATGGAGAAGGTGCTCTTGTTGGAGAAATGCTTGTAGAGTTGCATCTTGTACTATTATGATCCTACTACTTGTAAATTGTATCAATAGTTTATTGAATGTAATATCATACATCCTTGGAAATTACTTATTTTAGTCTACATTACTTCATGTGAATATGAGCCTTGCAAATATCTTGTAAATGGAAATTAAGTTCTTTCAAATCTAAAATTGTGTTTAGGAGTGCATTGTTTATAGATTGGTGCTCTTAGAGGGGAAATAAACATTGAAGCATGTAATTATGGCCAGCCCTTGTACTCTAGATTGTGAAATAAATTTCATTTAATAGTGGTTGTTTTCACCTTAACCAAACTAGAAGTGTAAAAGGATTCGGTATGTTGATTTATTAATAAAACCTCTATCTCGTGGCAATAGGATTTAAAGGATTTGTTAAGCAAACGAATGAACCTTAACTAATTCTACTCTTGAAATGGTTATATAAATGAAACTGAAAGTGATAAGTTGTTAAATTTTTAATAAATACACAATTTGTGCACTATTATAATTGCTTTGATGTAATTAAATCTTATTCATGAAATTTTACAAATTGCAATGGTTAATTTTCTAACATCTTTTTGAAATCTCCTATTTTCAATGGGAAACTTGTTTAGTAATAAATATATATGTATTATTACTAGATGTTTGATATACAATAATTATATACTTTGACTTCTTTCAAAATTTAAATACCATTATATTAATATAATTATCAGGGATTAATATAATCATAGTATATATATATATATATATATATATATATATATATATACAATTAATATTGTTTTAAAAGAGTTTTGGCTTAATTGCTTTTGTTAAAAGGAATGTGTATTTTGTTAAGGGAGGGGCGCATTTGTTTTAAGCGGTTTTTGTTAGTGTAGCGGCCCATGTATTAATAGAGATCACAGTGGGTTGGGTGCGGCGGCGCCCCACCCACATTAATATTATAACTCGGCTCCAACAATGGCCGCGACCAATAAAAGCTCAAGCTGTATAAACATTTACACAGGGTTTGGCCGCATTTGTTTTAAGGCCCTCCAAATATATATATATAAAATTTGCATTTATCCAATTTTATTTTGGCCGAAATGTTATTTAAAATGATAAAAAAGGAGAAAGTAATATATTAAATATGCTTTTACATATATATATGCTTATCCAAATGATGTATATATATATACAACGTGTATATATTCAAGCTCGCAACCAAATTTTTTTTACAATAAGCAAGACTGAAATGGGTAAATACCCACAACCCAAGTAGGGTAGAAAACAAAAAAAGAAAAATTGAGAAAATACAAATGATTAAAGATTTCATATAAACCCTAAGAGAGGGATGAACCCAAATCCTCATCTTGTGTGTATCCATCATGGATCTTCGAACAACAACCTAAGGCTTCTTCTTCTCCTCTTTCCTTAACCGGCAAAACCAACAATAGAAAATGAGAGAATGGGTTGAAGAAATGAATATATGGCAATCCATAAGGATTCTTAAGGTTACTTTTGCCAAAACTAAATCTAAGGGCCAGGAAAGATTTGATCTTATGGTGGAGGATGCACCCTACATCACTTAAGTGATGGGGTATTTAGGTGGGAATGAAATAAATAAAAGATGGGTGTGTATTAGTAAATGGGGCCTAATGGGGTTTAGATTAGTTACATGCCTTGAACTTATAGAAAATAAATTTATAACAATGTGCATGTATTTAACAATGCAAGAATACTATCCTAGTATGAATTAATGTAAAATTGTTTTCTGCCTTAAATAAATTAATTTAAAAGGGATTAATGGAGTTATGATTTGAAAAGGTAATGAAGATTATTTAAATAAAATTTTGGAGCCTTGTTAGTGAAAGAAATAAAAACGTATTAGTAATTTATGAAAATTGAGGCAATCTTAATTAATCGATAATTGTTTCCAATGCCTTGTAATTGTTTAAAATTTTTATAATCCAGATCAAATTAAATCTTGGCTAATAACTTGCAACCTTTCAAAAAAAATAAAAAATCTATAACTTTTCACAGGTTGCTTTCAGGTTTAGCATTGGTTTGAATGGGAAATTTGCGGGAGTTACAATTGTTTCTATCTCATCCACAAAGGCAGAATATCACACCGCATGAGGAGTTGTGTGCGAAGCAATATGGTTACGTCACCTTTTAGATGACCTGGGAATTCCTAAAAAATAATCACCTATTCTCTATTGTGATAATTAGAGTGTGTTGAAGCTCGTGCAGAATCCTATTTTTCATGAATGAAAAAATCATATTGAGATTGATTGTCATTTCATTAGAGAGCACGTCTTGAACCATAACATTTAGCTTCAGTACTGTCCTACAAAATCACAAGTTGCCGATATTCTCACAAAATCTCTTGGAAAAGTGAAATTTGAATTTTTTAGGGGTCACATTTGCAAGAATAATGTAATAAGGGGGGAATGTTAGCATAAGGATACATAACAATTGTTTTATATAATTAGGAGAGTTCGTTATATCTTATTCCATTATTCTCTCCTAGTTTACAATCTCTCCTTTTATTGTGGAGAGTATTGTTACCTCTCCTCCCCATAAATAATGTATCCACTTCTGAATATTATAGAGGAAGAGATATTTTATCTCTATATTTTCTCCTTATAATCATTTTTCTTGAGTGAGTCAAACTCAACGGTAATCAAAATAAACATATAATAAGTGTCGAAGAGGAGTGGGCACTATAGCGCACATGAAAAATTCAATTTATTTCAAACTTTAGAAGGAAAAAAAAAATTTGTTGATATGGTTTCATCCTAGAGCTTTGAAGAGGAGTGGGCACTATAGCGCACATGAAAAATTCAATTTATTTCAAACTTTAGAAGGAAAAAAAATATTTGTTGATATGGTTTCATCCTAGAGCTTTGTTATTTTCAGTTTCCTAAATGCTAAAAATTAAACACAAAATTATTTTACGTTGCTACTCTTTTAGAACATTAACACAATAATATCTTGTTGAGTTTCAGATGTCTCCTCCTGAAGCGAGAGAGAACTGGCAAGAATATTATTAAAGAAATAGTTTGTGAATAAATAAAAACAATGTCGTAGATACCAAGTGTGTAAGGCTTCAGGCACTCCAAGAAGGTTGCAATCTACACATTGCTCACAAACTCAAGCAACCATGCCTAATGCTAACACCTCCACATGTAACTATTTCTAGGAAAGTTCAAGTATAGTTCAAACAAATGTTTCCTTTGACTTCCCTCAAATATAGGCCTCCACCCGCCCTCTGTCTTCTGTTGCATGTGCTTTGAATCAAACCTCCCTCATCCAAATAGTAAACATTACTCCCTTGGCATCCACTACCCAAAGAATCCAGCTGGTGCTCCCATCTTTTTTGGAGGCACAAAGAAATTTTCATAAAAGAATAGATAAATTTAAAAATATGAATACTTGCTCCATCTGTATGGAAAACTACCTGAAAATGCTAGGCAAGATGAGTAACAACAAGTGCATATGCAATAGATGTTTTTCTGAAAAAAATGGAAATCAATTCTCCGAATTGAACAACATGGATCCTGGCCATCAACCTAAGGTTATCAAATGCCTAACACAAGTGGAGGAAATGCTAATAGAAAGAGTCAATCCTATTCTACAAGTTATCCAAGAATGTGGCGGGTTACACAAATACATGGGCCATACTATCATCTTCCCACAAAGCAATGAGTCTATTGTCAAATTTCTTCCTCTTCGTCTTGGAGAACTGGACATCTTAATATTACAAAGAAAGTTTCCAAATGAAACAAAGTATGATTTCTATGTTAGTAGGGCTCGTGTATAAGAGGCCCTAAAATTCAAAATAACTTATGTAATCCATGCTACAAAGATGTTCTCATTGACTATGATGCCTTGCCCTCCTTACCGCCTAAAGAAACCAATGTCTCTTCCACCTAGAAAACTATTCAACTCGATAACCCTCCCTTCCAAGAATATATCTCGTCATTGTTTAGCGCAGAGGAATTTACATCACCCAGTATAGAAACCCTTCCATCATCCTTTGTCCTAGTTTTTCCTAATACAAGTACTGAACAAGAGGAGATACAATGCTTCCTGTTATTTTCAACAAATGGTCCTCCATTGTCCTTTCCTTGGCTTGAAATTGGACTCTCCCTGGTTAATGAATACAACACTAAAGGTTTTCTTTCAATGGATTTTTCAAATTTGTTTCCCACAAGTGTGGCTATGTTCAACCAACCCCGCATGAAAGACGTACAACTTCATGAATATGCATTAAATTTGATTCGTTACTATGAAAATTGGTTTGGTCATCACCCCAGACTCAAATATTACTTGTGCATTAAATTTGATTCCTATGAAAATTGGTTTGGTCCAGCAAAATATCATCATGTGTCATTGCAACTAAGCTACAACTTCCATATTCATGAGACAAGACATTATCCAAAACATTCCACTAATTATAGGAGAGATTCGTCAATGCCTTCAAGATAATCATGAATACTTCCTTGCAGATAATCTCATGTAATTCAGCACCACTCTCAGTGGAACAATATTGTTTTTGTCAAATAATAGAGGCAAAGTTTCAAACATGATCTAACAACTTAGAACACTGACATTGTTCTTCACTTTAAGTTTTGTTAACACTAAATTGCCTTACTTCATAATGTAATGCCTGAAACTAGCCCTATCGATCCTTGGGAGGCACAAAGGTGGAGGAACCATAACATTGCTTCTAATCCTCATCGTGTTTCAAGGTACTTGCACAAAATATTCACAATATTCTGTGAGGAAGTCTTGCAAAAATACCTTTGGGGAGAGAAGTATTGGTATAGGTAAGACTTGTCTCTTTCTTCATTTCCCATTGCAAATATATTTACTATACTTACTCCTCTTTTTCTAGGTACGAATGGTAACATAGAGGCTCTGCTCACGTTCATAATTTCCTTTGGCTTCTAGAAGCCCCAAATGTTGACACTATTGATTGGAGAGACACGAATGATGTGGACCATGTTAGGCACTACTTTGACAAATTTGTTTCAGCATGGAACCCCACTCCCAATTCTTGCAAGTCAGACTACATTCATCGGCCCCTCTAGGATGATCCATGTTTATTGAACACATCACAGATATTGGCGTCCTATTAGAAAATAAGAGATAAAATATGCGGAATAATCCCTTACAGAATCGCAACAGTAGAAACTAATATGCAGAAAATATTACAGATCTCAAATAAAAGTGCAGAATAAATAACACAACACAGAGAGACAAGATTTAACGTGGTTCACCCAATTTGGGCTACGTCCACCAAGAATCACTTGCTCAGATTTTATTACAAGCCTCCACTCTCTCAATACAATACCCAGATCCGTTTAGAGCTATGCTCAACAAACTCTACAGAATTCACACCCGAATTCAAAACACATCTGCAATACATTTACTTGTACATATATCATATGCATAAGACCATATAAATAGACAGCTACTTAAGCAGTTTGATACAAAACCGTGGGTATCAAAACTAAGGGCAAAAAACCGTGGGTATCAAAACAATGGGCAAAAGACCGAAAAAACCATGGGCCCAAAAACAGCCCATAACGGTTACCCATTACCCATGGGTTAATAAACCACCCATGAAAATTTGCTTCGGGGGCTTCGCCCCCGAACCCCCCTGACCCGCTCACCAGCGAGCGGGACCGCCGTAAAAATACCCGAGTGTAACACATAGAAGGTGTACCACAATCTAACATGAAAATAGGCTCCATAAACATAACAATCTCCCACTTGGAAACTGATTTCCACTGAGCAAGCTTCTCAATCCTTCACTATCATCCGCGAAGGCCAACCAAAGCTGAACATAGCTTTAGTTTATCCCTTGTGACCACCTTGGTCATCATGTCTGTAGGATTCTGACTGGTATGAATCTTCTCCAACTTCAACTTATCTTCCTCCAAAGCTGTCCTGATGAAGTGATATCTCAACTGTATATGCTTCGTCCTGGAGTGGAAAGCAGAGTTCTTAGCTAGGTGTATAGCACTCTGACTATCACTATGCAGCTTACATTCCTCCTGCTTATGCCCCAAATCCTCAAGCAATTTCTGTAAACAAATCATCTCTTTGCTTGCCTCTGTGGCAGCAACATACTCAGCCTCTGTGGTTGACAAAGCCACTAGCTTCTGTAGTCGTGAAATCCAGCTCACTGTTGTCCCACCTACAGTGTAAATATAACCTGTCGTGCTCCTCCTGCTGTCTACATCTCCAGCCATGTCTGAATCTACATAACCACGTAAAGTGGTGTCTGATCCATTGTAGCACAAAACTGTCCCCATGGTCCCTCTCAAATACCGAAGGATCCACTTTACTGCTTGCCAATGCTCTTTACCTGGATCACTCATAAATCTACTCACAGCTCCCACTGCATGGGCAATATCAGGCCTAGTGCACACCATAGCATACATCAAACTGCCAACTGCTGATGAGTAAGGTACCTTGGACATCTGGTTTCTTTCCTGCTCTGTCATGGGACACTGCTCCTTTGATAACTTGAAATGGCCTGCCAAAGGAGTCCCAACCGGTTTAGCATCCTGCATGTTAAACCTGTCCAATACCTTCTTAATGTACTCTTCCTGAGATAAAGTCAACTTCCGTTCCTTCCTATCCCGAGTTATCCTCATGCCAAGGATTTGTCTGGCTGCCCCCAAATCCTTCATATCAAAGGATTCACTTAGCTGTTTCTTGAGTACTTTTATTTCCTGCATGTTTTTACCTGCAACCAGGATGTCATCAACATACAAACACAGGATAATATAACTTCCATCCTCAAATTTCTTTGTATACACACAATGGTCAGAATGACATCTAATATAACCTTGCTCCATCATGAAGCTATCAAACTTCTTATACCATTGACGTGGAGCTTGTTTCAAGCCATACAGGCTCTTCTTCAGTTTACACACCATCTCCTCTTTACCTTTGACTTCATATCCTTCTGGCTACTGAATATATAGCTCCTCCTCTAAATCACCATGGAGAAATGCAGTCTTTACATCTATCTATTCTAAGTGCAAGTCTTCTGCTGCTACTATTCCAAGAACAGTTCTGATAGAAGTCATTTTTACTACAGGAGAAAAAATCTCATCAAAATCTATACATATTTTCTGTGCAAACCCCTTGACTACCAACCGGGCCTTGTATTTTTTCTTGCCTCCTTCTTCCTCTTTGATTCTGAACACCCACTTGTTCTGTAATGCTCTTTTTCCTTCGGGTAGCTTTACCAAATCCCATGTCTGGTTCTCCATGAGAGCCTGATGCTCCTCATCCATGGCTTGCTCCCACTTGTTCCTGGCATCTACCTGCATTGCTTCATCAAAGCTCTCTGGCTCTCCACTATCAGTGAGTAATGAATAATAAAGAGAAGGAGAAAAACGTTCAGGTTCACTTCTTACCCTAGAAGACCTCCTCAATATAGGAGTTTAGGGTTCCTGTTGAGTAGGTTCCTGAACTGATTCATGGGTCACTTTCCCATCCAGAAGAACCTCTACCACTACATATTCTTTCTTGGATTCTTCCATGTTTTCCTGCAACTGTTGCTTATACATGACTTTCTCATTAAAGACCACATCCCTAGACCGAATGATTTTCTTGTCTTTAATACTCCAACATTTATATCCAAAGTCATCACCACCATAACCAATGAAAGTACATTTTTCTGATTTAGCCTCTAGCTTGGTCCTATCATCCTTGTCTATATGAACAAACACCTCACATCCAAAGACTGTAAGAAATGAATAATCAACTTTCTTACTGGACCAAGCCTCCTCAGGTATGCCTCCATCCAAGGCACTTGAGGGTCCTCTGTTTATCAAGTACACAGCTGTGCTCACCGCTTCTGCCCAAAAAGAAATAGGCAGTCCTGCATGTAACCTCATGCTCCTAGCACGTTCCATTATTGTTCTGTTCATCCTTTCTGATACCCCATTCTGCTGCGGAGTTCCTGGAACCGTTTGTTTCCTGCGGATTCCATTCTTAGAACAGTAATCATCAAATTCATTGCTGCAATACTCCCCTCCATTATCTGACCTGAGACATTTTAGCTTAAGACCTATTTCATTCTCTACTAAGGCTTTCCATTTAACAAAAGTGTCAAATACATCAGATTTATTTCTAATACAATAAACCCAAACTTTCCTTGTTGCATCATCAATAAAAGTGACATAATAACTTGAACCCCCAAGAGATAATACCTGAGCCGGCCCCCACACATCAGAATGCACCAGCTCTAACTTACTCTCTTTCTTTGTAGGTCCAACCTTGAGAAACCTTACTCGCTTCTGTTTCCCATATATGCAGTTCTCACAGAACTCCAAACCTGTTTCTGTATATCCAGGCAAATTATTCTTTATGATGTCCATGCCCTTATGGCTCATATGACCGAGCCTATAGTGCCATAATGTTGTATCTGCATCTGAAGCCACAAGATTACAATCATTAGTACTATCAGTGGTTAAATACAAGGTTCCAACCTTCTTACCTCTTGCCACCACAAGAGCACCCTTGGTAACCTTCCAAGAGTCAGCTGTAAATATCACAGTACAACCATCACTTCCCAATTACCCTGCCGATATCAAATTTCTCCTTAATGTAGGCACATGTCTGACATCCTTCAATAGCCATGTATTCCCATTCTGCATCTTAACCTGAACAGAACCTTTTCCAACTATACTACAAGGCTCATCATCACCAAGAAAAACATGCCCAAAATCCCCTTGAACATAATCAACAAAATAATGCCTATGTGGAGTAGCATGAAAAGAAGCCCCTGAATCTAAAACCCAAGATTCAGTAATATTATGCAAAGAAAGAATCAAAGCATCCTAACATACATTACCCGATGCCACATTTGCCTCCTTATTTTCTTCCTATTGTTTCTTCTTATCCCGAAGCTCCCAACAGTCCTTCTTTGCATGCCCAGGCTTTCCACAATTCCAGCATACAATCTTGTTCTTGGATTTTGACCTTGCCCGATCTTTTGATTTTCCACGGTTTCCTCTATTCTTCTGTCTCCCTCTAGTTTCCATTGTCAAAGCATTCCCTGAAGTAGAAGATTCCCCGAAGCTTTTTCTTCGCATTTCCTCACTTAGAATCACCCCTACAACATCCTCAAACTTCAACTTCGAGTTAGCTGGAACCGAGTTACTTACCGCCATTACCAGGCTATTCCAACTCTTAGGTAAAGAGCACAGAATTAATAAAGCCCTAACTTCTTCATAAAATTCTATTGTAACTGAAGCTAGCATATTCACAACCGTATTGAAATCATTTAAATGATCTGCTACTGAACTATTCTCAGACATCTTCATATTAAACAACTTTTTCATTAAAAATATCTTGTTAGAGGCAGAGGGTTTTTCATACAACTTCCCTAATGCATCCATTAGATCTTTTGTAGTCTTTTCCTTTGAAACATTAAATAATACCGAAGATGCAAGACACAGCCAGATTGTCCCAAGTGCCTTCCTATCCAGCAAATCCCATTCCGCATCTGTCATACTCAAGGGTTTGTTCACCTTCTCAGACAACGGAGTATAAAGATCCTTTTGATAAAGGTAATATTCCATCTGCATCTTCCAAAGACTGAAATTCTGCCCATTAAATTTATCAACCCTAGATCTTCCTTCATCTGTCATAGCTCCCACTCAAGCTAAAAACTTTCCCTGCGATTCAACACTTCAGCAAACCAAACCAAGCTCTGATACCAATTGCTAGGGAATAAGGGATAAAATATGCGGAATAATCCCTCACAGAATCGCAACAGTAGAAACTAATATGCAGAAATTATTACAGATCTCAAATAAAATTGTAGAATAAAATAACACAACACCAAGAGACAGTATTTAACGTGGTTCACCCAATTTGGGCTACGTCCACCAAGAATCACTTGCTCAGATTTTATTACAAGCCACCGCTCTCTCAATACAATACCCAGATCCGTTTGGAGCTATGCTCAACAAACTCTACAGAATTCACAGCCGAATTCAAAACACATCTACAATATATTTGCTTGTACATCTATCATATGCATAAGACCATATAAATAGACAACTGCTTAAGCAGTTTTACAAAACCGTGGGTATCAAAACCATGGGCAAAACCCGTCCCATAAACCTATGGGTCAAAAAACTCGCCCATATGAGAAAAGCACATTTCCCGATATTTCGGGTGTAATTTTTCGAGGCCAAAAAATTTACGCCTAAAAAAAAAAATTTTGGGGGCTACGCCCCCGAACCCATGCTACCGGGGGCTACCGCCCCCAGACCCCCGCTCGAGGTCCGTCCCGGCCCCGAACCACAGCGAGGATACATGAAAAGTGTACAGTACTCTTAGTGTACAGTCTTTAACATTTTCACACATGAAAACAGGCTCCACAACCTAACACCTTCTCTTTATAAACATTGACCCCACATCAGCTGCTTATCGGGTGGATATGGGTTGAATTTTTCCAATGCGATGGAAAATAGGGTGCGTTTTCTTCCACATTAAAAAACGCATGGTGTTTTTCAACAGTATGAAAATTGCAACCCTGTTCTCGTAAAGATGCAACCCGCGGTGCTATTCCTTCTCGTTGTAAACATTGACCCCAAATCAACTGCTTATCAGGTGGATATGGGTTGAATTTTCCTAATGCGATGGAAAGTAGGGCGTGTTTTCCGCCACACTAAAAAACACACGGTGTTTTTCAGTAGTTTGAAAATCGCAACCCCGTTCTCGTAAAGGCGCAACACGTTGTGCTATTCCTTCTCGTAGTAAATAGTGACCCCACATCAACTACTTATCGGCTGGGTATGGGTTGAATTTTTCTAATGTGATGGAAAATAGGGTGCGTTTTCTACCACACTAAAAAACACACGGTGTTTTTTAGTAGTTTTAAAATCACGACCCGCGGTGCTATTCCTTCTCGTTGTAAACATTGACCCCACATCAACTGCTTATCAGGTGGATATGGGTTGAATTTTTCCAATGCGATGGAAAATAGGGTGCGTTTTCTGCCACGTTGAAAAATGCACAGTGTTTTTTAGCAGTTTGAAAATTGCAACCCCGTTCTTGTAAAGGCGCGACCCGTGGTGTTATTCCTTCTCGTTGTAAACATTGACCCCACATCAACTGCTTATCGGGTGGATATGGGTTGAATTTTTCCAATGCTAAGGAAAATAGGGTGTGTTTTCCACCACATTGAAAAACACACGGTGTTTTTCAGCAAGAATGAAAATTACAACCCCGTTCTTTTAAAGGAACGACCCACGGTGCTATTCCTTCTCGTTGTAAAAATTAACCCCACATCAAATGCTTATCGGGTGGATATGGGTTTAATTTTTCTAATGCGATGGAAAATAAGGTGCATTTTCTGCCATGTTGAAAAACACATGGTATTTTTCAGTAGTATGAAATTCGCGACCCCGTTCTCTTAAAGCGCGACCCAAGGTGATATTCCTTCTCATTATAAACATTGACCCCACATCAGCCGCTTATCGAGTGGATATGGGTTGAATTTTTCCAATGCAACTGAAAATAGGGTGCGTTTTCTGCCATGTTGAAAAACACACGGTGTTTTTCAGCAATATGAAAATTGCGATCCCGTTCTCCTAAAAGCACGATCCGCAGTGTTATTCCTTCGCGTTGTAAACATTGACCTCACATCAACTGCTTATCGAGTGGATATGGGTTGAATTTTTCCAATGCGATGGAAAATAGGGTGTGTTTTCTACCACGTTGAAAAACACATGGTGTTCTTCAGCAATTTGAAAATCGCGACGCCTTTCTCGTAAAGGCGCGACCCGCGGTGTTATTCCTTCTCGTTGTAAACATTGACCCCACATCAACTGCTTATCGAGTGGATATGGGTTGAATTTTTCCAATGCGATGGAAAATAGGGTGTGTTTTTTGCCACATTGAAAAACGCACGGTGTTTTTTAGCAGTATGAAAATCGTGACCCCGTTCTCGTAAAGGTGCGACCCGCGGTGCTATTCCTTCTCATTGTAAACATTGACTCCACATCAACTACTTATCAGGAGGATATGGGTTGAATTTTTCCAATGCGATAGAAAATAGGGTGCATTTTCCGCCATGCTAAAAAATGCACGGTGTTTTTCAACAATTTGAAAATTGCGACCCCATTCTCCTAAAGGCGCAACCCGCAGTGCTATTCCTTCTCGTTGTAAAAATTGACATGCTTCAATGAGAACTTAAAATTAAAATTCTCTATAATATTTTTAGTAACCACAAGTAACATTCACAATACTTGCACATTTTAAATCTTTTCCCATTTTAAATTTTTTTAGTATGTTTTGATGGTATAATTATTATTTACTCTTTTAAAAATCATAATATATGTTTAACCAACACCTATTGATGTCAAAGATCACATGGAAAGTGTCGTTTTATTACAAAGTTATATTTTATGTCAAAGGTCACTTGGATAGTCTTCGGTGTAAGACCTAGAATTTTTTTCCTTAGTCGATGCCTTAGCCAGGATGTACATCTTCTTCCATAATTTTGTGTGGCCTTCGTGACTTTTAACAACGGAATTAAAACTTGCTACTTGATTTTCCAACACTTTTTTTTTGGATTCACACGTCGTCTCCCAATTCTTAATTTCTAATTCCAACTCTTAAACCTCAAGCTCCAACTCCATCTTCTTTGAGGCAACACCTAGTAATTGGGTCCAATAATTCCTTATTTATCTTTGACAATTTTAAATATTGCAGTCTATGTCTTTCACGCTCAATTTTATAAAACTTTGCCTTGTACATTGCATGTTTCAGTTCTATTTCCATAAGACCTGACGGGAACGAATCATGTTCTTGTCCAGCTTCAAGATTTTCATTTGCAGGGCTCTCTACAGTCTTTCTAAACACATTATTACTAGGACTATAGAATTTTGCATTGTCTTTCGGTTCCGGCACTAGTAATGCCTTGCGCTTTCCAACCTTATTTTTTCTCGTCATCTAATTAAACCTGTATTTAAACAACTAATTAATATTTGTTAACATTCAAACGTAATTGTAACCATATACCGTACACGGAAGCAAACCCCAACAAAGTAGCCATATACCATTTACCGTAATCCACATTCATAGTCACATTAATACATTAACCATATACACATTGACAACATCACTATTTATACAATAAAAGGAATGTCACATGACAAGAATAAAAACTATTTAATGAGTTATATACAGAAACACAAACCATATTCAATTTTACAAGAATGTAGTACTAAATCGTAAACGTCAAACACATTAAAGTAATAACCTCATCACACATATATACAATTGTCCTCTAATCACACTTGTCTTCTAATCACACTTATATTACACTTCCTTATTCATCACATCGCATACCAGATATAACAATTGAATACATTATCTAAATACTAATTAATGTGCACATCATAACATCAATTGAAAACAATTATATTAGTGTAAAATCACATACATCTAATAATCATAATTTAACCACATGTGTCTATCCATATCATCTATTATGCTAAAAAGGCAAAATTCATCAAATATAACTAATTTTTTGCATACCACATAATCAATATCTATACATATATGTGTAATATATAATTAAAAATTTTCAAATATGTAAGTAAAATATAAATGTTCTATGACTGGTATATTCATTTGTTATCATTGTCTTAGGTGGGAGTGCCGGGTGTTTTTTCCTCAATTGCCACCTTGGCATCATGTACATCTTCTTCCATACTTCCTTCAGACCTTCATGTGTTTTAAGAATGGTATTAATGTTTGCTACATGAGTTGTGAACACTTTTTTGTCCGCTTCACGCATTGTCTCCCAATTCTTAATTTCCAGTTCTAACTCCTGAACCTTGGCCTCCAACTCCATCTGCCTTGAGGTAATTTCTCCTATTTCATCCAATAATTCCTTGTTTTTTTTAGTAAAATATAAATTTTCCAATGCAAATCTTTCGCACTAGTTTTGATATATCTTTGTCTTCTTTGTTACAAGTTTCATTTCTAAATCCATAAAAACTGACGGGGAAGGGTCGTCTTCTTGTGTAGCACCGACATCTTTGTTTGTAAAGCTCTTTGCATTCTTTTTGAATGACTAAGTGTCACTATCAAATGATTCATAATCATTTGGTTCTTGCACAGGCGAAGCCTTGCGCTTTCCAGTCTTCTTTAGTCTTGTCATCTAAATAAACCTGTATTATAACAATCGATTATTATCTGTTACCATTCAATCATAATGTGAAAGGAAATAATGCACTTAACTTATACGTAACAAAATATTATCATGGATGAAATATATGAAAGTTTCGTAACCAAATCAAACTCAAGTACGCATACATGGATGTAGAATGCAACTATGTAACGATAATCCACAATCCATAATCCATAATACACAACATTTGAAAAAAAAAATTGTGAATTATCTACAATTAATTACTAAACATGTCAAACCCAAGTAGGCATACAAGGAATAAGAACTCAAATATCTAACCACATACCAAAAACCGTAATCCACAACCCATAGTCACATCAATACATTAACCAAATACATAGTAACAACATCATCATTTATACAATAAATGGAATGTCACATAACATGAATAAAAACCATCTAATACATTATAAAAAGATCATAAATGGATAACTCTATACAACCCATAACCACAACCCATATTCAATATATCAATAATGCAGTACTAAGCCGTATACCTCAAACACATTAAAGTAACATCATCGTCATATACACATATATACTAATTTGATTCCTCACAATCAATGTTATACATAAAGGTTTTCATCTCCTTCATTGCCTAGTGTTAGCCACAGACAAAAGTCCATCATAAAATCTAATATGTTTCTTCTCATTTCTATGTACATAATTTGGCATGATGCCTAGAATGGGTGGGGCATCCGATGTCTTTATCCGAGTATGACACACTATCTCAACATGTACCATATCATCCTAAAAGCCAACCATATAGTAAATAACTAAACGTAGATGAATGTCTCAGGTAAACACGTAATTAAATTAAATCATTCATCCTAATGTCTCACTACTTGCCTCTTCAGGAGTGTCAAGTCTGATATTGCTGAGATCCCAAATAGCAAACCCTTTGACACACTCTGCCAAAGTGTTTGCAAATGTATTAGGGTAGGGAAATGGAGCAGTGAGAACAATGGCCTCAGAAATAGTCGCTTTGATAGTAAATTTGAGGAGTGTGATGCCATGACACTTCACGTGCGGGATACTATCACAAACCACTCCTCTTGTGACCACCATATCATCTGACATTAACTTGACTTCAGCCCCACTAGGAAAAGTTTATAATAACGAAAATCTCAATTGCATTAATAAATTTTTCTTTATTTCACCAAAAAAGAATACAAAAAAGCAAATGAGAACATTCAATAACTTACCAGTCCAATTCCACCCTCGCTCGTACTACCAGCAACAATGTTTGTGTCCCTCTCCTCATGCCTCCCCTCACAACCCTCTCTCTCCTCGACTAGAAAAGAAGTTTCAACACCAGAATTTTTCATCTCCACCTTTCTTACCTCAAGTGAATCTATCTCTCCAATAAGATCGAGACCACATGTTGATTGAGAAGGGGGTGTCTTATTGCAAACATCCACCTATAACAATCGAGCCATCGGGACAATCAAAGTATCAATAATATAAGGCAACATACATTTTTCGAGAGCGCGTTAAGTGAGTTTTTACCTCTCTCTGTTTCGCACTACAAATCACGTGTCTCTATTGGCGTAAGAGTTGACACAAGGGAATGTCATAATCCTACGCACGCATATAATTAGTATATACAAAAATACACAAAAACTACATTGTATCTTTACTTACGAAAGACCAATTATTACTTACATTATCATTCGTAGGGGGGTCAACATTTTTACTACTTGTTCCACCCTCTTCTCTAGCTTCATGTGCATGAAAGAATATCAAGTTTTTGATTTCCAACCTAACATTATATTAAAATTTCTATACCAATCTTAAATTTACCTTTGTTCTTATATTTGAGTTTTTATTTCCTCTCACTCTCAACCAATGCTCCTCTCTCGCCTTTCTCATCTCCGTTGAATCGTAGGTACGCATTGCATCATCCACCTCCTTCCTTCCTTCTCAACTCAACTCCTCAAATTGATATTTGCATTATTTTTTGCAAACGCGATCAATAACCCTCCTCTGCTGCAAGTAGAATCATTTCCTTAGGACATAGTTCACATCCGCCTCCCTCTTTTGCATGTATTCCCTGCTTCTATATTGAGAGATAGGTGATGGTTTCCCCGTATGCTTATAGCCATGCTTACGAGGTTCCACGGAGGGAATATTTTGTTCAACTTGGTGATGTCTATTTAGTCTATGCAACTCAGAAAACCTAACATCACCACTATCAACACATGATCCATGCTGACAGACATAACAAATACGATCATTAGCATATTCAGTTTTATATTCTATGGGTGGCTCTTGGATATCTGAGTGAATGGGCTCCGAAGGGCCATCTGTTGTATCACCATCAACTATTGGAGGATCATCTCCCTTTGCTTCCTCTGTGACGCTTGCAAAATGCGTACGTGCCATGTGATGTGAAGGTACTTGTATCTGCGGAGTCCAAGTGCATAACTATTAGTCTGACATAAAATATTAAGTATTTTGCAAAAAAAAGTAATGTTCACATATTCCAATATTATCATCATGGAATGTGAAGAAACCTGTATGAAAAGACATATTTGAATATTATCATAAAAAATGAAATAATTGTTACTACGACAAACAATTAATGTTCACAAAGTTATATATTACTGTCTCATTATTTATGTCTTCCCCGAAAACATAAGAATGGATTGTGAACATGGATCGACCCATGTCGCTGAGATTCTGCATGTTTCGTTCATGTCCGTTGTCATAACCATCAATGAAGCGATGCATTGTAAAACAATTTAAACTGAAACAAATGGTGCACGAACTTATTTATTCGTATTTTGCATTCAATTTGAGAAAATCGTGAACAATAAACGATTTGTGACGAAATCAGCTGCACACATTATTTTTTTCAAAACTAGATACGAGACTCTAGATGTTTCCGAACTAAACATGAAATGTGAATTCCAAGTGTGTTACAAGAGATTATAGGATAAAGCATGATGTATCCAAAATGCCCGGTTTATCAACCAACACTATATGATGTAACATCATATTATCCACAAAATATATAATATATACGCTAGAGACAATTCACATAATATTAAATATTCACAATCTAATAACTAATGTATGTCTACCATTACGCAATAAGAAAATACACATATATCATATCGAAATGTCTTCCATGGCAAGTGCTAGCAAAGCTACCACTTCTTGGCTTATAGTGTCCCTAGACACTTTACATACATCTAACCTACCTCTATTAACTTTTACATGCACGTATGAACATTTCGCAATGTGAGCTACACTCTCTAGCACTTGAAATTGAACGACATTCTAATAATTGTTATAGTTTATTCACTAAATAACCATTACAATGTATATCTAGTATTTAAATTACATGCTTCAATGAGTACTTGAGTTCTCTAGAATTACCTCCTTTTCAAACAATATCGGTATTCTATATTATGTATATTAAGTTGGCTACAGGTTCATCTTTATATGAGTTGAACTCATAAAACAACACTCTTTACACATAAATAAACGATGGGAAATGATAATTGCACCAATACAATCCTAAACTGGACAAATGATGATAATCCCATACTTAGTGAATTAGAAAATCATTACCATTACACATTTCCTACTAGAATATAATTTTAACATAAATGAATTTTAATAATCTAAACTTGCTATACAAATATCTAAACATTAGTAATTTTAAAACTATAATCCATAGAAACACGTATTAATACTAAGGAAAACATATTTAATCAAGAATATATTTGAACAACAAAACAAAATATATTTATGTTGGTGTGATTCGACATCCGACAAAAAAAAATATTTATATAGGTTTTTCTCAAACATGTCATAAGTTTTTTAGAACAAAACATAAAAAACCGTAACTATTTTTTTGTTTTTAGCTGCAAACTTGGAGTTGCTTCCATGTGTAATCTTTTTTCCACAATTTTTGGTATCTGCCACCGGTTTTATGACCGGAACTCCCATATTTCTCAACTTATGTGGAGGCTCATACTTCTAGGCATCCTCCATCATGTCATACGCTGGACCATATCCTCGCGAATGCGGCCCTATAGTGCGGAACTCAGATAAATAAAAAACAGAAGTTTCCGGCAAATTGAGTCAGGCCTTAACCATCACTGCAATTTCAGTTTTGGGTGGCTTAGACTGTTGACGATGGTCTATATAGACCACAAATGTGGACCTCCTAAAAATTTCCTCCCTTTCGAATTTGGGAGTTGTTAACGTTATCCCTACGAGATTCGCAGGAACTAGACTTCGTGTATTCATTTTCGCCATGCAAAATACAAACTGAATACAACAACACACATGCACACAAAAATATACAATTAACGTTAGTACAATACATGTCAAATAAAATATATGTCATCCACTATGATAAAATAATCACAACATCAGAAATCAATTAATCCTTAACAAATTCAAGTATCGATAAATGCCAACGGCTATCCTTCACCCAAGAACCACCCTCCCGTAATATCACAACCATCCATTTCAAAAGGGACAGTTGTGATATTATGGGAGGGTGCATTTCTGAGTGGAAGGTTGGCGGGTGACTTTAAAAACCTCTGCTCAACATAGTCTACCACATATCTATCGATGCAGAATCCTAAGGGGCAAGCCCCTTCATCACGCAACGGTAGTTGGGCGTATCGATGTGGCATCGTAAGGGGCAAGCCCCTTCAGCACGCACCGATTCCTGTCTTTGCAGAGGCACTTGCCCCCATATGCCAAATTCAGAGTCAAAGTATGATATCACATAATTTATATAGCTTCAACTTTCATTAAACATTCACAACATTACAATTACCAATATTTAACAACTAATAACAAATATATATATATATATATATATATACAAATGAGTTCCACATTCGCAATATTTACAATTATAATGCATCCAAGAAATTAAACTTTTCCTAATGTATTTAATTTAAAACAGCTAAGAGTAATGAAATCACAACTAACAGCTCGAAGATCACATGAATATTTAACCAATACCAACATAATATCGACATAATTAACTAGTCTCATACCAATGATTAATAAACGTAAATTGTAGAAATTACTAAATCCTCTATCATTTACTAACAAACACATGAATACAATAATATCGCAATAATAAACTAGTTCACACTATTATTTAGTGTCTATATACTAAACAAAATATTTGAACACGTCATTTGTTTCGAAAACATGCTTCAAAACAATTGTTCGATATATTTGTACTTGTGATAAAGTTTCATGTTATATTTGTCCTTGTGTATATCAAGCACATACATTTGTTCCTATTTACAAAGTATTAGGTAATAGATATGACATAAAATTGCTTCCTTTTCTTACGGTTCCAAATATATTAATTAATAATAATAATGAAAAATATAATTATTTTCTAAAATTCAAGGTTCAAGGTTTAGGGCTTAGGGTTTGGGGTTTAGGGTTTAGGCCTCAAGGTTTGGGGTTTAGGGTATAGAAGTTGAAATTTAAATATTGAAATGAAATAATTGATCATAATAAGAAACGTTATATAGAAAATGTTGTGGAGTTACGAAACCTAACAAATGTAAAAGTTATGGAAAAGTCCATTTTGTAAGGGGAAACTATGGCAAAATTTTTCTAGAATCCTTCTATCTCTAGATTTTTATGATTTGTTCATTCTAAAAAAGATATAACATATCCTTTTCTTGTCTGATTACTTGAATAAGTTGTCCATGCTAGCTTTACTTGATTCATTGCAACTTCTAAAAATCTGTAAAGTAGTTTCTCTTTGATTCACACTTAAATTTGGGAATTAAAAGGGACTTTTGATAGCTGTAGCATGATGAAAATCTGGAATACTTGTATGTTTCATTTGATCATAATATCAACTTAGAAGTGATGAAACATGTATTTTTCTTGACTGTTTTTATTCCTTTTGAAGCTCAGATAGCTTAGAAAGCAATGTAGTAGCAAAAAAACATGTGTTTCAATTTTGTTTTAAATCAAAAGTCAATTTTACAAGGGGAGACTCTAGCAAAAAAAAAATTTAAATCATATTTTTCTCTCTCCTTTTCCAGATTTTTGATCCTGATTTGCAAAAAAAATCTCTTTCTTGACTCATTCTGATGCTTCTTTCTTCTGTAAAATGATATTTGTCTTCATTCAGTAGATGCTTCCTTCTTAAACAGTTAAACTGATTTTTATTTAATGTTGTAACCTATTCCTAAAAAATTCAGAAATGAGTCAGAAATAAATAGGATTTTTGGCCTCTCTTGTATCCATGTGTTTTATTTGTTCTTCTTTCCTTCTTCTACAACTATTTCTTTTATGAGCTGCTTCAGATTCTGCTTTCTAAATCAATCCTTAGCTTCTTTGATCTTCTCTTGCTACTCATTTACTTTATGAACTCTGCCTCTTCTTTTGCTGCCAACCCATATGTATCTCTTTCTCATCCTGTGTCACGAATTTCTATATTATTTTCCTTCAAGTACCATTAGATGCATTGAACTTAGAATATTTATTTGCTTTAGAACATGAGTATTGGAATAACATTGTACCCTGAGCTCAATTTGACATATACTTCTCTTGATTTGCAGGTATTAGGAGATGGAGATGGAAGTGGAAGATGAGAGAGTTGAGATGGAGATGGAGATGATGCGGAGCGGGGATAGAAGATGAAAAGGCAATGATGTGTTCCTTTTTACTCCTCTACTCTTGTTCTTAAGCACCTGCAGTATTCTCATTTCCATGTATATGATGAGTCACTTAGTCATATCCCACGGCTTGTGTGGGAAAACTTATGATCTCTTATGAATAAAGCATTAAATTGAAATAAAGTTGATTATCTCTTTCTGCATTCAATTTTCCTTTGATTGTACAATGATGTAGGCAACTCAATACTTCAATAAAATGAATTAACATAAGGGATAATCTTAAATCAATACCTGTAACTTCAGCAAGCACTCTTTGAATGAGATATGTCTCCGTGTATGTTGTTTGATTGCATTAGCTTCCATTCTTCATTTTGACTCCTTCCTACTACTTACATTTGGACACTATTGTCACTATTTTTTTGTCAATATTTTCTTGACGTAAGTAGTAGGAAAGGAGTCAATTGATATCTCTTATGACAACATAGATGAATGCAATCTCATTAATCATAACAACTTTAATGTATACAAAGCAATAAATCTAATAGGCACACAGATAATAAATCTGAATCTGATTGTTTGAAAACTGCCACTATGTCTACTGTTCCAAAACTATACACCTTACATACTCTGCAATCAGGTGTCTTCATCAAGATAACACAGCTGTCCTTCGGGGGTTGTGTTCTTTTGCTGAGGATATTCATGAAATTGCAGACTATGTGAGTTATTACGTTTTGTAACAACACTCACAGCTATAGATTTCACTTAATCTATTTCATAAATCAGCAGTAACAAAATAATATGATGTAAACTCCCTTAGCTTAGGTATAATTCACCAAAGCTATCCATCGTAACAAAGTTTTGAGTTGACCATTTTTACACAAGTGTAAAAATTGTCAACATTTCTGGTGATCCTGTGGGGAAAACCCCATGCTAGCTTGTAGACTAGTGCCTTGCTCTTGTCCATTGGGTATGGAGTCCAAATCTGTGACCAAAATCTACCCTTTTTCCGAAAGGTCCAACCCTTTCATAACAACTAAAGCTGGGAAAAGATCTGGCAAACCAGACCACGTGCACAAATGCACTTATTGAAAATAAAGAACGATGCAATGTGCAGAACTGCACGTATTGAATGGGAAATCCTATTCTAACCAATCACTGTAAGATTTTCAATAACAATGTTTAAGAAACATACCATTCATAGGAATGGGAAGTTCCTCTCCATTTAGCTTAGAAAGCTGAAAAGCATTGTGTTCTTTGCAAGCTGATATAATGTAAGGACCACTCCAGAGTGTATCCAAACTTTGAGTGTCTTCCTGGCTTAGCACGTTCAGAATCCCATTTCAACAAAATATCTCCTTCATTGAAGATTCTGAATTTGGCTTTCTTGTCAAAAGACTTTTTCATGTGTTCTTGATTCTTCTCCATATTTAAATGAGCTTGATCTCTTAGCTCTTGTAGCTCCATCAATTCTACATAACGGACCTACAATGGTTCATTCTCAAGTAATTCCATTTGATGCAATAAATCCAATGCAAGTAACTCAACTGAAATTAGCATCGTCACTTCTTTTCCATACACAAGCTTGTATGGTGAGTTTCCAACTGATCTCTTAGGGGTCACCCTATCAGCCCAAAGTATTGAATTCAACATTAAATGCCAAGCTCTTTGATTATTCTTGAGTGTTCTTCTGATGATTCTTAACATATTCTAGTTAGCGCTTTCAGCTAATCCATTACCTTGTGGGTAATAATTAGATGAAGAGCTCAAGTAGATTCCATGGCTAATAGCCCAATCTGTTACTTTAACACCGAGAAATGCTAAAGCATTATCTGATATGATAGTTGCTGGAACACCAAATATGTATACTATACCTTCATAGAAAGCTAGTATTGAAGCTTTGTTAGCATCCTTCAAGGCTACTACTTCAATCCATCGTGTAAAGTAATCTGTAGCAGTTAAAATCCATTTGCATCCTTGTGAAGAAGGCATGTTAATCATCCCAATAAATTCAAGACCCCACTGCATAAAGGGTTGATCAACTGAAATAGGCTGCAAAGACAGTGAAGCTAAACATTCTTTTTTGACAAAAAAAGCACATTTCTTGCACTTTCTGATCCATTCGAAACAGTCCTTAAATATGCTAGGCCAATAGTAACCTGCTTTCATGATCTTCAAAGTTGTAGTACGTGCTGAGAAGCGACCTCCTGAAGGTCCTTTATGGAATTCTGATAATATCTTCTGAATCTTGTCATAATCGACACATCGCAACAAGATTCCATTTATATCTCTTCTGAACAATACACCATCAACGAAGAGATAAGGAATAGTCTGTAACCTGAAATATCTTTGTTTATTCATATCCATACCTTCCGGATAAGTGCCATGTTATAAGTAGTCAACCAAATCAGTCATCCATCTCAATTCCTGAATTTCTCGAGAAGGTTCAGGTTGCTGATTTTCTGGTTGGAACATAACGTTTGCTTGTTGATACATGGTTTCAGCATGGTGTTCTGAAACTTCGGGTTTTGCATCCTTTTGTTTCTCCATATCAGCAATTAGATGCTCACATAAACCTTTACCTCGAATTGTCTTGGCAACTCAGATATCAACATCATATTCCATAACCTTCGTTATCTAGCCTGCTCTTTTCTCATTCAACTCTTTGTTCAACAAGAAAGCTTTCACATTTGGCTAAGAAACAAGAACATGAATTCTATTGTTTGAAAGTATGTACTTGAAATTATTTAGTCCTCTGACTATGGAAAGTACTTGTTTTTCAAGGAATGTGTACCTTGTTTCGTAATCGTGCAAGCTCTGTCCAAAGAAAGCAATTGGCTATTCGATATTCTCATCATTGACCTGAGTTAGAATAGCTGAGATTGTTTCAGCTCCTGTAAGTGCATACATTGTAAAATATTTGTCAAAATTTGGATTTGCAAGAGTAGGAGCCTGAGAAATAGCTGTTTTAATAGCCTCGAAACCTTCTCTCCCTTTGCTGGTCCAAGAGAATGTTTTCTCTTTCCTTAGCATGGCTGTCAATGGCTTAACCAATGCTGTAAAATTTGGGACAAATATTCTGACAAAGTTTATTTTTCCTAGAAAGCTCTGTAATGCCTTCTTGTGATGAGGCAATGATAGCTGTGATATGGCTTCAATTCTGAAAGCATCAATTGCTAAACCCTGTTTAGAAACAATTGGCCAAGTAGCTTACCTTCATGTATTGAAAAGATAGACTTTTTGGGATTCAAGGATATTCCAAACCGCCTGGAAATTTGAAAATTCTGTCTCAAATGCATTAGATGTTCATCAAAATTTTTTGAGAATACAGTGACATCATCTAAATAAACAAGTATGCATTTATTTAGTAGGCTACGAAAAGCCATGTCCAGTACACGTTGAAACGTTGCACCGGCATTTGAAAGACCAAAAGTCATTCTTTTATAAGCGTAAGTACCCCACTTAGTGGTAAAAGTTGTTTTATATCTATCTTCTCCTCAGACTAAAATCTGATTATATCCATTGTAACCATCTAAAAGGGATAGTCTATATGATCCTGAAATTGTTCTCAAAATCTAATCCATGTTCGGTAGTGGATAATGATCTTTTAATGATGCTTTGTTAAGATCTCTAAAATCCACACATAATTTGATTTTTCCATTCTTTTTCCTAACTGGAACAAGATTTGCTACCCAACTTGAATGCTTAACTGGGAAAATAATTCTTGATTCAATCAATTTTGATAATTCTTTCCTCATAAGAGGTTCTATTCTGGGATTTATAGGCCTTTGTTTCTGCCTAACTGGTTTAGAATTTGGTTGTAATTTAATCGTATGTTGTGCTAGACTGGGGTCAAACCCTTTCAAGTCTTGGTATCTCCAAGTGAAAACATCTTTAAATTCAGTGCAAAGCTTAATAAAATATTGTTTTTCGGATAAGGAATATACCTTTCCAAGAAATAAGTTCTTTCCTTCATTAACTGAAACCTCTTCGTAATTATCAACATGAGTAGACATCTTAGCTTTGTCCTTTCTTAACTGGTCATCAGTGTTGAAGATGTCTTCCAATGTGACAAGTCCTCAAGGAAACTTGTTTGTCTTTAACTAAAAAATTTGGTCACCATATAGATGTTGTAATTTATCCTTATTTACTGCAGAAAATTCAGCTTCTTACTGCAAAAACCTGCAGATTAGATTATCACTCTCAAACACCTACCAATTAGATTCATTATCAGGTATAAAAGGCTTGACAATCAACTTAACATGAGGCTTAACTTTGTTGTTTTCTATTTGTTCTAGCACTTCGAAACTAGCACCAAATACTGCCAGTCTATCAGCATGTTTATTTTCAGCTCTAGGAATAGACTAAATATTAATGGCATCAAAATCTTCCATTAAGTCTGAAACTCTATGCTTGTAAGACTTCATTAATGATTTATTACTAACTCATAATGGCCAAAGACTTGTAACGTGTTGATTCCTCTTTTTTTGGCCCAAAGTAAGCCATGAATTAATGCTTCGTACTCAGCTACATTACAAGTGCATGAAAATTGAAGACTCAGAGCTGTAAAATACCTTTCGTTTGTTGGGGAAGTGAGCATCAGACCTACTCCCTGCCCCTTCTTATTCTTAGCTCCATCAAAATGAAGCTTCAAAATCCATTCTGTTGAATTTTCTATTTTGGACAGCAAGGGAATTGCTGCATTTTCTTCATGCATACAATATACACCGAAAAGATGTTCTTCAACCTCTTTAAAAGGATCATGAGCATGTTCTTCAACTGTTTTCTCATCCATAAATATGTTAGACACACCCTCTAGTGCTGTAATCTGAGCCACATCGTCAAAATCAGATTGATCTAGAGTAGAATAATTTGCCAAAGCATTCGGTGAATGAGGCTCAATATGAAATCTAGCCAATGGCTCTGAATTGATGGTAAATTTAGTGTCATAATGTGTAGTGAAAAATAAGAAAGACCAATTAGAAGAGAGGTAACCTCCTATTTTTGCCGTAAAGTCTCTAGATAGGCACAAAGCAAAATATGGAGGTAAATCCACAACAGTAACATCTTGCAAAATGGAAACATTTGGGCAAGCATCTAACGTTACCTCCAAATTTTTGATTATACTAACTATATTGGTTGCAGTCCCATCAAGCTGTAGAACACTTTTTTCTGTTGGCTCATACTATAGGCCTAATTTGTCAGCGATTGGCTTTGGCATAACTGTGCTACTGGCACCGCTGTACACGATGCAGTTATGAACTAAATTTTCTCCAATAATCAGGGATAGATAAAAAGGTGGTGGATTTTTTATGTCATGAGCATTCAAGACCTTTTGAACCATCCATCTAACATCCTTTACGCGATCTTGATCAAGTGTTCCAAGGACCATATCTGTATTTTGGACTTCCTTTACTATTGTTTTTGAAGAAATCTATAGTTTAGCTAGTTCATGAGAGAGTAAATCATGTTGTCCTAGAATTCTTAAAGCATCCCACATCGAGATGTTAACATTGTGCTTCTTCATCACATCAAAAATATTAAAAGAATCAGCAGTCTTAGAGATAGACTCGACCGTTTTAGCATAAGCTTTAGAAAAAACTGATTCTGCTTCGATAGCCTTGGATATCTGAGGGATAAACAATCTTCTTGGATCAAGCTGAAGTTATTTTTGTTGCTCTTTACCACCTGCAACACTTGTTGTTTTCTGAGGGAAAGCAGGATTGTTGGCTAGTTTCGAGGCTATAGATGTTGATATATCAGTAATAGTGGGCAGCATAGGTCTGTTTTGTTGTTTTTTGTTTTCGGTAGCTTTCTCTTGATCTCTAGTGGTAATAGCAATGAAATCCTCCTCATTAAAGCTAACCAAATTCTGTTCAGGTGTTTTCTGAACATGACTTTCTTTCTTCCCACCCTCCATTTGAGGTATGAACAATGCTTCAGATTGAGGTTGGGCAACAAGATTCAGGTTCAGGAATGCATTTTGGCAATTTACAGTTGATGAGGTTGATTACAAGGTTGGCACCACTCTTTTGTAGCCATATTAACTGGAACCAAAGCATTAGATGCACTAGGAACATTAGAATCAAACTACCTTTGCTGATAAGGTTGCCTGTAATTTTGATTCTATTGGTAAGGCTGCCTATTCTGCTGGTTTTGCTGATAAGGAGCTTAATATGGCCTATTAGGCAATGTAAGCTTATTTTCAATTGATGTCAGCTTATTTCCCATGGTTTGCAAGGCTTTAAACATATCTAGGGATGGGGCTGCAACAGTAGGCTCTACGATTGTAATAGGCTATGGGATAGGAGCTAAATCTACCAAAAATGGCATTGTAGGCCTTGGTGCTAATTTTCTAGTTGAATAAGGTTGTTTTTAGCTTTTATAGTAGTGTCATACGCCCCTGGAAGAGTAAAAGCTCCCATGGATTGGATCATAATTGCAATATCACTATTCAATGCTCTAAGGTAATAAAGGAAAGTGTGATCAGCTTGAGGCTTAACACTTGCTGGGATTCTTTCCCAAGTTCTAGCAAAACGAATGTTGAAACTAGACAAATATTCATGAGGGGCTCTCTTAATAGTAGATAGTTGTTCTATCAGGGACAAATGATTTGAATTGTCTTGGAACTGTTCCAGTAATTTCTCTCCTAATTCATCCCAAGTTCTTATGATTCCAATCTCTAGGTTCATATACCATTGCAAGGCTTGTCCTTTAAAAGATGCAGCTAAAAGTCTTAAAGCTATGTCTTCATGAGTAATATTGTGGGCTGCACATATGGCTGTAACATCTTTAATATGTTCAGTAGGTGTAACTTGATTTTCACAGGTAAATGATGGCAAACTTTTCAAAGCAGCATTGGGAATATCATGGTACACTGGAATTACTAATGGGCCACTATTAGTGAAGGCCACAAAATTTCTTTGTGGTTGAATAGCCATTTGAAAAACTGGGATATTGATTGAAAAATTTATACATGGTTAAGGAATATCAGGAGGATTTTCAAAACCGGGTCTGTTATAAGGCAATGTATTCCCAACCCTTCTCCTTCTAGTAGAATTCAAAGGTAAAGAAACAAATTCAGGAGGAATTCCTCTTACCGACGATCTTGTAGTCACTTTAGGCATGGAACATGCTACAATACTAGTCTAAAATCAGCTTTACGGATTCGCCAAAAGATCATAGAATCTTTAGAATTAATTTGCTACAGCTCGGCTCCCGAAAGTAACTTTTATTTGCTGTAAATATGCTTTTGATCTACTCTAGAATCTAGGATTTGCGTGTAGATCTGATTCACGATCCCACCGGGAATGCTAAAAACTATTATCTCTCAAAAGTTCACCCAGCAGAGAGATGGCAGCAGGTTCTCTAAGTCTGCAAAGATCTCTCTCTCTCTCGTAGATACAATGGGGACACCTCAGGTCTATGGGTATACCGATTTTGAGGTGAACCTTCGGGGTTAAAAGGCCGGTTCCTTATTGGTGTTCACTAAAATGTTTTTTTTTAGAGTTTTAAGGTTAAGAGGTGACTGAAAATGAAATAAATACTAAGGTGATACACCAAATTTGGATGAAAACTTGACTTGAGTGGAATACACAACTGATTTGTGAAGAATTCTTTATGTGCACGAACCAATTTGTACTTTCTGTAGAAAATAAGGGCAAAGTACTTATTTTGTACTGAGGGAAGTTCACAACAGCACTAGTAAGCTAACATGCACAATGAAATTTAGCAGAAAATAGTAGATTTGTAGCGGGGTAAAGTGATAAATCACGGAATATTGATTCACAAGACTAATATTGGCATACACAAGACTGCAGAATAACTTGGAAAGGCAAAGAATAATTCACACTCAGAGGGAAAAACTGGCAAAAATTGCTTCAGTACTCATATCAAAAGTTCTTTGGGAAAGTTCTCTCAAAAATCCCCCCCTGTTTGTGATTTGCAAGAGCACACAATATATAGCAAAAGTTCACCCCCTTCCTAAAAATAGCCTAAAGGCTGTACTCACCCATGCATCCTAATTTTATCCTTTATTTAATAATAAATAAAGCAATAAAATTATAAAACTAAAGCATGTAGTAAAATTAGGCATTATCAGCCTTAGATACAATACAGTCAAACTGAGGTTGACTGTTCTATTTTTAAGAAAGAAAGGTGAATAATTTGCTAAAATTACAAATTGTTTGCTAGGAAAGTCTTCCTCCTTTGCACATGCAAATTCATCATCTTCTCTGTTTCCTGTCCTGTTGTGAAGGCATGAAAAAATCATCTCCTATGTGTAGGCAAAAATATGCAACCTTATCCATATTTGCAAAATTAAGATGAAGTGGGGACCACCTTCTTTGTGCACATGTTCTGATTTCCTTCACTGCTATGGATAGTCACATGAGTGACACTTGCAAATTTTGTTTGAAACCCCATGTGGGGACCACCTTTGGTTTGAGATGCTACCACATTGTGGACTTAGGCATAAGCATCTATATAATATAAAGGGGTTTACCCTTTTGGCTAGCCCACCATGCAATTTGATTCGCCACCTTTAGACCCCTTGGCACATAATACAATTTTCACCTTTTTTGTGATCATGTCATATAATACTGTTTCGATTTTTGGGACATGGACTATAGTTCAGACTTTGTAAAGTCTCCTGCAATGATTAATTGATTGTTCCACGTGGGCTGGCCCCTCTCCATGATGACTCGACCCTTTCTGGTCATAGGCGATGGAAACCCTAACTGGGCTTGCGTTTACTTGGTTTTTGATGAGCTCTGCTGGCCCTTGATCTTTGCTTTGGTAGCACCACCACCATTGATCTTCTAACTATGGGTTAGGGTCTGTCCCTCGAATTTAATATGGTCAGTGGCGTTTAATTGGGCTCTATCACCTTAGAACCAGTGTGGGCCGATAACCATTCGATTTGGCACTTGGCATTTAATGGGTTGTTGATCCTTAACTGTGGGTTAGGGTTTTGTAACCTCGGTTCAAATGCAAGGTTTATACTTGTGAGCTCACATTTGGTCACTTCATTTGATTTTTTCACTCTACGGGCAAAGCCCTAGCAAATCTTTTGCTCGCTCTGTGATTATGATGAATGCTTGGAGATTTGACAGTTTTCGAGCTTGCATTTTTGTTCTTGAGCCTGTGACACCATTGATACTTGACTGTTGAATGCATTTTTTGAAGGATCTAGAGGTATTTTCTTTTGTTTTTTGGTTTCGTAGCTCAGCCTTCCTTTTGGTATATGATCTAAAGATCATTTTCATCGTTTATTTGCTTTGTATCTTCTACATGGAATGATAAAACCTTGTTTTCTTCTGGTTCTCTACTTTTGGTAGCTAACGAGCTCAACACGAGCCTGTAGAAGGAAGTTGCCACCATATTTTGCTTGTCTACTCATTTCATCCTTGGGAAATGGTGAGTTCCAACACTATTTTTCTTTTCCTTTTGTGAGCTTGTGTTTTATTTCCTGTAACCCTGAATCTTGGAAAATATTGGTTATAATTTTTTTTGAATGGAAATGCTTTGTGGGTTCGGTTTTTTTTTACTTTAAAACTCGAGCTCGAGTCTTACTTCATTGGAATTTGTAAGGGAACTCCTTCTATACTCGGGTTTGATATTTAACTTGTAAATCTGGCTCAGCATTCAGAATATTGACTGTTTTCTCTTCAACTCGATATTTGAACTCTGTTTCGTTTTATCTCCCTGTGGTAGATGCACACTTGTAGTTCGTGAACCCTTTCTTCATTCTGCAGAAGTAATATGATTTTTCATTAAGTAGCTTCCTCCCTGTAGATACATGCTTGTATTTTTGAATTCATTTCTGAAAGTGTACTGAGGGAACCTTACTCCATAGCATTGTTTTGACAATACTTCTTTGTAGACCTGTAATGGTATTTGGAAATGTTGATTGTTTTCACTTTTCCATCATGATGTCCGAACTCTGTTTCGGCTCCTTTTCCCTTTAAATGTATACTTGGAGTTTGTAATTTTCTCCTTCATTCTGCAGATGCATACTAATTTTCCTCTTGTGGGCTTCTGGGAATGCATCTTTGAATTGTTGTTGTTGTTTCTTAGCTATATCTGTAAATGAAAACCTAGTATTAATAGTCCACTTCTTCTGTGATGTAATGAAAAAATACTTCCACTTCTGAGCTTGGGATTTGTAAATCACTTCCATTTCTATCATTTTGTAAATCTCTTTCACTTCTGTGTAGACTGGTAAACTTCAGCTAAGCATTTGCAAACTTGAAAATAAGTACTCCATTTTGATTGTAGACCCGTATATTTCATTTTCCTCTTTGTAGATGCAATCCATTAAAATTTGGTTGTAGAAGCTCCTTAGGCACTTGTCAAATTCTATGTTGGATATTCACTTCATCTTTCTTGTAGATGCATACTATTTTGTTAAAACCATTTAACTGTAGATACAGTTTGGTATTTGGCATGCTTCCTTCTTAGACTTGACTTGTTGATGCTGCTTTTGGAAGGCATGCTTCGGTTGAACACTTGCTGAGCTTTGTAGTTTACTCCTTCAGTGGAAGATGAATGCTATCTTGTGTATTTTGTAGCTTGACACTTGCATTCATAATGATTTTTTGGAAGTTATATGTTGTTTATTTGTTACAAACATGATTGCATACTTTCTGTATAATGAAACAAATATTTCTTTTCTGGAAAATGAAAGAAAATACTTAGTTTCTTTTCTATAATGGCACTTCACTTTCCAGAAGTCATAGTAGCAATTCTGTTTTAATTTTTGCATTATTTCTCAATTCTATTTTTCTGGAAAAGTCCATTTTGCAAGGGGAAACTATGGCAAATTTTTTCCAGAATCTTTCTCTCTCCAGATTCTTATGATTTTTTCATTTTAAAAAAGATATAACATCTCCTTTGCTTGTTGATTACTTTAATATGTTTTCCATGATAGCTTTACTTGATTCATTGTAACTTCTGAAAATCTATAAAGTAGTTGCTCTTTGATTCACACTTGAATTTGTAAATTAAAAGGGAATTTTGATAGCTATAGCATGATGAAAATTTGGAATACCTGTATGTTTCATTTAATCATAATATCAACATAGAAGTGATGAAACATGTATTTTTCTTGACTTTTTTATTCCTTTTGAAGCTCAGATGCATACTAATATTCCTCTTGTGGGTTTCTGGGAATGCATCTTTGAATTGTTGTTGTTGTTGTTGTTGTTTCTTAGCTATATCTGTAAATGAAAACCTAGTATTAATAGTCCACTTCTTCTGTGATTCATTTCTCTTTGTGATGTAATGAAAAAATACTTCCACTTCTGAGCTTGGGCTTTATAAATCACTTCCATTTCTAGCAGTTTGTAAATCTCTTTCATTTCTGTGCAAACTGGTAAACTTCAGCTAAGCATTTGTAAAATTGAAAATAAGTACTCTATTTTGATTGCAGACACGTATATTTCCTTTTCCTCTTTGTAGATGCAATCCATTATAATTTGGATGTAGAAGGTCCTTAGGCACTTGTCAAATTCTGTGTTGGATATTCACTTCATCTTTCTTGTAGATGCATACTATTTTGTTGAAACCATTTAACTGTAGATACAGTTTGGTATTTGGCATGCATCGTTCTTAGACTTGACTTGTTGATCCTGCTTCTAGAAGGCATGCTTTGCTTGAACACTTGTTGAGCTTATTAGTTTACTCCTTCAGTGGAAGATGAATGCTCTCTTGTGTATTACACTTGCATTCAAAATGATTTTCTGGAAGTTATATGTTGTTTATTTGTTGCAAACATGATTGCATACTTTCTGTATAATGAAATAAATATTTCTTTTCTTTAAAATGAAATAAAATACTTAGTTTCTTTTCTATAATGGCACTTCACTTTCCAGAAGTCATAGTAGAAATTCTGTTTCAATTTTTGCATTATTTCTCAACTCTATTTTTCTAGAAAAGTCCATTTTGCAAGGGGAAACTATGGCTAATTTTTTCCAGAATCTTTCTCTCTCCAAATTATTATGATTTGTTCATTCTGAAAAAGATATAACATCTCCTTTGCTTGTCTGATTACTTGAATATGTTATCCATGCTAGCTTTACTTGATTCATTGCAACTTCTAAAAATTTGTAAAGTAGTTGCTTTATGATTCACACTTGAATTTAGAAATTAAAAGGGACTTTTGATAGCTGTAGCATGATGAAAATCTGGAATACCTGTATGTTTCATTTCATCATAATATCATCATAGAAGTGATGAAACATGTATTTTTCTTGACTATTTTTATTCCTTTTGAAGCTCAGATAGCTTAGAAATCAATGTAGTAGCAAAAAAGCATGTGTTTCAATTCTGTTTTAAATCAAAAGTCAATTTTACAAGGGGAGACTCTGGAAAAAAATTCCAAAATCCTTCTCTCTCCAGATTCTTATGATTTGTGATCTTGATTTGCAAAAATATCTCTTTCTTGACTCATTCTGATGCTTCTTTCTTATGTAAACCATCTGAAAATGATATTTGTCTTCATTTAGTAGATGCTTCCTTCTTAAACAGTTAAACTAATTTTTATTTAATGCTGCAACCTATTCTTGCAAAATTCATAAATGAGTTAGAAATAAATAGGCTTTTTGTCCTCTCTCGTATCCATGTGTTTTATTTCTTCTTCTTTCCTTCTTCTGCAACTGTTTCTTTTACGAGTTGCTTCAAATTCTACTTTTCTAAATCAATCCTTAGCTTCTTTGATCTTCTCTTGCTACTCATTTACTTTATGAACTCTACCTCTTCTTTGGCTATCAGCCCATCTTTATCTCTTTCTCTTCCTGTGTCATGCATTTATGTATTCTTTTTCTTCAAGTACCTTTAGATGCATTGAAATTTGAATATGTATTTGCTTTAGAACATGATTATTGGAATAACATTGTACCCAGAGCTCAATTTGACAAATACTTCTCTTGATTTACAGGTATTAGGAGATGGAGATGAAGTGGAAGATGAGAGAGTTGAGATGGAGATGGAGATGATGCGGAGTGGGGATAGAAGGTGAAAAGGCAATAATGGGTTCCTTTTTACTCCTCTACTCTTGTTCTTTAGCACATGTAGTATTCTCATTTCCATGTATATGATGAGTCACTTAGTCATATCCCATGGCTTGTGTGGGAAAACTTATGATCTCTTATCAATAAAGCATTAAATTGAAATAATGAGTTGTTTATCTCTTTCTGCATTCAGTTTTCCTTTGATTGCACAATGATGTAGGCAACTCAATATCTCAATAAAATGAATTAACATAAGGGATAATCTTAAATGAATACATGTAACTTCAACAAGCACTCTTTGAATGAGATATGTCTCCTTGTATGTTGTTTGACAGCATTAGCTTCCATTCTTCATTTTGACTCCTTCCTGCTACTTACATTTGGACACTATTGTCACTGTTTGTTTGTCAATATTTTCCTGACGTAAGTAGTAGGAAAGGAGTCAATTGATATCTCTTAATGACAACTAGATGAATGCAATCTCAATT
>CM034151.1:234898316-235130558 GCA_019776745.2 Taxus chinensis | reverse complement strand
TTGGGTTTGATCTTTGGGTGATTGAATTTCCTATAAATGCATGGCTTGTGCTCAAACAAATGGTCTGCCCCTGATTTCACTTTTCATGCTCTCTTTTTCATAGCTTAGTCTGTTATTCTGTTTAGAAGCCATAGTTTTAATTCTTTGCATGCTTTAGTTAGCATTGTCCAGCTGTTGGTAAGCCACATATTCAGCTGTGTTGTAAACAGTGTTGCTGTTTTATCTACTCCATTGAAGTAGAATAGCTTAGGAAGCCATTAAGTTGCAGGTTTTACTCCTCAACAGGATAGTTTTCAGGTTCTGGACGCATTATGGTTGCATGATTCGCAATAGATCCCGCTAGGAACTGCATAAGCCAAGCTCTGTACTCTTGCGCTATCCCTCTCCTATTCGCATTCTATTCAGTCTGTATTCTAAAGGTTGTCCCTTGTTCCAACACCTACTCCTATTGATGCAAGCATTACACACTTTTCTGGATCTACGTGAGCACAAAGAATGAAGAGATCATACTGAGGGGACAAGAACACACACACCATTAGATTCGCCACTGTTCTACGGAATCTAGGTCCTAGCTTTCAAAGTTCTAGTTAGAATCATATCAAATAGAGTAGTTAATCACTTTATTTCAGTAAATTCTATTCTCGATATTACCAGGGAAGCTGTGGGGATTGATAGTTTCTGAGAAACTATGATTCACTCCTCACTTCTGAGGTAGGATCGAGAATATTGCAAATAGATTAGTTATTTCATTGTTTAGAATAGATATACAAATTGCACAGACAAATAGCTACACTCGGCTATTTTGTTTTTTTTAAATTATTAGTTTAGTTGTCAATTCTAAATATTTTAAATAGTTGCTTTCTTAAATTCATGTAAATCATCAAAAAATACAAAAAGAAGTCATATATGCTATAAATGCATTTCATATAATTAGAGTTCACTTTACTACAGTTTGTTTACATTATTACTTTTGTATGACAATTACGGGACCTAGGGAGCCCAGAGAATACATTTTCGAGCCAATCGTGCCTCAACCCAATCTCATAACAGCAATAACTGATATTGACCAGAATCTTAGAATCCAAGTCTTCCAAACAACAGCAGACTTCCAGCAGGTCAGATCTCAGTTAAGAGGATTAAACATAGAAGACGACCAAGCACATACGTTTTGGTCAAATCAGCCAAACTACAGATTACCCTAGAAAAACATCTACATGACTATAGAAGGGTTTGAAAGAGAACAAATATTCAGGTGTGATCCTTTAGTTCCACAACCAGACGCAGGAGACACCCTCACAGACATAGATACCGGCCTAAGAATCCAGGTTGCAAGAACGCCTGTGAGGTATTCTGAGAAGATCACACAACTGTTGATTCTAAACATAGAAGCTGAGAAAGCATATGATTATTGGATACTAGGGATCAGGACTTGATTCTACGCATGACCATAGCTGGTCCACGACAACCACGAACCTATGGTTGTGACCCACAGATCCCGCAGCGCAACGAATCCATAAGAGAATTAGACATAGATACTGGCCTACGCACACTAGTATTTCAGTCTACTCCACTTCCACCTATTATCATCGAACAATTATCCTTGCTGGATACAGCAGCTAACAAAGCTGGAGAATTCTGGACTAGGCCAGAGAACCGTCCATAGAGTTGGCTATATTTACCATCCACCATATGACCCTATTTGGAGAAATACACGAAACTATACCGGGTCATTTTCCACGTATTCCACAACCCATAGATCGAATCACGCCAGAGCTCGATATTGATTGGAGCCTTCGAGCAGTCATCCTTGCTGACCGATCTATCACACCAGTCCAGGTTAGAAGGGCCTTCTTTGCCTTAGATTCGTAGATTCCATTAGTGCGTGTCGAAGACATTAGACTGCCTAACTAGTCTGTCTATATACCACGCATATTCCATCCCCACCGGCTGTCTCGGCACGACCTCGGGAGGTCAGGTACGCGGAAGAGTTACCTGTAGATTCCCACGCTCGCTTGTCACTTTTTCAGCGTACAATGACCCTTTTTGATGTAATATGGCTATTGTAAATGGATTTAATCAATATATGGGGTTTTGTTTTGTAGATTTGTGTCTATGGACTAAACCCTAACGTATTATCATGTTATTCATGATTTAGATCTATTTCCATTATGATGTTGTGATGTTTATGTTTATTTTACGGAGCATCTATGATTATAACTAGATCAACTACATTTGTATTAGTTTAAATGCATGTGTCCTTGTTCTGTAAATCTTTCCTCCATTAATGGTGGAACATTCTCACAAGGATCACATAAAGAAGGGGTTGAACGCCCGCCCGCACCTCGGGTGATCGCTCAACACTTGGGTGATAGGCCGATGTGCTTGGGATTAAAAGAAGGATTAGAGGTGAACGAGACTATATTTTGGTTCCATTGTCAGGACCTCTTTTGAAGCTATTGTGAGAATGATGTGTGATGATGGAGCGTTTGACCTTAGATAACATCGAGACCTGGCTTAAAAGCACGGAGGATGAGTTTTCTTAGAGGTTCAACACTTGATATGAGTTTGATGCACGTAAATGGGTGGAGGAGAACCTATATCACAAGCTCTTTGAATTTTTTTTATGTTGTTTCCCAGTAGAGTTGCATGAATGGCTCTCAACATATGCATCAAGGACGAGTTGGTACTATAGACCTCGCATTAGGACCCAAGAGGAATATTAGCAATTGCACGATATTAATCTAACCTGGACTCATGCTGTTGATCACTGGTGGAAAGGTGTGCTGACTTGTTACACATTGGAGTATGCAATCTCAACTTATTCTTATCTGGAGATTACTGAGTTTGAGTTCTTGCAAGAACCCAGAGGATCTTTCTTGCGTTCTTTGTCATCATCCATCAAGATCCTTATTATCACTTTGATTTTTGAAGTATTCCTGATGGCTGGATAAACTCTCGGTAGGCACGGGGCGCGAAAGATTGTGTGGCAGAGATGGCGGACCTTGCAGTGGAGGTAGAGAGAGAGGAGAGGCGGCTCATGTATAATGAAGCTCGAGAAAGGGAGTTGGTAATACAACATGAAGTTTCCATTATGATGGACTTATGGAGGTAGATGTTGTAGGAAGTATTTGAGGTTAGCGTGGAGGGCGTAGGACTTGAACAGTCTATGCTACCCCATCTTGGTAAGTGTGGGAGAGAAACCCCCTTGGCTTCTGGTGAGAACCTGTTGTATGGAGAAAGGAGAGCCATAGGCATGCATCTTATCCCACCTGGGCACCAAACCTTGAAGCTTATTTTTCTAGTATCTGAGACATGTACTTCTAGTTCAATTGGTTTTGGTGAGCAAATAGCTTCAGGAAGATATTATTTTACACTACACCCATCTATGGCTGCACCGACATTTTCAGTGTTTGGAGGTATTTTGTTTGGCACATTGTTTAGGCAAGGTGCAGGTTCACAAAGTTTTTGTATCGCATCTAGAAGTGACACGTGAAATACATTTAGAAGTGGTTTTATATCACAGAGTGTCGACAATTTAGCACGACACTGGGAATGCATAGTGTAACTACGTTAGGCCCCTTACCTATGACATGAGGAGGATCTAGAGGATTTAGAGGAATAAGAGCAAGTGGATCTAGTGGTGCTAGTGGTGGAGGAAATTTAGGAGGAGGTTAAGGTATTGGATATTATGGGAAAGGCCCATAACACCATAAGTGGGTGTTTTATGAGATATAACTCCACCTGCATGATTACAAGGGTATGGAAGACACTGCAGAGCATGTGCACAAATACGAGTTGTTATGGCATGAAAAGGAAATCACATCCCTAGAGAGGAAGGAAAGTTAGTTTGTAACTACGTGTTATAGGCATGCACATAGCTGGTACTAGAAGTATGACCCCCATCAAATGGTGGTGGATTATATTGCGTTGTGTGATGACTTCTTGGTAGAGTTTCACATTCCTGAGTTCAAACAGAAGAGCATCAACGTGTTGAAAGAAATCCTACAAGGTATGAAAAAGAGTGTATGGGAGTATAATGAGTGTTTTAATACTCTCCTGTCAAAGTTATCATATGATATCAATCTGTCACAACATGCTCAGTGGTTCTTCGGAGGACTAATCACAGCGTTCAAGTGGGAACCTTCGTATATCTATGCAAGGCCTTGTAGGCTTCCTTCTGTGTTGAGGCAGTGAGAAGCGTTGATGCTAGAATTATCCCATTTCTACAAGCCTAGATTATTGTCATCGCAACGTAGCTAGAAACATTGTCTGTGAACTCATATCACGAGAATTGCATTGGTTTACGGTGCACAAATTGTGAAGTACAGGGACATAGAAAAGACAGTTGACCATGAAATATGGTGCACACCATGTTAGTAGACTGTGATATTTTCCATAGAGATCATGATGTAAGTAGGTGTCCATTTCTGGAGTGCACGATCCATAAGAATGTGTCTTGTTATTGTAAGATTTGCACCTCTACTACTCATGACACCAAAGATTGTAGGTTGATAGACCAAATCCATGACACCATTGATCTCGGTGTGAGCGAGACCAACATTGGGAGCATTTCTAAGGCCGAGGATTGTCAATATGAAGGGCACACATATGGAGAAAGTTGAGGAAGAGGTTTTTGAAGAGGCTTCAGAGGTCATAACAATCATGAAGGAAGAGGTGACTTTCCCCGTGGGACCTGTTACAATTATGTATCGTTTGAAAACTACAAGCGTGAGTGCTCTGATTTGTCACAATGCTCATGATGCGGAAAGAAGCACAAGTATGAAGAGTGACAAAAGTTATATGATCACATGAACAAGAATCATGAAAAGGACAAATGAATGGGTATGGTGAGTGTAAAGAGGACTGACCCACAATGTATGCCAAGGGTAGTGCTTAACTTTGAACTAGAGCTTTTTTTGTCACTAGGCATGTTGAGGTTGCATGCTCTCGAGATGAACCAAATCAAAGGCCCCTTATAACAAGAGAAGATGTGTTACATTGGAAATATCCTTATCCTACCCACCAGAAGAAGGTGTACCAAGAAACCATGGAGGTGATTAGGAGTTTTTAAGGAGAAATCCAATGTTTGAAGGAGCGGTTGCGCCAGTTGGAATGGAAGAAGAGCACTAAGGCTCCTCAGCAGGAGATGGATGAGGTTAGTGAAGTGTGTCACATGTTGTGACAGGACAACATTATTCCCATGTTGGGAGAATGACTAAGGGAAAAGGTATCATACTTGAGTAGGGCACGATAGACAAGTCTTGCATGCTAACCTACCTCCTCACAACATTGATTATGAAAAGGAGATCACACTGAATTTAGTTGTTGATGGGTGGCTCCGGAGTAATATATTGATTGACATAGGAATGTAGGTAAATGTCCTTACTCTAGATACATAGAATCAAATGGGGAGGCCCCCATTGCAGCCATCTTCAAATGTGTTTTACAAGGCTAATAGGATAAAGGCCATGCCTCTAGGGGTGTTAAAAGGTGCATTCATTACTATTCAAGGGGTAAAGTTTGTTGGGGACTTTGAGGTTCTAGAGATCACTAAGGCTGATAATTTCCCAACATTACTTGTGCGCCCTTGGTGCTATGCAAACAATGTTTCTTTATGGTTCAATATGGACAACATCGATTTTGATAACAAGGAAGAGCACCTAATCATCCCAATAACTAATGGAAAGTGTGCACCGTATGTGGAGCCATTTGGTGAAGAAGACTTAAATAAGATATATGTGTACACCATCTGGGACCTGAAGTTCATTCAACCATCAAAGGAAGGGGTCATTCAATGGGATGATGCACAGTCCATAAGTGATACACCCATCATTACTTATGAGAACTGGGCACATGGGACATACGAGTTGGTTGGAAGGCATTTGAAGGATATTGAGACTCGAGTTATCAGGATGCGCTCAGTTAGGCACTTGGGAGGAAGGTAGTTACCACGGTACACTAGGGAAGCCAACCCTGATGTATTTATGTGCGAAATAGAGACCCAATGGAAGTGTCAAGTGGAGAAAAGGAATATGATTACCTATACTTTATGTGGGAAAACAACATGTTGGTTGGCGACACATCGAGATAATCTTCTATAGTGGTGCAAAGTAAGAATCACATGTTCTATCAGGTTTCTCCAAAGCAATTTACCATCTCAAATTTGTGACTATGATGGGAAGGGATCTTCCTCTTGCCAGGTTCAAGAGTGTGAGAAGAATTGGATGGAAGGTGCGGAAGCTTTACCCCCTTCCCTATAGGTGCATAAGTTCTATTCCACCCTACAGGACTGCACGTGCACATGGTATATTCATTAAAAGTTGCATTATCAGACATGGAACTGGAAGGAGTTGACGGTGAATCTTATTCAAACATTTGAATATTGGAGTACTAAGCCATCAGTGATTGAGGCGTTACAGGTAGTCAAGCGCCTCACCTTGGGAGAAAATGCCATGGTGGAGGATAGGATGTTAGATCTATTAGGTGAACCAGACTTGGTGACATGCTTTGTGGAGGAAGAATAAGAGGAAATACAACTTGAGTGCACCTGCCTAGAGAAGGAGAAAGGAAAGTTGGTCTAATAAATAGATGGTGAAGAGGTGGATAACTTGGATGCTATCCATATAGAAGGTACACATGAAGTGTTGGATATCATTGATGAGTAAGTGCACGTTTACCACAAGCTATTGAATAAAAAGAAGGTAAACATTGGTACGGAGGTGGAACCAAAGGAAGCTATTATTGGGGGATACTGGATGGATCAGGTGGTGTCAACAATTATTCAGCTTCTGCACAATTTTCAGGATTTTTTTCCACGCGGGTACCATGAACTTAAAGGGCTCACTAGGAGAAATGAGATTCAAGTTAATGGATGGTGTGCACCCGATTCAGAAGAGGCCTTACAAGATGAATCTGAATCTACGTTTCAAATTTAAGGAGGAGATTGATAAGTTGATAACATCTTTGACCGTAAAATCCATTGAAGAATCTGAATGGGTAAGCCCGATGGTCATCGGTATAAAAAAGGATGGGAGAATAAGGATTTGTGTTGACTATAGGGACTTGAATGTAGTATGTGTGATTGATCCTTTCCCAACCCCATTCGCTAAAGAGATCCTGGAAGGAGTAGCCAAGTGCAAGATCTATTCATTTACAAATGGGTTTTTAGGATATCATCAAGTTGAAATTACGAAGGAAAAAAAACAGAAGACAACTTTCACCATTGAATGGGGAGGTTTTTCCTATACGGTAATTCCTTTTGGACTAAAGATCGCGCCTATTGTATTTTTGTGCATTGTGGTTTAAGTGTTTCAGGACTTCATTCCCAAGTTTCTTTAAGTCTACCTAGATGACTGGATAGCTTACATATTAGTAAAATATCATTGTGGCAATCTATGGTTGATGTTTGAGAGGTGCACACAATTGAGCATCTCCCTAAATATTAAGAAGTGTGTTTTTTCCACTCCTTTTGGCACGATGTTGGGACACTTATTTGAAAAGAAGGCTTAGTGGTAGACCCTGCAATTTTTTTTGTTATAGTGGGATTAGAGGAGCCCACCAGTCAAAGCATGATGCGTAGGTTCCTAGGGCATATAGGGTATTATAGGAAATTCATCAATGGATATGCCCATATTTCCACGCCCCTGGAAGAGTTATTGAAACATAAAAGTAAGTTCTATTGGGGAGAGGCGCAATAGGTGGCATTTGACATGTTGAAGAAAAGGATTACCACCACGCCTATTTTGCGCTTTCCCTCTTGGGATAAGCCTTTTCACGTACATGTTGATGCATCTGGGATGGCAACTGAGGCAATATTATCACAACCTAGAGAGGGGATTGTTGACCTTCCCTTTTGTTTTGCTAATAGAAATTTGACCCCAACAGAACAACATTATACCACCACAGAGAGTGAGGAATTATCAATGATCTACGTGCTGCAAAAATTTAGGCAATATTTACTAGCAACTCCTTTTATTTTCTACACAGACCACATGGCATTAAAATACTAAGTGAACAATCCCATTTTGCAAGGGCACATATGCCATTGGATACTATTGTTTCAGGAGTTTGAGTTTACGGTTGTGGTGAAACCAGGGAAAAGTAATTTGGGACCTAATCATTTGTCAAGGATTACATCAGGTGAGGATGCACAGAGCATTGAGGATACAATGTCACACGTACAATTATTTAGAATGCAACACGTGCCCTCTGACTTGGAAGATATTGCTTTGTTCCTACAAACAGGTGTGGCGCTAGAAGGGACGAAGGCATTAGAGAGGAAGAAATTAACTATATGTGTCATGCCCTATATGTTAATTTGTGGAGACTTATACAAGCTAGGTCATGATGAGGTTTTGCACTGGTATGTGCTAGAGCATGATCACACTGCAATCATGGAAGAGGCTCATGGTGGAATTGTAGGAGGAAACTATGCGGGAAATACGACAGAACGTAAGATCCTTTTAGTTAGCCTTCGGTGGGAAATGTTTTACAATGATGTATCGAGTATTGCAAGGCATGTGACCACTGTCGGTGCCTTAGTAAACAAGGGAAAAGAGATGAAACGCCATTAAGGGCTATCGTTAGTGCAGAGCTATTCGAAAAGTTGGAAATTGAATTTATAGGCCCTATTACCCTAGCAGCGTGAAGGAAAGGTTCATACTATATCATTACATACAAAGACTATCTTACGCGGTGGGCAGAGACAGTGCCTACGAAAGATTTCACAACTACAAAAACAACTAGATTCTTGTGGGAGAATATATTCAGCAGGTATGGATGCCCTCTGAGTTTAACGAGTGATAGGGGTACTCATTTTCTAAATGAGACGGTTAGAATCTATTTGGTTGAGTTCATGGTGGCCCATCACAAGACTACCCCTTATGACTCGCAAGATAATGGGACAACGGAAGCTTTTAACAAAAATCTAAGTCACACGTTGACCAAGATTTGTGATGTTAGGAGAAAGGATTGGGAAGACAAAGTTTTTGTCGTGTTATGGTCATATCGAACAACTTATAATTGACAAAACAAGGCCACAACATTTTAATTGGTGTTTGGCGCAGAGGCTGTGTCACCAGTTGCATTTATTTTTTCATTCATGTGTATTGCATGTGCATGGGGATTGGATGATGAACAAGCATTAGAGGAGTGCACTGATAAGATTATGGAGTTGGATGAAAGGAGAGCCATTGCTTGATTGTGTTAAAGAATGGAAAAATCCAGGTAGAAGGCATGACATGATAGGAACATCAAGAATAAAAAGGTTAATGCTGGGCAGATGGTCCTTCTGTATGATTCTAAGTTTCTGTGCCATCTTGGGAAACTTAAAGTGCATTGGTTTTGGCCATACATTATCACTTGCATACTTACTTTGGGTGCTTGCCAATTAGAGGCACTTGATGGAACAAGGTTTCTCGGTTACCTTAACGGGAGTAGGCTAAATCCCTACTATAAATAAGTCTTTGGTGTGTTTGTTAATAAGGAAGTATTACCACGTAGCTTGGGATTTCCCTCAATGAATTTTCCTTTTTTTGTGTTTCCCTTCTTCGTCGCTTTGTCTTGTCTTTTATTTGGTTTGTTGTCAGCACACTTGTGTGCCGGTAACCAGTTACTATCTAAGAGGGTTTTATGCGCAGGGGACCATGTATCTATTTAGTGTGGGGTGGAAGGTGTCAAAGAAGATTTACTGTAAAAAATGCGTTAAGGAGAAGTGTTAGGAGTGATGTACATAGGTGGCCCAAGTGAGGAAATAAAAATCCCATGGGTTCAGAAAAGTGTGCGTAGTAGAAGTGATCATAAGAGGATTGGTGTCAAAAATATTTGAGAAAACCATGTACAAGGGTAAAAAAACACATAAGTAACATGAGGTAGGGGAAGGCAAGAGCTTGGTAAAGGATGCAAAGGTTGACATACTTTGACATGGGGGGTGTGGTACAACTTGTTGGTGCTCAAAATTGTCTCGCCCCAATTTGCCTCTGAAAATTTAGTGATTTATGGCCTCTGTCATTTTCCCCTTCCCCATGTTGTTCCTGGTTAATCTTTATGGCCATTTTAATTGGTTCCTCGGTTGTAAATCACTTAAAAGTCTATATTTTGAGTCTCTCATGTTTTGTTCCTTCAAAAACTTGGTTTCCCTTATGTTTTTTGTTCTCCACGGTCGGGATTCGTCTTCCCTGTCATTTCTACCCTAAGTACTTGAAGAAAATGAATGGATGTATCCTTGAAGAATGTATTTGAACCCTGTAACACTTTTAAAATTTCTGTCCTTGAAGAAAATTTCATTCCCAGGCTCAAATGGTCGTTTTTCTATATTTTACAGTTTGACAGGCATTTCTCCCAGTCAAATTTGCATCCTTGTATCTACGGGGAGACGTGGCACCTTTTTGTTGGACGTAGCTCAGCTGGGTACTTAGAAAAATTCACAAAAAGCCTCAGCTCAAAATGTGTCCACGTGGAGGCACGACGCTCATTTGAAGATATACTTTTGGGTTTTGCCTTGGATTAGCGCTGGGAGGACACATGGAGGCTTCCGCTACTTGGCTAGAACTTAGAAAAAGTTTTATGTAGTTGGAAGTAGTTGGGTAGAACAGGACACGTGACAAGTTTGCGCTCATTCAGGGTCTCCACTTTGGGCACCATCTTGAAGTTGCACCATGGAGACACGTGGAGGAACCGCACGTGTTCAGGAACCGACCCTTGAGTTTCATTCTAAAGGAGCGCTAGGATGACACGTGGAGGCCTCCGCTCACTTTACATTTTACTTAGACTTTTCAACGACCAAAAGGAGACTACCTTAGAGCATGTTACGTGGCGCCTTCCGCTGAGCTTCAAGCATTCAGACAAACCTTGCCAGAACAGGACATGTGGCAAGCCCATGCTCGTTCAAGGTGTCAAAATTTTGGGACAGCCTCTAGGTGTGCTAGGGTGACACGTGGCAGTTTGAAAAGTCAAAAAGGCAGGGAGGCGAGCCATCGGAGGCAAATTGGATTTTTTGCCTCCTTAAGGATTAAAATTTCAAAATGTTCACAAGCCTAATGAGGGAAATAGTCAATGTTTTTCCCCAGTCAACGGCGGAGGTGTAGACTCTCGAGGAAAATTTGGATAAAATTCCTTTTGAGAAAAAGGAGTCATTTTTCTGTATTTTACAGTTTGAGAGGAACCATGCTTCCTTTTTTCCAAAAGAGAGTAAAATTACAGAATTTGGCTATGGTCCCCCTCGAATCATATCTGGACACGTGTCATGCTCGTATCCTGAGGGCGGAGGTGCGGAGCAAAATGGAATTTTTTTCCATTTTTTCAAAAAAATGTAAAAAGTTAAGGGAAGCCCCCGGGTATGTTCTAAAAGTTTGAAATCTGCCACATGGATGGCCCAAATTCAAAGTAAAGATCAGCGACTACTATGAGTTTAAATCTGATTTTTCCCCCCATTTCTCTGAAACATGTTTGGAAGTGCGAACCTCCATGATTTCTTGGTCTTTTCTACACGCCAAGGAGAGAAGGAAGTTAATGTTGATATCTGAAGTTTGGTGGGAAGATCTGGAGGATATCTTTCACCATTAAAATGGTCTGACTTTTTTGCTCGATCAGATTTTCTATTTTTTCCTCTCCCGAGCACACAAGGGGCTAGATTTGAAAGATTAGGGGTGGAAGTGGTTGGAAAATTGAAGGAAGAGTGATCTATCAAAGCAAGGAGTTGAATGCGGGAGGCATTCGATGAAATCTACCCCCTCGAGCACCTGGATAATTTTGTAGATTTGATTCTGTGAATCACAAAAGAATAATGGTGAGCACTGGTTAATTAAACATTTTTATCTTTTGGGGAGAGGAGGCTCTGTTGTAAATGCTACAAATGGCACGAATTTTTCATGTAAATGGTTGGAGTGTGAGGGGTCTGGACTGATTTTTCTAATCGAAAGCTTGATAGATCCCATCCCTTTTGAGAAACCCTTCAAGAAGCTTGTATATCTCTTTTGTATTACAATCTGATCATGTTAAGGTGGTTGTAAGTGTACATCCATTGACAAGCTCTGAGACTATTCTAGAAAGTTTCCCCTATTGATAGATTTAATCAAATTCGAGTTATTTCTGTGTTGTCTTGAGCAAAATGTGTTGATTTTACTTTTGAATGCATGCAAATAGTTTTTCTTGTTTCTGTTGCAATCTTGTATTAAAATATGATTCAATCACATAGGCCTCAATCCTTATGATAGTTTAGTGGCATCTGCAATTCCATTTCTTAGAAGAGCTTTCATTTGGGATTGGAATAAACAATTTAAAATCATTTTTATCTCTTCTGTTGACAGAGATTGTCTATAAGCCTTTAGGTGTACCTTAGGCGTGATTTGGCTTAGACCTTGATGCTTTGTTGGGTTTTCTAGCTCGAGCCTTAATGATAGAATCTCAAAGATTGTGTGAAAGAGTTCCAATCTGGGCCTCCATTGAAGCACATATCCTAGTTGAAGAAACATTTTAGCTATTTTGTGGCATTCTATTGGTCTGACTTTCCATTTTGTAAGGTTCCTCAAGGATCTGGTGAATCTAGTTTCACCCTACCCCACCTCCCACCAAAAATTCATTCAAAAACAACTAATCTTACCCATCCTACCCATTTTTGTCATGTGTGTATGCCAATGCACAATCCTCATCACCTAAACATGCAGAAGCAAGCACGGTCTCAAATGTCTGTAGTAACCTTTGCCTTGTTGTGAAATATGTCCATGATCTGGAAGTGACAACTCGTGAGAGTCAGATCTGGTGTGTTGATCATATTTTCTCAAGGTCTTCTCTATAAAGTTTATGCAAAAGAAGGATGTATCATTTTCCTTCAATAACAGAGGTTACAAAACAAGTTCTATTACCTTGGTTAAAAGGCATAACCTAAAATAGTGAGGATAGATCAAATCCTCTTAAAGGTGCTATCCATATCTCCACATATCCAAGTAACAAAGGGACAGTTAGATTTCTCCTTGGCTACAAAACGACACATATTTGTGATCTAGCCGCCTCTAAGCTCCCTGTTGAATCTGTGTTGCTGCTTGCCTTGAAAAGGAGAACAAATTTGGATACCAACACAACTGATTCTGTTGTCAAAGAATTATTGCGCGCTAAGATTCATTCTTATACAACATCTTCCAATTTTGAGGGTAATTATTTATAAAACTCCTACAAGTTGAAGTTTTTTTTTTTTTTTAGAAAAAATGCATCCACTTAATACCCCCTTTTGGCCCCCCAGATTGGTGCACATACCCAAATACCAAATTGAAGTTAAAAGTTCCAAAATATGAAGGTAGTTTAAATGCTGAGGAAATTATTGATTGGATAGTAGAGATGGGAAAACAATTTTATTATGAGGGGATAGTTGATACATAAAAGGTATAATTTACTTGTACTAAACTGAAAGGGAATGCATCTACTTGGTGGGATTATAGTCAAAATGATAGAAAGAATACAATGAAGGATAAAATTAGATCGTGGGATAAGATGGTTGGTTAAAAAGTGAAGGCTAACTACATTTTATATCTCCGACTACCACAAAAAATTATTTCAAGAGCTAAACAAACTTGTAGGACAGAAAAAAATCCAGTGACAATTATACACAGGAGTTCCTATTACGATCTCAATTTAGGAGTGGCCACATAAAAGAGAATGTAGAGAAGGTTTGATACATTATTTCAATGGATTGATATTTAACATACCAAGATGAAATCAGGTTGCTAACTTCGAGGATAAGGAGGAAGAGAAGAGGCTTCTTTACAAACAACCCTTTAAAAGCATAGGATAAGATAAATAGGAAATATACCCAACCCATACAGGTAGATGAATAAATTTAGGGGTAGAGGACAACAACAAGGTGGAAGAAATCAATAGTAGAGTAATAAAAGGAGAAGCTAACAATAGATCTCACGGGCTGAACACCACAAGAGGAGTTCAAAATTTAAAGGCAAAGAAACCACATTTGGAGAGAAGAGGCGAGAAAGAGGCTTTTGGACAAATTTTTTTAGTAAACACAAATATATAGGACCTAGATTCATTGAATTGTCATTGATACAGTAGGACCGAGGCTAGAAATCAGGTAGTTCGTGTTTGATTATTGAAAGAGTGTTGATTCACCAGAGCATGTAGATTTTGATGGAAAACAGAACAAGGATAATCATGTTGATGAGAGAGTGTTGTTGAAACCAAGCAAGAGATGAAAGAACCAAATCAAAGAAAGAAAATTGTTTCAGAACCATGCTTAAAAATAAAAGGGTAAGTGTTGCAAAAAAAAGTATTGATAGTGGAAGTTTACAGATTAATCCTTTTTCATTAGATATGGTTGAGAAGGTAGGATAAGAAGACAAAAACATCCGATTCCTATCAGATTTCTTGGTTACAAAAAAAGAAAAATAAAAAGTACTAGTAATGAGAAAGGTCCAGTTTGGAATTTTAGATTGGAAACTATTAAGGCTGAGGTCTCATTCTGAACATATGGCCCAGGAGTTCCAGGTTAATAGTCGGACCTTGGCAGTATGATATAATGGAAAAAATAAATGGATAGGGAGAGAAGTACTTCTGCCTAGAAAAAGGCTGGTATAGAAGCACGTCTTAAACCCAAACACTAGATATAGTAATTTAAGAGTAGGGGAAACACTTCCATAGGGATAATGAGTGGCTCATATAGAGTTCTTGCAGCAAGTAAGGAAAAAAAGGAGATAGTTTTGCATTGGTGCAAAATGATATATTGAGGAGTTATTATAGGTAGATAAACGGACTAATAAACATGATGTGTGGAAGACTCTATAAAGATCTCAAAGAAAAAAACCAGGCAGGTATGAGGATTGAGTAAGAAGAAAGAAGCACCTTTACGGCGTATATGGCGTGACAAAGAACAAGGTAAGGACAATTAAGAAATTATGGCATATAAAGTTAATGATGAAGGGGAATAAGAAAACTAAGAACAAGCTTGTGAAAATTGTCAACAAAGAGGGACAAGAAATGAAGAGAAGAGAAGGAATGAGGAGGAAAGAGGAGGAAACAAGTAGAGAGATTAATGTCTCTCAAAAGTATGTGGAAGGAAAATGGGTAAGTGGTTGTGGAAGAATTCAAAAGATATAAAGAAAAAAGGAATGTCCGAGGAGGAAAGCTAAGTAAGAAACAAAGACAGGTGTTGATGGAGGAGGCACATTAAACATAAAGAAAAATATGAAACAAAGAGGAGAGTGTAACAGTGCAACATGGGAACAAATATGATAATTAGTACTAGGAAGAAAACACAAAATGCTGAGAAAAAAATGAAGGCAAGTCAATAGCTTAATCAAATTGCATTCTAGAATGAGAACTATTGCATAAGGCACATTTAGAGGGACTAATGAGTTAAATTTGTTTTACATATAATATTTTGTCAAGGTGGTGTATGGTGCAGTTACCGTATACGCGGGGAACATTTATGTGCAGTAACATATACTGAGGAGGAAATTAAGACACTAGAAGATGCCATGAAGGGTAGAAGAAGTTTATATTCCACCATGTGAAAACTCATTCAGATGAGAGGGAACATGAAGAAAGCCCCTCAACGAGTTCAAAGAGTTGAACAAGATCTAATATTAATAGTAATAGTTGGAAATTAATTACTGATCCACCAATGTGTTGAGAGGTTGAGTTAGAGAAACAAAGATAGTAGAAGTCAATAAGAGGTACGAAAGGCCCAAGGACATTTGACCAAATTGGCGGCACCATGAACATGTCTGTGATAAAAAAAAGGCTACAGATTAGTGTGACTTCATAAATATCACGAGCGAAAGAGTTTAGTTATACAACTCATACGAATGGCCGAAGGAATAAGGAACGAGAAGGAATACCTAACATGGCGCATGAAATCAAAGGCCTAAAATAAAACGGAAGAAAAGAAAGAAAAGAAAGAAACGACCCAAAAGAAGATACTCATTAGAATGAGCGTATGAATGTTTTACCTTGGTTGTTGTCTTATTAGGGGCATTCTCTACAGTTTGTCAAAATAGGAGTCAATTTGGTTTTGTTGAGGTCTTAGACTTTGTTTTGGTCGATACGACATGTTTCATGTCATTCCCATCATCCATAATCTCTCCAGGTTACCTTAAAGAAAATTTCCACGCCAAAATTTACCATTTTGAAAATTTGAGTCTTTATAACTGCCAACTAGGCGTTTATTCATTTTTCTCTCTTGAGTGAACTTGATCATTCACGAGACATATGAGTAATTACACGGATGTGTTTTCTATGACTTTGCAACTGCTAATTTAATACAGTCAGAATAACGAAAATGGTTAGGATGCAAAGTGGTCGTTGAAGTACGGGTTGAAGTGTAAACTGTGTTAAAATCTTGCGTCATGGGTTAACTTACATGCCTCTCATCTAGCTTTATAAACATCGTCTCTGTGGCAGAGCCACATTTTTCATTGCATTGGTTTTATTGTTATCATGGCTATTTTAGGCCACTTGGAGGATTCCCGTATTATTAATTTATGGTTATCATCTTTGCAGACTCGTTATACCAGTTTTTAGTCACAGACGATTTGCCAACACTGCCTCCTTATGGTGGCTTTCACAATAATGGAATGCTTTCAAGGGGAAATCGATTGTCGATTTGGAGGACCGTTTGCTGGAGGTCACGTATTCTCTCGTGTCGGTGAGCCAAAGTGAGTTTGTTTTCTGTGTTAGCTCTTTGTCGATCCTGTTTAGAGTCAAATGCTTAAGTTCAAACTTTTCCATTAATATATGCCTTTGCAAATTCTTTTCTTCACGAATCATGGCTACAATCGGACATAAATCAGTTGCATGTCACAATTTAGAGCCTCCACACCACCACAGCCTACCACTCCACGCACCACACAAATGTTTGAAAAAATGTGGAAGCAGGAAATATTCGACCAAAAGGATGAAAGATACTGAGGAGTAGCAAGTGCAAGATCTATTCATTACAAAGGGGTTTTTAGAGATCTATCAAGTTGCAATACGAGGAACAAAACAGAAGACAACTTTCACCATTGAATGGGGAGTTTTTCCTATACGGTAATTCCTTTGGACTTAAAGATCGCGCCTAGTGTATTTTGTGCATTGTGGTTTAAGTGTTTCAGGACTCATTCCCAAGTTTCTTTAAGGGTCTACCTAGTCTTTTCTCCCTTGACTGGATAGCTTAAAATTAGTAAAATACCATTGTGGCAATCTATGTTGATGTTGAGAGGTTGCACACAATTTGAGATTCCCTAAATATTAAGAGGAGTGTGTTTTTTCCACTCCTTTTGGAACGATGTGGGACACTTATTTGAAAAGAAGGGCTTAGTGGTAGGACCCTCCATGCAAGTTTTTTTGTTATAGTGGGCATTAGGAGGGGCCCACCAGTCAAAGCGTGATGCGTAGGTTCCTAGGGGCATATAGGGTATATAGGAATTCATCTGATTAGTGGATATGGCCCAGATTCCACGCCCCTGGAAGAGTTATTGAAACATAAAAGTAAGTTCTATTGGGGAGAGGCGCAATAGGTGGCATTTGACATGTTGAGGAAAAGGATATTACCACCACGGCTATTTTGCGCTTTTCCCTCTGCGGATAAGCCTTGTAACGTACAGTTGATGCATCTGGTCGATGGCAAACTGAGGCAATATTATCACAACTAGAGAGGGGAGGGGGGGATTGTTGCCCTTCCCTTTTGATTTTGTCTAATAGAATTTGACACCAACAGAACACAAACAACAAAACATTATACACCACAGAGAGTGAGGAATATCAATGATCTACGTGCTGCAAAAATTTAGGCAATATTTACTAGCAACTCCTTTTATTTTCTACACAGGACCAATGGCATTAAACTACTAAGGAACAATTCCCATTTTGCAAGGGCACTATGCCATTGGATACTATTGTTTCAGAGTTTGAGTTTACGGTTGTGGGTGAACAGGAAAAGTATTTGGACCTAATCAGTTGTCGAAGGTTACATCAGGTGAGAGATGCACAGAGCATTGGATACAATGTACACGTAAATTATTTAGAAGCAACACGTGCCCTCTGACTTGGAAGATATTGCTTGTTCCTACAAACAGGGTTGGCGCTTGAAGGCTAGAAGGACGAAGGCATTACGAGAGGAAGAAATAACTATAGTGTCATGCCCTATATGTAATTTGTGGAGACTTATACAAGCTAGGTCATGATGAGGTTTTGCACTGTAGGTGCTAGAGCATGATCAACTGCAATAATGGAGAGGCTCATGGTGGAATGTAGGAGGAAACTATGCGGGAAATCGACAGAAAGTAAGATCCTTTTGTTAGGCCTTCGGTGTGGGAAATGTTTTTACAAGGATGTATCGAGTATGCAAGGCATGTGACCACTGTCGGCTGCCTTAGTAAACAAGGGAAAAGAGATGAAACGCCATTAAGGGCTCGCGTTAGTGCAGAGCTATTCGAAAAAGTTGGAAATGAATTATAGGCCCTATTACCCTAGAGCGTGAAGGAAAAGGTCATACTATATGATTACATACAAGACTATTTATTACGCGGTGGCAGAGCAAGCGCCTACGAAAGATTTCACAACTACAAAAAACAAAGAGATTCTGTGGAGAAATATTCAGCATGTATGGATGCCCTCTGGTTTAACGAGGGATAGGGGTACTCATTTCTCAATTGACGGTTGAATCTCTTGGTGAGTTCATGGTGCCCATCACAAGATACCCCTTATGACTCGCCAACATAATGGGAAACGAAGCTTTTAACAAAAATCTAAGTCACACGTTGGACAGATTTGTGATTGTTAGGAGAACGGCTTGGGAAGGACAAAGTTTTTGTCGTGTTCTATGGTAATATCGAACAACTTTAGAAGTGAACAAACAAGGCCACAACATTTTATTGGGTTTGGAGCAGAGCTTGTGTCACCAGTGCATTTATTTTTTATTCATGTGGATGCATGTGCAGGGATGGAGATGAACAAAGAATAGAGGAGTGCACTGATAAGATTATGGAGTTGGTGAAAGGAGCGCCAGATGATTGTGTTAAAGCCTGGACAATCAAGGTAGAAGCATGACATGATTAGGAACATCAAGAAATAAAAAGGTTAATGCTGGGCAGATGGTTCCTTTCTGTATGATTCTAAGTTCTGTGCCCTCTTGGGAGAAAACTTAAGTGCATGGGTTTGGCCAGACATTCTCACTGCATACTTACTTTGGGTTGATTGCCAATTAGAGGCACTTGAGGAACAAGGTTTCTCGGTTACCTTACCGGGAGTAGGCAAATCCTACTATAAACTAAGTTTTGGTGTGTTTGTTATAGGAAGTATTACCCACGTAGCTTGAGGATTCCCTCAATGATTACTTTTTTTGTGGTTCCCCCTTCTTCGTCGCTTTGGTCTTGTCTTTTATTGGTTGTTGTCAGCACAATTTGTGCGGGGTAACCAGTTACCTATCTAAGAGGGTTTATGCGCAGGGGACATGTATCTATTTAGTGTGGGGTGGAACGGTGTGTCAAAGAAGATTTACGTTAAAAATGCGTAAGGGAGAAGTGTTAGGAGTGATGTACATAGGTGGGCCCAGTGAGGAAAAAAAAATTCCATGGGTTCTCAGAAAGGTGCGTAGTAGAAGTGATCATAAAGGATTGGCTGCGGTCAAACATATTTGAGGAAACCAATGTACAAGGGTAAAAACACACATAAGTAACATTGAGGGGTAGGGGAAGCACAAGAGCTTGGGTAAAGGATTGCAAAGGTTGAATACTTTGACAGGGGGGTGTGACAAATTGTTGGTGTAAAAATGTCTCGTCCCCCATTTGCCTATGAAAAATTTAGTGATTTATGGCCTTGTTCTCATTCCCCTTCCCATGTTGTTCCTGGTTAATCTTATGGCCATTTTAATTGGTTCCCGGTTTTTAAATCACTTAAAAGTCTATATTTTGATGTCTCTCATGTTTTGTTCCGTCAAAAACTTGGTTTCCCTTAGTTTTTGTTCTCCACGGTCGGGATTCGTCTTCCCTGTCATTTTCTACCCTAAGTACTTGAAGAAATGAATGGATGTATATTGAAGATGATTTTGACACCTGTACCACTTTTAAAAATTTCTGTCCTTGAAGAAAATTCATTCACAGGCTCAAATGGTCGTTTTATATATTTTACAGTTTGACAGGCATTTCTCCCAGTCAAATTTGCATTCCTTGTAATTACGGGAGACGTGGCACCTTTTTGTATGGACGTTCGCTCAGTGGTACTTAAAAAATTCACAAAAAGCCTCAGCTAAAATGTTGTCCACGTGGAGGCAAGAGCTCATTGAAGATTATACTTTTGGGTTTTGCTTGGATTAGCACTTGGGAGGACACAGGGAGGCTTCGCTACTTTGGCTTAGACCTTAGAAAAGAAAAAAGTTTTATTGTAGTTGAAGTAGTTGGGTAGAACAGGACACGTGCAAGTTTGCGCTCATTCAGGGTCTCCACTTGGGGCACCATCTGAAGTATGCACCATTGCGACAAGTGGATGGAACCGCAACGTGTCAGGAATCGACCCTGAGTTCATTCTAAGGAGCGCTTAGGATGACAAGTGGAGGACTCCGCTCACTTACATTTACTTAGACTTTCAACGACCAAAAGGAGACTACCTAGAGCAGGTTACTGGCAGCCTGCCGCGTTGAGCTTTCAAGCATTTCAGACAAACTTGCCAGAACAGGAATGTGGCAAGCCCAGTCGTTCAAGGTCGCTCAAAATTTTGGGGACAGCCTTCTGGTGTGCTAGGGTGATGAACGTGGCAGTTTGAAAAGTCAAAAAGGCAGGGAGAGGGGGGAGGCGAGCCATCGGAGGCAAATTGGAATTTTTGCCTCCTAAGGATTAAAATTTCAAAAGGTCACAAGCATAAGAGGGAAATAGCAATGTTTTCCCAGCAACGGCGGAGGTGTAGATCTCGAGGAAGAAACTTTGGATAAAATCCTTTTGAGAAAAGAGTCATTTTTCTGTATTTTCAGTTTGAGAGGACCATGCTTACTTTTTTCCAAAAAGAGAGTAAAATTGTAGAATTTGGCTAGGGTCCCCCTCGAATCATATCTAGACAGTGTACATGCGCGTATCCTGAGGCGGAAGTAAGTGACGGAGAGGGAGAAAAATGGAATGATTTTCCATTTTTTCAAAAAAATGTAAAAAGTTCAAGGAAGGCCCCAGGTTTATGTTCTAAAAGTTGAATCTGCACATGGAGGCCCAAATTCAAAGTAAAGATCAGCGCTACTATGAGTTAAATCTGATTTTTTCCCCCTTATCTGAATGAAACATGTTTGGAAGTGCGAACCTCGGATTTCTTGTTCTTTTACACGCAAAGGAGAGACAGGACGTTAAGGTTGATATATGAAGTTGGTGGGAAGATCTGGAGGATATCTTTGCACCATTAAAATGGTATGACTTTTTTGCTCGATCAGATTTTCTATTTTTCCTCCCGAGCACCCAAGGGGCTAGATTTGAAAGTTTAGGGGTGGAAGTGTTGAATTGAAGGAAGAGTGATCTATCAAGCAAGGCGTTGAATGCGGGAGGCTATTCGATGAAAATCTACCCCTCGAGCACAGGCTATTTTGTTAGTTTGATGGGTTTCTGTGAATCACAAAAGAATAATGGTGAGCACTGGTTAATTAAACATTTTTATCTTTTGGGGAGGAGAGGAGGCTCTGTTGTCAATGCTAAAATGGCCCACGAATTTTTTCATGTAATGGTTGGAGTGTGAGGGTCTGGATCTGATTTTTTCTAATCGAAAGCTTGATAGATCCCATCCTTTTGAGAAACCCTTCAAGAAAGATTTGTATATCTATGTTGTATTAATCTGATCATGTTAAGGTGGTTGTAAGTGTTCCATCAATTACAAGCTCTGAGACTATTCTAGAAGTTGCACCCTATTGATAGATTTAATCAAAATTCGAGTTATTCGGTGTTGCTTGAGCAAAATGTGTTGATTTTACTTTTGAATGATGCAAATAGTTTTCTGGTTTCTGTTGCAATATTGTATTAAAATATGATTAATCACATAGGCCTCAATACTTATGATGTTTAGGGCATCTGCATAATTTCCATTTCTTAGAAGAGCTTCATTTGGGATTGAAATAAAACAATGTAAATCATTTTATACTATGATTTTTTATGTGACCGGGAAGATTGTTCTATAAGCCTTTAGGTGTACCTTAGGCGGATTTGGCTTGACCTGATGCTTTGTTGGGTTTCTAGCTCGAGCCTTATGATAGAATCTCAAAGATTGTGTGAAAGAGTTCCAATCTGGGCCTCCATTGAAGCACATATCCTAGTTGAAGAAACATTTTAGCTATTTTGTGGCATTCTATTGGTCTGACTTTCCATTTTGTAAGGTCCCTCAAGGATCTGGTGAATCTAGTTTCACCCTACCCCACCTCCCACCAAAAATTCATTCAAAAACACCTAATCTTACCCATCCTACCATTTTTGTCATGTGTGTATGCCAATGCACCATCCTCATCACCTAAACATGCAGAAGCAAGCACGGTCTCAATGTCTGTAGTACCTTTGCCTTGTTTGTAAATATGTCCATGATCTGGAAGTGACAACTCGTGAGAGTCAGATCTGGTGTGTTGATCATATTTTCCTCAAGGTCTTCTCTATAAAGTTTATGCAAAAGAAGGATGTATCATTTTCCTTCAATAACAGAGGTTACAAAACAAGTTCTATTACCTTGGTTAAAAGGCATAACCTAAAATAGTGAGGATAGATCAAATCCTCTTAAAGGTGCTATCCATATCTCCACATATCCAAGTAACAAAGGGACAGTTAGATTTCTCCTTGGCTACAAAACGACACATATTTGTGATCTAGCCGCCTCTAAGCTCCCTGTTGAATCTTGTGTTGCTGCTTGCCTTGAAAAGGAGAACAAATTTGGATACCAACACAACTGATTCTGTTGTCAAAGAATTATTGCGCGCTAAGATTCATTCTTATACAACATCTTCCAATTTTGAGGGTAATTATTTATAAAAACTCCTACAAGTTGAAGTTTTTTTTTTTTTTAGAAAAATGCATCCACTTAATACCCCCTTTTGGCCCCCCAGATTGGTGCACATACCCAAATACCAAATTGAAGTTAAAAGTTCCAAAATATGAAGGTAGTTTAAATGCTGAGGAAATTATTGATTGGATAGTAGAGATGGGAAAACAATTTTATTATGAGGGATAGTTGATACATAAAAGGTATAATTTACTTGTACTAAACTGAAAGGGAATGCATCTACTTGGTGGGATTATAGTCAAAATGATAGAAAGAATACAATGAAGGATAAAATTAGATCGTGGGATAAGATGGTGGTAAAATTGAAGGCTAATTTTATATCATCAGACTACCACAAAAAATCTATTCAAGAGGCTAACAAACTTGAGACAGAAAAAAATCAATGTGACAAATTATACACAGGAGTTCTATAAGATCTCAATTAGAGTAGGCCACATAAAAGAGAATGTAGAGAAGGTGACTAAATATTTCAATGGCTTGATATTTAACATACAAGATGAAATCAGTTTGCTAACTTTTAGGATAGGAGAAGAGGCTTACCAAACAACCTTTAAAGCATAGGATAAGATAAATAGGAAATATACCCAACCCTCTACAGGTAGATGCATAAATTTTAGGGGTAGAGGACAACAAGGTGGAAGAAATCAATAGTAGAGTAATAAAGGAGAAGCTAACAATAGATCTCAAGGGCTAAACACCACAAGAGGAAGTCAAAATTTTAAAGGAATAGCCACATTTGGAAGAAGAAGAGGCAGAGATTTTTTGGACAAATTTTTTAAGTAAAACAAATATATAGGACATAGATCATTTGAATGTTCATGATACAGTAGGACCGAGGCTAGAAATCAGGTAGTTCGTGTTGATAATGAAGAGTGTTGGATCACCAGAGCATGTAGATTTTGAAACAGAACAAGGATAATCATTGTTGATGAAGAGAGTGTTGTTGAAACCAAGCAAAGAGATGAAAGAACCAAATCAAAGAAGAAAATTGTTCAGAACCATGCTAAAATCAAAAGGTAAGTGTTGCAAAAAAATTATTGATAGTGGAAGTACATATAATCCTTTTTCATTAGATATGGTTGAGAAGGTAGGATTAAGAAGACAAAAACATCCTAATTCCTATCAGATTTCTTGGTTACAAAAAGAAAATCAAGTACTAGTTAATGAGAAATGTCCAGTTGAATTTTAGATTGGAAACTATAAGGATGAGGTCATTTGTAACATTATGCCCATGGATGTTTTCCATGTGTTAATTAGTAGACCTTGGCAGTATGATATAATGGAAATACATGATGGGAGAGATAGTACTTATGCCTTAGAAAAAGATGGTAAGAAGCACGTCTTAACAACACTAAGATATAGTAATGAAGAGGTAGGGAACACTTCCATAGTGATAATGATGGCTCATAAAGAGTTCTTGCAGCAAGTAAGGAAAAAAGGATATAGTTTTGCATTGGTGCATAATGATATATTGAGAGTATTATAGGTAGATAAAGACTATAAACATGATGGTGTGGAAGCTCTATAAAGATCTCAAAGAAAAACCATGCAGGTATTGAGGATTGAGTCAGAAGAAGCACCTTTACGGCTATATGGCGTGACAAAGAACAAGGTAAGGACAATTAAGAAATTATGGCATAAAGTTAATGATGAAGGGGAATAAAGAAACTAAGAACAAGCTTGTGAAAATGTCAAACAAGAGACAAGAAATGAAGAAGAGAAGAATGAGGAAAGAGAACAAGTAGAGATGATTAAGTCTCTCAAAAGTATGTGGAAATGGTTAAGTGGTGAAGAATTTCAAAAGATATCCAAGAAATGAATGTACGAGGAAGCTAAGTAAGAAACAAAGAAGGTGTTTATGGAGGCACATAACATAAGAAAATATGAACAAAGAGGAGAGTGTACAGTGCAACATGTGGAACAAATATGATAATTAGTACTAGGAAAAACACAAAATGCTGAGAAAAATGAAGGCAATTCAATAGCTTAATCAAATTTCATTCTAGAATGAGAACTATTGCTATAAGGCACATTTAGAGGGACTAATGAGTCTCCATGTTTTACATATAATATTTTGTCAAGTTGTGTATGTGCAGTTACATATACCGAGGAAATTTATGTGCAGTTACATATACTGAGGAAATTAAGACACTAGAAGATGCCATGAAGGTAGAAGAGTTATAATCACCATGTGAACTCATTCAGATGAGAGAACATGAAGAAGCACCTCAACGAGTTTTCAAAGAGCTTGACAAGACTAATATAATAGTAATAGTTGGAAAATAATTACTGATCCACCAATGTGTATGGAGATGGTTGAGTAGAGAAACAAAGATAGAGTCAATAAGAGGTACGAAAGGCCAAGACATTGACAAAATTGGAGACCATGAACATGTCTTTGATAAAAAAAAGGTACAGAGTTAGTTTTGACTCATAAATATCACGAGGAAGAGTTAGTTATACAACTCATATATAATGACGAAGGAATTAAGAACGAGATAATACCTACTATGGTGCATGAAAATCAATAGGCCAAAATAAACTGGAAGAAAAGAAAGACAAAAGAAGATATCTCATTAGAAGGAGCTTATGAATGTTTTCCTACCTTGGGTGTCTTATGTAGGGGCATCCTCTACAGTTTGTAAATAGGAGTCAATTTTGGTTTTGTTGAGGTCTTAGACTTTGTTTTGGTCGATACGACATGTTTCATGTCATTCCCCTCATCCATAATCTCTCCATGTTCCCTTAAAAAAAATTCCCGCCAAAATTTACCATTTTGAAAATTTGAGTTCTTTATAACTTGCTAACTAGGCGTTTCATTCATTTTCTCTTCTTGATTGACCTTGATCATTCACGAGACATATGAGTAATTACACCGGAGGTGTTTTCCTATTGAATTGCAACCTGCTAATTCTAATACAGTCAGAATACGAATGGTTAGGATGCAAAGTGTCGTTGAAGTACGGTTTCATTGTAACTGTTTAAAATTTTGGTCACTGGTTAACCTGACATGCCTCATCTCGCTTTACTAAACATCGTCTCTGTGGCAGAGCATTTTCATTTCATTTGGTTTTATTGTTTATCATGGCTATTTTAGGCCCACTTGGGGACTTCCCGATTAATTTAGTTTTTCATCTTTGCAGACTCGTATACCAGTTTTTAGTCACAGACGATTTGCCAACACTGCCTCCCTTAATGGTTGCTTCACCATAATGGAATGCTTCAAAAGGGGAATCGATTGTAGATTTGGAGACCGTGCTGGAGGTCACTGTATTCCTCTTCTTGTCGGTGAGCAAAGTGAGCTTTGTTTTTCTGTGTTAGCTCTTTGTCGGATCATGTTTAGATCAACATGCTTGAAGTTCAAAACTTTTCCATTAATATATGCTTGCAAATTCTTTTCTTCACGAATTTCATGGCTACAATCGGCAATAAATCAGTTGCTTCAATTTAGAGTAAGTACATCCATCGCAAATGTTTGAAAAATGTGGAAGCATGCAAATTATTCGACAAAATGACTGAAAGATATGTGGTTTGATAAACTGCAATTATTATGGGATATGCAAATAATGGGTTTTTTGAGATGAAATGACCATGGCTAAATTTGCTGCCCATCATAGATGTGAATGCCTGCTATGGTTTTGGTCATTGACTAGACACATTATATCCATCAATGTGGATGATTGTTAATGTCATTTACTATAACCCCTGGGAATTGCATCTCTTCAAGCAACACGCTGGTTAAGTAATTGGTAGTAAAATGGATTTACATTCATTGTTGAAGACTTCTAAAGACTGCGAGTTGAGATTCAATCTTATTTTCTACCTAACATTTGAACTCGAGACTGCCTCCCATGTAATCTTTGGCTCTGTCCCTAAGCCTTTCAAAGTGACAACCAACTATGAGTCTGATAAGACACATATTCTATTTGTCCAGCCCAAGATCCCCCTGTTGACCAACCAGTAAATAAATGAACATGTAAACAACTCTCACCACAAAAAAAAATGGTGCATGCTTGGTTATTACATCGTCTGTCATGATCTTTCTAATGCCATCTATGCATGTAGATATTATTTTCCTTTCTCGCAAAGTTTACACATGGAGAACAACAAATGTGTTTACAAATCCAATTGGAGGTAAAGATGTATATGTCAAATTAAATCCAATCTAATTTGAAAACTTGAACATTTTGACTTCATAGTGACTTTGAACACTCTTGATTTGTGTTACATGTACCTCCAAACTTGCATTTTTCTCTATGATTTCATACATAGTGAATCTCTGTTACAAGCACATAAATGTTTGGAATTTGTGTCTAGGAGAAAATGAAAAAGTTAAAGTTGGGTTATTATCTGGCTAGCCCTCCCCAAATCACAACCCACATCACCGTAACCAAGAAAAAATCTCAAACAAGTACAAAGAAACACAATACAGTAACCAAATTATAATAGATCTTTACAACAATTAACCAAAACCGAATACTACTTTTCAAAGTAAAACATTCCCTATTTATAACCTTATGTGAGCTACATCATTGGAGGATTTAGGTGTTCACATAAAAAAACATTTTCCCTCTTTTCCCAAAGCCACAAAAATTAATTACATCAAATAGGAGTCTTCATGGTTGTGTCAGACAAACATCGGGGAAATAGGTGCTTAAGGATTTTTGTCGGTGGTTGTTGATGGATGAAGTCATGAGAATTGTTAATGAGGGAAATATATTCACTTCCTTAATCACTAAAGAGAAATGTGTACAAAGTTGGCAATAGAAGAAGCCTTAAACATAAAGTTTCAATAGAATATGTAAAGTTCATAATTCAAACACATGAAAGATTGCCTATCTACTTGTAATGGAAAAGGAGACTCTACGATGCAATCATCCTGCTACCTCTCCACATAGTACACCAATGGGCACCACTCAAAAACTTATTAGCATTATCCTTTATGTTTTTAGCAAGACGACAAGGTAATCACTATAAGAGTAGTTCCAAGTCACATGCTCAAACCTTTACAATAACATTGCTAGCAGTGGCGAAGTCGAAATAAGTGTGGTGGTTTTGAAAACCTTCCCTCCTATAGAGTTGTATTGAAGGTTCCTTTGTTTGATAGCGAAAAAATACACAAAAAAAAAGATAGAATCTGGATGAACGTTGACAGTATGATTACTCGAGATTAAAACTAAAAAGTGGGTCTAAATGGGCTACAAGAAACAAGGAGTGTGATTGGGTTTGTAACTTCAAGCTTATTGAATTTTCATCCATTTTTATTTGGGCTCCTTTATGCTCATATTGCACTCACGTGAATAATGCATGCAATATTTCGATGATTAATTCGATCACAAATAGTAAATATTTCTTGGGTTGGAACAATCTGATCCATAGATAAGTGTGGGACATGCAAGTATTCAAATCTCACCATTTTATTTCCAACATTCCATTCATGTCGACATCTTGTCTATCAAATGAAATGTCATCCAATTCAAAATATTAATGAAACAAACAATTAGCATAGATTTATTGGCAGATAAAATCTACCTAAGGCTCATATGAACACTTGATTGAGGAGCTCAATTATGGATGATTGTTTGTGCACCACCTATTTTCATACAATTGTTTAATCTTACAACTATAATGGGAGTCTAAATAGTCCTATAAGAAGAAAGCATTGTAGTCGGGTATTGCACCTAAAAATGTTTGTATTTTCTGTTTTAAATTTAATTTTATCCTCTTTCTACGGTTTAGTCGATAAAATGGAGCACAATTATCCGATTTTTTGGTAAAAACAATCTTATCCATGGAATAGGTGTGGGACATGTAGGCATTTAATTCCCATCTTTTTATTTATAACTTTATGATTTACATCTATATGTTATCTATCAATGTTGCACAGCCGAAGACCTTGACGCCATGAAATAAATTTTTTTTTTAGAAAAGCTCAATTCGGTGATAAAATCTACATGTCATTGATATGCCCAACCAGTTAAGGGGCTCAATTATCGATGATTATTTGTGCATTACCAGGGCATTAAGGGTATGTCGTATGCCGGCGTATGATCAAACTATTTTTTATGAGGGCATTAAGGGTATGTCGTATGCCTAGAGATACTGCAGTGCAAATGCATATGTTTAGATAAAGTTGAATAACTAGAGATAAAATCTCTCTCGATAATGGCGAGTACATACATATACAAAGATCTCATGTGATATGGGCAAGTGCAAGAGTACGGTGTACCTAAGTATTGCAAAAGAAGTTTTTAATTTCCTCGCCAATCGTCATGAACGCAGGGGTTAAATTTGACGGCTGTTTAGACGTTTTTCATGATTTTAGCCGTAAAATACTTGCAAATATTTGAAATAACCGTCACATACAACTTGTATATTTTAAGTATGATTGTCATTTTTAGTTATATATTTATATATAAAATATATAAAAATAATTAAATATAAATAGAATAATCTGATTTATAGTTTGTTAAAAGTATAAAAATAACATTGTTTTACATTTTTGAAGGGCAATATTTAAAAATGACCGTCATCTAAAAATTGTTTGACAGGAATAGGTGGCCATCAAATTTAACCCCTGCATGCACGAATTGAAGAAGCCATTGATGGCACTGGCAGTCCGCCACTGCCTTGGCACGTGTGACGTGACACTTATTAAAAACTTAAAAGAGTGGAAAATCACATATTCCAACAGGAGCTTGTCAAATCTTCCCATTGTCAGATTTATCTGTTATAAATAATGGAAAATCACTTATTTCATACGGTGGCTTGTCAAATTATTTAGATATTAATGTCCACAGAAGGCCAAGAATGGCCTATGGGACAGAAAAAAACAAACCAAGCACCAAAACAAAAAGGGAGTGTCGAAACATCTCCAGAAACAGAAATAAGGAAACAACAAATCAACCGCTAGAAGGTTGCAGATCGTGAAACCAATAGAAAGTGCGTTGTCTAACACATCTGGACCAGGTTGTCTGCATATGAGATCTCTTAAGATTCCTGAAATCAGTAATGTGGAAGTAAGAACTGATATTTCTGTACTCATTTGTATTTGAGGACTGCAATTTGAGTGTTCTTTCCCGAATTTGAAGCATTTCACGAATAAATAAAGCTAAGCATTTTTTATCTTCATATCGAATGAGACTCCTTAAAGACCCATTGGAATCTCTGAAAAGACAATGATATCTCCCACGGATTTCATAATAGATGGGACACTTGAATATAAAATGCTCTTCGCTTTCAGGTTCTAGAAAACACAACTGACAAATCCGCTCATGCTGTGGAAGGCTATGATCAGATTCTATCCGAAGAGGGTGAGAGCAAATGCGAAATTGAGCTAAAGGGATCCTTAGGCATGAAGGCAAAAACATCCTCATGTATTCTGGAATTTTGTTTTGATCTTCATGGAAGCAGGAATACAATTGAAAATAGTGAAGAAGCTTTGGTTTCAAAGGCTCTTTTGGAGAAAACCATGTAACTTTCAAATAAGACTTAGTGAGCTCCTCTCGTATACCCTTGTTAACCTCCTGTTTAGTAAGTTGAGGAGCATTAATAGAAAACCCAAGAGGAGGGAGTCTATCAATATCAATATTCAGCTTCTGAAGGAGAGTAGTAATCCTTGCATACCAACAAGATTTGCAACCCTTTTTGGCAAGTTGTACAGAAGATTGAAGTGCCAAATATGGATACCTGTTTTGACCTGAAAATGAATCTGCCATGCATCGAAGCCTATGCAACATAGTGATAACATTGAAAATCAAAGAGATAAAGAGAGGACATACCCCAAACTCAGCAAGAATAATTGAGTGAGGAACTGTTCTTTTGGCTCGAATATTCTTTGATAACATGGAAATGAAAACTCTTTCCATACGATTGAAATCATTTTGTCTCAAATATGGACCCCAAACATCACATCCGTATAAAAGTGCTGGTGTAACCAAAGTATGAAAAAGCCGAATCTTCGTCCGAATATCTTGAAATTGGAGCTGAAAACATTGTCTTTCCAAGACCGTCAATGCTGCATACCCTTTGCTCAGTCTTGCTTCTATTGCCGGAACAAAGCTAAAAGGTGGACCTGAGAAAACCACACCCAAGTAGGTGTAAGAGTACACCACCTCAACTTGTTTTCCTTTGTACAACAAATTCATTGTAGATGCTACTTTCTTGGTTGTATTAAATGCCATGAGTTTTGTCTTGGCCAGATTTACTTCCAGGCCTTTCTTATCACAAAAATCGCTCAATGCATCAAGCTGATTTTGAAGCCCTGTAATTGTGTGTGAAAGCAAAATAATGTCATCTGCAAATAATAAAATAGCAATGTAGATCCCAAGGAGGCTACAACCATTCATGGTACCTAATTCTGTGGAGATAAGATCCTCTAATTCATCAATATAGAGCCCAAAAAGTGTAGGCGATAGTGGACAACCTTGTTTCACACCTATGTTACTATGAATGTCATTAGTAGTGCCCAATTTGGTACGAATATGCCCAAAAATTTTCTCATATAAAGTCATGACAAGAGAAATTACCATGTCAGGAAGACCCAAATCTTTTAGCCTCTGAATCAAAAGATGTCTAGGTACTGTGTCAAAAGCCTTACGGAAGTCCACAAAACAACAATATACCTTCTGTTTTTTAGCCTTTGCTTCCTCTATAATGGCAACCAAAGTGAATATGTGATCAATAGTTCGGTGATTCCTCCTAAAACCTGCTTGACCTTTTGCCCTGATCCGTTTCTTTTCTGCCCATTGTGAGATATAATCATCAAGTACTGTAGCAAAAAGCTTAGCCAAAGTATGCCCAATCATGATGGTACGGTAGTTCTCTGGTTTAAGAGAGTCTCCAGATTTGAAGATGGGATGAATAATATGGGAAGTCCAAGAGGGAGGAAGACCATGAGGAACAATAAAATTAAAAAGATTGGAAATGTGGACAGCAAGAACAGCTGGACTATGATGGAAAAATTCAGCTTTTAAATTTTCCACATCTTGGGCTTTATTGGGATTGAGTTTATAGATGGCTTTAAGAACCATCTTATCGGTGAAGAAATGACACTTGGGCGGTCTAGGATTCAAATGAATGGAGGGCTGATTGGGAGCATCATAGAGAGAGGTAGCATAGGTAAACCAGGTATGTGGGTCAGTAATGGCACAAGTAGATTTTTTGGGTAAAAATGATCTCCAGAAAGACTTGGGATTAAACCGGATTTGGTATATGGTAGCTCTTTGTTTATCATACAAGTATTGTCATTTTTTCCTTCTAAGAATGAATCTATAAAGCTTTTGGGCCAGCTTGGCTTTAGAGGGAGTTTCGGTCATAATACGTTTGGTTAACTTGTGAACATTTTTACAATCCACATCGTACCAAGAATTTCGCGGGCAATGACCATGGGTATGGAACCGAGAAGTATGATTGGAGTGGGGGAAAGCCTTAAATGCCGCATCCATAATTACCCATGATAGTCTAGTAGCCCTCTCAACTGGATCTAAGATATCATAAATGTTCATGAGATCGGTTTTGAGGATATTAGTGTAGCTCTCATCATATGCATGGTCAAAATGGATAGTAGTATGTTTTTGTGAGAGTACATGGGAGGATGTTGCAATAGGTGTGGCAAGAGGCGTACGGAAAGAGAGAATGGCATGATCAGTGAGAGGTGGGGGAGAAGTCGAAATCTGGAGATCATATATACTCAAAGAAAAAGATTTGCAGGATATAACATAGTCTACAACACTAGCTCCACCAGAATAAGGGAAGCAAGTAAAGCCTTTGGAATTAGGGAAGTGTTCCGTACCATTCAAGATAGCAAGATCATGAGATTCACCCAATTTGATTAGGTGTTGTCCATAAGCATTCACCGTAGAGTCTGCAGAATAACGTTGAAGCCCTGATTCATGTTGATCCACTTCATAAATCATCAATGGGTCATTGTGAAGATCATGATTAGCACACTGAAGGTGGCCAATCCGGGCATTGAAGTCACCGAGAAGAAGAACCTCACCAAATGCAGAGTATTTTGTTATTTCCGGTTGTAAGTCTACAAAGGGAGATTCACCATCAAGAGCTGGAGCATAATTTGAATATTGTGGGGGGAAGTAACACGCAGCAATATACAGATTTTGCAAAGGAGGTCTTCTTTTAAGTGATATCCATAGGAACCTTGCAAATTCATCAGAGCCTTCAAATTGAATAGAGGAATGGAGATGATCTCTATAAATGCAAGCAACTCCACCAGAACCTTTTGTGCCATGTCGAAGTTGAGGTCTGTGAACACTAATCCATGAGTATCCTGCATATGAGGGTAGAGGTTTCTCCTTGGTTTCATGAGTTTCCATGAGAAAAATGACATCTGAGTTAAGAATCACATCTTCAGAAGACCCTGGAGCAAAAAAGATAGAACCTCCACAATTCCAAACTGCTATTGTAATTGAGGTTGTAGACCATGTTTCAGGGCTCTGGCGTCATGTAGAAATAGGCCAAGGTTTAGTCCACCAATCAGGAGGAGAATCCTTGATCCAAGCCCTTCCATTACGGATTACAGCCCATTTCCCTTGCTTTCTGGTATCAATAACTTTCTTCCTACTTTCTTTTACCTCTTCCTGTTGCATCTTAGTTAAATCCTCATCTAGATAAATTTTGTCAACACGATCAAACAATTTTTTCTTTGATCTAAGTACCTCCAATCTATCTTGTGATGTGCGAAAGCGAATAACTAAAGAGTCATCTTGATTGAACCAAGCTCTATCTGGTGATATAGTAGGCAGTCCTAAATCATTAGTAATGAAGTTGGACGCTGTTTGGATGGCATTTTCTTGATTGGTTAATCCTTTGACTCGCAGATTAAGGGCTTTGGCTTGTCTTTGTCTATCTTCTTCAAACTTTGCTTGAATTACAACTTCAACCAACGGAGCTGGTTTCTTACTGTTTTTGAACAACCTGAACCCATTCGTTTGGATTTATAGAATCCACTTTGGTAGCTAAATCTTTTTGTTCTTCTCTATTAACCACAAGTTCAGCGCGAAGAAGGGCAAGCTCTTCTTGATTGTTGTTGCTAATGGAGTTTAAGGTTGAAGAGGATTTCAATTCTACCAAGGAGGATTCCAGAGTGCTGATATGCCCAGCCTGTGCAGTAATCAATTTATTTTGTTCCATGACCACTGAAGATAACTCCAACAATTGTTGTTTGAGAGCCTGCAATTGTTCCTCAAGGATTGTTACTCTGTCAATGGGAGAGCTGGTCATGTTTTGTGGAGATGCATTCAGATTAATTACTCGTGTCTCCCCTTTTGTTGAAGGTTCTGTCATTGTAAATTACTTGAGAAATTTTTGTCAAACAGTTGGCATGTAAACTGTGTGTCCCTGTTACTGATCTGACCCTGTTCCTGTACCTGTTGCTGCACTGTGTATGTCCTTGTACCTGTGAAAAAGATGCTCCTGCACCTGTCCCTGACCTGTGAAGCCTACGAACAGTTAAGGTATTTTGTCAAACAGTTGGAAGGCAAATAAAAAACCAGAAACTCCATCCACAATTTGGGAACATTCAGATACAGACAGAGCACTGTTTTGTTAGCAAAGCTCCTACCCTGTATTCGCTGCAACTATCCAATTTCTGCTAAATTTACAGAAATATAAATAAATAAATTTCCGCTGAAACATGCAGATGGGCTCGGTTTCCTGCGCGGCTATGAGATTTTTTTAGTAGAATAAAGTATTATTTATTGAAAGGTATTTAAGTTGAATTATAAAATTGCATAAATAGGGTTTTCTGAGGAGCATTTACGCATTGAAGATAGAGAGAGGTGATCAATTAAGATTAATAAGAAATTTAGACTATTGTTTTTATTACGTTCAAGGTATACTCCAAATCATATATAGGGGACAGAAAGCAGTTGGTTCTTACAACCATCGTACAGTCCATATCATCCCAAATCAGACAATGCCAACGGATGAGACATGCAAAAAATGGGCGTCGACAATTTTGTTTTTATGGTAATTAATGTATGGCTACACTTGTTTCATCCATACCTATCTAACTAAGGATGGCATGAGTGTGTCGTAGAAAATGTGGACGTGATTAATGAGATTTTCAAACATTTGGATGTTGAAGCCTTGGCGATGGCCACCTGTGTGTCTACAAGGTGGTACGAAGCCGCCATGGACGGTAACTTGTGGGAAGCGATTTGCATTTAACAGTGTCTTGCAACATGGATTTCCACAAACCACCTCAAACATGTGGTGAATTTTATGGGAGGATTCATGCGTCTCTATCACAAGTGGTTGCATCCTCTCCGCCTTGAGAATAATCTTGTGTGGAGTGAAGACTAAGTTCAACTTTCTCCATTGCACTGACATGAATATTATGCACGAGGTTGAGATGAATAGGTGAAGCAAATGTATTAGATTTTTTTTTGTAGGAACAATATGTTCTATTGAATAGGTGCGAGGGATGCAAGTTAATGATTCCCACCACAAAATTTCCAACATTCCATTCATGTATACGTGTAATCAATAAAATTAAATGCTTTCCTATCGTAAGACCTAGTGCATTGAAACAAAAAAAAATAACAAGCTTGATTGACGAATAAAATCCACCTTTTGCTATTATATTCAATCACTTGAAGGCCTCTCCTCTTTTTTGGTCCCTTAAAGCGCCAATTGCACTCATTTGACTAATGCAAGTAAGTTTGAGACGATAAAGTGGAGCACAAAAAACAAACAATATTTGGATAAGAACATTGTAAGTTGTAGTGTGGGACATGTATGTATTTAGTTCCCACCATTCTATTTTGAGAATTACATTAACGTCTTTGCCTTATCAATCAAATTAAACACTGCCCACTTGTAATCATTGACGCTGAAAATAAAATACACCAACCCTAATTGTATGGTAATCACTATGATGTTGTCACCAGACACGCCCTCGCACATGTAGTCAACTCTTTATTCAATCTTCACCATCATATATTTTGCAAATATTAACCATCATCTCTTTGTTATGTGCTAGGAATGAACATATGGTTTTCAACTTTCCAGTTAAACTTATTCTATGTTATTTCTTTTCTTTATCATGTTGTATCCATAATTAATTACTTCCCACATGTTCATTTCCAACTTTTCATTCATGTCCTTGTCACGTATCTCAAAAAAAAAATGTTGTATAATAAAAAACCTTGAGTTTTTTACCTCAATCGACATAAATTTTCTACTTTGAACTCATATGGTCAATCAATGTGTGAGCTCTATTATTGTTGATTTTTTTGTACATTAGTTGTTTCATGTAGCCACTAAATCACGCACTTGGGTACATTTCTAGGTCCTAATCACATACCACTATTCATATGATTCATAAGCAAGAAAACTAGTAATTAACATATCTCTCTGGCCTATTTGTTTTCTTTCTTGTTTTTATTATGGTCTTGCACACCTCATTACCTAGTCTGACTTTCACTGCTTTATCTTTCTTGGCTCTGGACACCAACGCCCAGGTGCGTTCATCCCCTCTCGGTGCCCCCGACATCTTTGCATCTTACTTGTCTCTTTTGGGCCTCTTTTATCTTTTGGGCATCTTATTTTCTTGGTAGTCGGCGTTTTAGATGTTAATTATGAAATTCAACCAAAGGAATCATATAGTACAAAGCTATGTGATCATAATAAAGGACCAAACTCTAAGCATCTATTACCATCACCTAAGGTTGCATCCAAAGGCATTCTAAGAGCATCAAAACATCCATCTTGCCATCATTCAAGGGACAACGAAATGAAATTTTTTACTTTAATGCCCACATTTTCAACACCAAAATACAATAGTAAAATTATCAGAATAATTTGTTATTTGACTTTAATTACATGCTACACAATACCACATGGGATACAAATAAAGAAACTCGACATTACATAGGAAACTTACATAAACATGAACCCTCTCATACAATAGGATAACATAGGGTACACATCAATGTCTTACTCAAACAATGTACACCAAGAAAATGACCCAAGTACAATAAGAAACAAAAGATATGCATACTCCATGACATGGCCTTTTCATGGTTTACATATTCATTACATTTAGGTTTCCATTGTATGATCTTATAGTTTTCAATATAATTAAACACAAGGTTTACAATTTACTATTTTGCAAACTTTAATTACTTTATTTTGCAGATAATTAGTCTTTTAATGGAAAATGTGCGGTTGGTTCTTTTCTCCAATTCCATTAGTTATCCATAGCTCATTTGTTAAATAATTCATTTTAAACAATTGCGAGTCTCCTAATATTCAATTCTTATGTTAAAGGTTTGTTTATCAAAAAATGTTTAGTTGACTATAATTTTCTGAAGAACACATAACATTGGACCCTTCGCTCCTTTACAACTAGGTTGCATGTTTTTGTTTAATATTTCACCTATAGTGGTTCTTTTATAATTTTCTCGTTTCTCTTATGGAAATAACTTTATATAGCTTGATTGTGATTAGGAATGCATATACACACATGCACCTTCTAATATTTGACTTAAGGATTTGTTTGAAAGAGCTGTGTTTACATGGTTTGGAAAAATACTTTTGTTACAAGGAGGAAAATTCACAAGAAGAAAAAGGAAGGTTACTAGATCAATAGAAAATCTATCCCAAGTTAATTTCATAACATTATTTAATACTAACAATACATTATTTTAATCTTCAAGTTATTACAACCAATTATGTAGGTTAACTAATTAAGTTGTATCTTCTTGATTCACAATCCATTGCTCCAATTAGGAATTCATATTTTCACAATCATATTGCGCATGACAGGGTACATTACACCTATGTTCCCCTTATAGAGATTTTTCTTTGAATTTAAATGAAAATTTTCACATTTTAAACTACTTCTGTTTCATCATCTTAAGGGTTTACTCTCAATAGAAACATATTAATTACATGTTTCAACCTTAAATTCTACTTCTTGAGTGATCCTAGATTTAATATATTCCTATCTACACCAAGGGTTCTACTAACTTTTACAAGTCCAACTAGAGTGCAATTTCCTTAACCCACAAGACCTTAGCTATAACCAAAGGCATCCCAATCTCAGGGTTGCATTTCATTATTTCATTAGCATCGTTGTTTTACCACATTCATGTATACAAAGTAGGTGATCATGCATCGTATTTGGTATTCCAACTTATTAGGTTGTTGTATTATTCATGGAACTCTACTTTATCACATGCATCTTATGATCACATTTGACATTTTAGTTGATTTTGACATCACTCAATGGTGTACTATTTTCATAGCGGGCATTTCTTAGTTTAATATTATTTACCCTTTTACCAACCACATTTACATGGCTACTTTGGTCTTTTATTAACATCATTTTGGAACAAATGTAATCCCTATAACACTTAGGAAACACCTAGGGATTTAATACCACAAGGATTATGACCTCGCACAAGACAACTCATTTCAATGCTCTTGGACATGGAAATACAAGTGTATATTGAAAGAGAGATATCCCAAACAACCTTATTCATTTCCAAAAGTCTCCTAAGGACATAGTTGATCAATTCTTGGGTAAATACGTAAGTAATTTGACACATAATATCCACTCACATAATTTAGATCTCACAAGAGATCAATCAAATATACAACCACCAACCATCTTGCAAGGTGGCTACCCACTAGGGTACTAAGGGAAATCACACACAAGAGGGTTAAAATTATTCAGGATGGTCATACCTGCAACACCTATGCATGATCACCTCACTCATGCCAATATGATAGCTTTCACAACGTAAAATCACCACCTCTAAAAATATTAAGGAAAAAAGGTCCTTAATAAGATGTCTTAGGTGCAAATCAAGGAGATGATTAATGAGATCAAAGTATTTTATTAACATGGTCAATGTTTTATACCATGGAAAAAGAATCAAATGGGGGGAGGAAGTACAATAGGGATTATAACTCGTTATTTTATTTTCGTTACTTTTGATGAGAGGAGATTCTACCTAGAATTGTGGTTGTTGGGGAAATATACCAATAATTAACATAACAAAAGATTAGTTTAATATCTTTATAACATAGGTACAACATTGAGTACAACTTCACATTCAATTCGACACTATAAAATATAGCCACATTGGTATTCTCTTATCAAAATATACCAAGAACAATTCTTCGACCAACAATACATATCATTATTCTATGGTAATACATGAATTGCAAGATGAAAATAACTTTACAATAATAACTCATTAAATACAACATATCACGTCCAGCAAGTTCCTCTTGTTTGGAGTACCTGCAACCAATGTTGCATTAGTCCTAGGATTGAGTATGGAAGTTCCCTACACTCAAGCATAAATTCCATGCATCCATCATTTTAAACAATCGGAACAGACAATAGAGAGTGATAGAGATAGGGAGAGAGACACAAAAGAGTAAGGGAAGGAGGAATAAAATATAGGATTCATTTTCTTTTCAAATCACCATAACATCCCGTATTCAATTTTCATTTCATTTCAACTCATAAACATTTTGACCCATTTATATTTTCAAAACCCGATCAATATTTTTATAATTATCTCTAGAGAGAGGAAGGGGAAGAGATAGAGAGAGAAAGTCTGGATTTCATTTTCCTTTCTATTCATCATATCATAATCACATACATTATCATATTTCCATATCATTTCTAACCCATGAAAATTTATCACTCATTTACATTTTTAGAACTAGTCAAAATATCAGAGTTACTTCTAGAAAGAGAAAAGGGAAGAGAGAGAAACATCGTAACTTCCCAAAAATAATTTATACAATAATTTGATCAATTCATACTCTCTAAAGTGTGGAAATGATATGCACAAGGTTCCATGGTTAGTTAGTAGTCAACAAAACCCTTAGAAGGTAGGTTTAGCTAAAGTTGCAATTTTGGTGCAAGTTAGTTGAAACATCCAAAGTGCTCACAAATTGGGCCTTGAAAACACTCGTTTTAAGTTTGAACACAAACTTAGATGATTATTGCGTACTATCCCATATACATAGAATTCATCGTGTTTGAAGAAATTTTATTACGAAGAGCAGAGCTCAAGTTACAAGGGAAACTCTGGGGCCAATTATTGTAATTGCGACAACAACTCTTATTACTCAGCGACCAGTGGGCCCCAAAACCCACTAAAAAATGTAGTCTCCGAAGGCATTTTCATTTAAATGCAAATGGATTATGATTATCTTATTGACGTTCTAGGGATAGGTGGAATGGGTTTTCATTTTCACTCGAACTAATCGGTAACCATAGGCTGAAACCGACCACGTTTTACTAAAAAGAGGATGTCATTACAAGTGACTGATAAGCTAAGTGGGTTTAGAAATTTGACATGCAAGTGCATTAATTAAGTTCAAACTACTTAGTTAAGTTCCCCATAGTGTCTCATGTTACTAGGGGTCATGCAAGGAGTTTCAGGTTTGCAGTATATTTTGGTGTTGCGCTCCATGCGCATACTTTCGGGGTCATAATTTTTTTAATGTTTGAGAGTACCAAATGAAGAAAGGTTTTATCATTGGTTGGAGTTACATTTCCTAATAATTAACATTTAATTTCCAAATGCAAGAAATTATGAAAGCGGAATTTAATACAGAGAAAAGGGAAAGTCCATACCTTTTTCTCGACGCTTGCTAGAGACATAAGCTAGGCAATTTTTGCCATAGCGCTTGACTGATGAATTTTTTTTGGTTGAAATCGTCCGATTCATTTTTCCACGAATACATTGAAGTGGATATCCAGTAATCATGGAGTTCCATGGGAACAAGGATTCTTCAGGCATTTTCACAAACAATTCGCATGCTTTGTGCTTGCTTCCTCACTTTTAAATGAATACAATTTCCCAAATGCAGACACAATACACCACGATGACGAAGCATCAGACCACTCCAAAGAAGTCCATAAATGTGTGGTAGTATCGAACACTTCCAAATTCCAAGTGCCTCTCGGTATAAGCGGTCTCCACGTAAAATTTTCCATCAGAGAAAACACCATGCGAGTAGCCCATGGACCTGTTCATGTCTGGAAGATCTTCCCACCTATTTTTTTCTCTTCATCATACACTTCTACTCCACGGTCAAAACCTCATCCTAGAAAAGATAACAGTACTCCTCTGACCAAGTATATCAGTCCTCTTCTGTCAGGTGACGCTGAACATGCACACAAATATATGTTATTCAGAAGCTCGACTACCTGAGAATCCCATCTCCCCAACAATACAAAAAATCATAAACAATAACGGTCTTGAGGCGGTCTGATCAACTGATCATAAATAGTTTCTGGTTGATGGCAATGGGAACCGGAAATCCTTCTCTCCTGGGAATGGATGACAAAATCACTCTCCATTTATCTTCAATGAGGTTGTCCAGAGCAAATTCTCATCTTTTACACACTTTTCTGAGCTTTGAATGATATTTGTATGGGATCTTGAGAAACAAACTGTATACCGACTTCATCTAGAAGACTTGGGAAAATCCTTTCCATTATCATCCGCATACAACCACAAAGTAACGACAACAAAATTTTCCTTCCTCTAAGAGTCTTTGAAATGACTTTTGATGCAGATAACTAATCTAGATCAATCCACACGTATACAAAAAAGGTGAGGAGGTATGCGGGGTTTAGACTTATCCTAGTGTGCAGGACTGATTAATACCCAAAGTGTATTAGGATGGTTATAGTTACATCTCCGTAACACAGTTCAAATTTCCATGCCACATTTTTTCCTCACTCCAACTATCCAATTACTATTAAATGTGCAACGTTAAATTTTTTTTCATAGTGGTTACACATCTAGATCTCAAATAGAGTGCTTGTATTATTTTGCAATGAAATTGATAGGTCTGAAAAGCTAGTTAGGATGCGTCGATTCCAACTTCTGCTAAAAACATTGCCCCATACCCTGCCAACCTGACAAATGCCCTGATAAAGGCGGCTCGAAGTCTATAATTGAGGGGTGGCATTACATCTACATACACACATAGGATGGGAAGTTCGTTTTGACATCCACACATCTATCTACATTGTTACATCTAGATATTGCTCACTATTTAGTGCATCTTGCACAAGAGCCACATAGAAGTCTAAGATGTAGTGCAAAACTCAGTCGTAAGTTCACTCTTTTAGGTGACCATCGAGGTCATTCTAACTCCCCATTCAAATCTTTTTATTTTTAGGATTTGATGTGTTTTGGGGTTTTACAGGAGGTATTTTGTTTTGCAATTTACAGGTGACAAATAACGAAGCATAGCGACATTGATGTGACACAAGAAAATTCAAATTACAACCATTTTCATAGTCACAGTCACTCATGAGAAGAATCTGATGCCTAAGTACCCTTGACCCAGTCTAGGCGACCCAATCCTGACATATCCAAAAATTCTACAATTTTCTGGGTTTGGTTACGATAGTGTGTTATCCTCTTTCATCAGTTTTCTAGCTTGGCACACCTCGATATTTATAATGAAATCGGTTAAGTCTTTTATTCTGTTTCTTGCACCTAGGGTTTCATTTTTTATCTAGCTTATTGCTTAGGTCAGATCTGTACTTTATTTCTTATCATTTCATTGTGACTCTGCAATTAGGGTTTTAAAAATTTCAATATTTGTTAAATCATTTCGTGAACCCATCTCATTAAGACACTCTTGGATCGTCATTTTTTTCTATCATGGCTCATAATGTCTCTAAAGTAGATCATCGCTTCAATTGTTTTAAATGCACCCATCTTGTAAATATGTTATCCATAAAACCGTAGACACTATGCATCTCCCTATCAACATGCCACCTTCACAAGTAAGTGCCATGTTCGATCACCTCTTTAATGACTCTATTAGTTCTAATGCCAATCAATTAATTTGCAAGTATATTTAAGCTTTACATTCTTTATTTCAAGATAAATTTCAGGCTATGGAATCCATGATTACATCTGTTCGATATGAAATTCAACATCTTAAGGACTCTTTTCAAGCTCATGCTAGTACTTAATCTCATCCTCATTTTATGTCTTCTACATGTTCTCATATCAGTGAACCCCAAGTCTTACCGCTCCCCACGCATCTAAAGTTTGATCTCAATACTAAGCAATAATATATTCTTCCACAACTCCTCACTCATCAATTGATCATCTTTCCATCTACTCGTTGATATCCTACTTATCAGTTTGTAAAATATCAACATCATCCATATTGTAATTACCATTGAATCAATGAGCATAATGGCAATGATTTCTATGCTCTACACCAACAAATTGGCCATATCTTAAGCATTGTGATCGTATCTCATTTGCTACAAAAAGTGCTCCTACATATTCATCTCCAATTTCTACATCTTATTGGTTTCCTAAATCTAATTCATTTACATGTCTAATGAGCATCATACCATTATTACTAATGTAAGTAAAGAGCCTCCCAAACAACCTCCTCTAAAAAGTAATGCAACACCTCCTCCACTCAAGTCGTCTATGACATTACCAAGTCCAATTAAACAACCACCTACAAAAATTAGTCCACCATATTCTCCTATCAAGTCTTCTGTAGTGGTACCAATCCCAAATAAGCAACCTCCACATCAACAACCATTCACTTTTTGCAAATAAACTACTCCTTATATTGATGGCTAGGAAACATTTGAAACTCCACCACCATCGCTTGGTCCTAATGTTATTTTTTCGTACCATTGTGTTGGATCTCACTCTTATGATGACACATACAATGCTCTCCCACAATGGCATGGTATCTCTCACGTTATCACATAGATCTATATCATTGGATCACTTGGGGGCATCATGCTTACTTCCCCCATTATAAATATATCAAGTGTCTGGCATTTCTAATTTTTTGCTCTACAATTTGCATCTAGTGTTTTGCACACATCTTGCACATCTTGATACACTTATATCGTCATTTCTTGATGACACACTCTTATGCTACAATTCACACTTGATTTTTGAGGGCTCACTACATTCATGAACCTCACATCATACACACGACACATTTCACACTCTACGCATTTATGACACATCTCTCTAGCATCACATTCTCGCACGACACACTACCCTATGGTGTACTATGATTCCACAGTTCATACTTGACTACTACTGGTCTCAATCTAAAATTAACCTCATCACACTCACTCACTCTCTACACTCTATGCTTTGTCAATCATATCTTTCTAGCACACAATTCAAGCCATTTCCTGATGATGCAGTCTTGTTCTATGGTTCATTCTTAACTATTGAGGGGGAATTTATAAATGAGCCTCATCTCATACACATCCACTTGGAGGGCACACTGATCCTACCACATTCACATTGTATTCCATTCTATTCACACTCACAATATATTGTATATCTTTGTTGCACATACTTTTGCTTGCTTATACTAGTTACACGTACACTATGTTTTCATGTTAGACAGATACTTTGTATGTTAGTATCTTTTCTATATACACTGTTGACCAGTTTTTCCCCTTACTACTTAGGCAAAATTAATCAAACACGACCCTACACAAGAGAAAATTGAAGGGTCGGTTCAGTCCTGCGAGCTCATATTCGATCCCAAATCAAAGGGGCATGCAGACTGGACAATGGAGGAGAAAGGTTGGCAAATGAGGCAAAACAATGTTAAAGGGGATCAGAAGCTCATAAGGAAAAAATGGAGAAAGAAAACGTTCACTTGAAGCCCAAATCAGCTAAGTATAAAGGAGTGAGTGGAAGCCTCTACGTGCCTCATCGGTGTAACTTCAAATGCGTGACCCAAAGTGGAGACTCAAACAAGCGTTGGCCCTCCACATGGTTAGAGCCCAAAAAGGTGGAACCGACCATTGAAAATTCGAGGCAAAGCAACAGACTCGTGGAAGGCACTATGTGTCATCTCGGTGTAATTCCAAGAGTGAGAGGGAATAATGAAATTCAAAACCTCGTGGGACTTCCACACAGAGTCAACAATGAGGAACCCGCCAAGGAAGCACATATAATTTGTTCACTTGAGGCTTGAATCAGATAAGTATAAAAAGGGCTAGCGGAAGCCTCCACATGTCTCAACGTCACAACATCAAAAGTACGATAGAGGAGGAGTCCCCAAACGAGCACAACCTCATCATGTGGCTGGAGTATGAAAAGGTTTCACCGATCGTCGAAAGGTCCAAACTCGAGAAAGACCAACGGACGACACCACGTGTCTCATCAGTGCACCCTCAAGGGTCAAATCCAACGGTGATCCCCAAACGAGTGCCAACCCACCACGTAGTCAGGGATCGAGAAAGGGAGCAAGCCCAAATTGGCAAGTATAAAAGGGTCAGTGGAAGCCTCCACATGCCTCATTGGTGCAACTTCAAAGGCACGGCCCAAAAAGAGACCCCGAACTAACACCAACCCTCCACGTGTCCCAGGTCCGAAATGGGGACATCGGCTATTGAGAAGTCCAAAAGCCTGTGGAGGCCTCCACGTGCCTCATCCGTGTAACTTCAAAGGTAGAATTAAAAGGGCAAGTCCCAAATGAGTGGAAGCCTCCACATTGTTTGAGCCCCAAAAGTAAGAGTCAATGGAAGCCTCCACACATCATCTCGGCATAACTTCAAAGATCAACTTTGGAGGCAGGTCCCAAAAACATGCAAACCCTCCACGTGTCTAGGGTCAGACATAGTTGCTTCACCAGTCAAGGGGGGGACTTAGCCAAAACAGAAAGAAACAGAGTAGGCTTGCTGGTGAGACCAAGTGTCTAACCGTCCCAACTTCAGGAGTGAAAAAGGGGCAGTGAAATCTTAAGAACGTGCGAGGCTCCATGAAGATCTCACACGGGTAAATTTCAAACCCAAAGTAGCTTAGAAAATATTTTTTGAATCATGTAGCCCGCCAAGATTTTTTAATGCTTGGATCGTGAGAGCCTGCGTTAGCCACCCGACCCTGACCTTCAGATGACCTCGACTATGACTAGAGTAAATGTAGGCCGCCATTCTTGAGGCTGTCACATTTCTCACTCACCGCCGTAATGAGGTATTTCTTGCCCAACAAGAAATGGAAATGGAGGCGTGGGTTGTGTCACGAGACCCGTTAATTGTGCAGGTGGATTCAATGCATCTCTTGGGTGGTTGAACAAGAGTCCAAATTTCTTCTACCTCTTTCTCTCATTCTTCCTATATATTGTAAGGAGGTGAATTTTTCAAAAGGTTGGACATTTCTACTCTTTACCCTCCCTTCTTATCTTACCCGTAAGTGGATTTGTGGAGTCCAAGCCTCCCATTCAAATTGTAATGCAAGTTCGTGCCTCTTAGCCATTATAATGAACTGTATCAACTTTTGGATTGATAATGCATGTCTATGGATGATTTTCAACCCTATCTTGCATTCATTATCTCCTTTCTGATCTCTCATTGCAGTCCTGGTTATTTTTGCATGGTGATTGTATTGCATTTGTATGGTTTGTGTTTATTGCAAAGCAGGTGTTTCAACATTCCTTTGGTGCATCACCCTTGTTAGCTTAGGTTTTATTTTCTTGCATCTTCTTAACCATGTCTCCTTTACAAGTTAGAGAAGGTTATAGAGTAGATCCTCCGCAATATGAACATGTGCACCTGAACAGAGGAATAGGAACCGACCTTCATCTAGAGAGCTCTCTTGATTCGCAAAGTCCCAGACTTTGAGAGATGCTCCATGTTATGCAATCACATTGAGATTCTTAACCCATCGAGTTATATATATTCAGGGGTACTGTGATTACGCATCAACATACACATGATCGTTCAATTTTTATTTAGTTGTTAATGTAGACTTTCTATAGATCCTTACACGTAGCATGACTACTTGGCATTTTACCTCTTATCGGTCCCACTGTGGCTGCTTGGGGCATCTAATTTCAGACACATTACATGTTCTATTGTTTCATATTATACTACTTCCTATTCTTACTAACACACTACTATATTAGATCATACATGCTTTGAGATACTTTTTATCTTTCTAACATGCTAATGGGTGTGTCATGTGCAACATTTTTCTTACAGGAACTATTTTGTTCCATGGTTGTGTGCTACTTTGTTTGATATTATTTTTTATTGTTTGTCATTATGTGCCATTGATTGCATGCTTTGACCTATTTCTTTCTTGTTCATTCCTTGTACATTTTTGGTCCCTTCGGACCTGATTGTCCTGCAAAATTGTGATCGATGTCCCATGTTTGAAATCCACTTTTTACAATTTATAGTCTTCTTGCTTGCTAGTTTTCACATTGTCTTCTATATGTGTATTTTTCTTGTTTACACTAACAAATGTTTCCAACTTCTTTATTTGTATGTGCCTTGGTTTATACCATGCACATTCCCTCCACTATAGGGTATCAGTTTCAACACAGTTTTTGATCCTCTACATTGTAATGCATCCTCTTAGCGATGTCGCATGCACCCCAAATGAGAAGGGCATACATTGGGTGAATCAGTCACCCCATTCAGCAATACACAGTCACAGTTCAGACCTGTACAATATAGGAACAACACAGTATTTATTCACATAAACGACCTAAATTCATACTTGGGTCTTCATCATAGCATAGAAGCCAACGCCCAGATAAAGACATGAGTTCCTGGGTGCCCCTGACCCTTCCTAGGTATCTATTACCAAGGGCAATTAAATTTTTTTTCTCAAATCAGCATGGTTCATAGCAGTCTACACAAATATTTTCTCAATACAGGCACATTCCTCTAGCAATAAGAATACATTCTACCCTAATTTTCTACTTGAATCAAATTGGATCAAACTTTATCGAACTAGAAAAAATAAGGATCACACCATCTGTAGTGGTATATAATTCTAGGAAGCAGTCAGGGATGGAGAATAACACTAAAGCTTTCTCCCCAACACTTCTTCTGCCATAACGTGAGATCACCCAAAAAACATGTTCTTGGCATGAGATCGCCCAAAAAATTCACTCTCGGTGTGATATCCCCAATAAAAGCATTCTTGGACAAATTTTTAAAGATCCTTTCTATCCTTTTAACTCATCACAGATCATGTGCATCTGTTCCTTTTACTACTTTTCACATTTGTACATATTTGGATCGAATAGTTCATATACACAATTTGACTACTCCTCTCTCTCCCTCTCTTAGGTTCGTCATTATGGGAAGAAAAAATCACATAAAAAAAATCAAGGGAGAACAACAAAAGGTACAACGTGAAGTAACACATACACTTTTACCCCTAGGATCACATCCTCTTCCTTTAGCTTCCATGCTTCATTTTTATCACTCCACACTACACTTTTTTCATTGATCACGTTCTTTATCTAATTTATATTATCAAGTACTCACTCAAAACATAAAGTGGCACAAATTTAGACACTACATAATTTGGATGCAATCTAGGTCCTATCACATACCATTCATATGGTAATTGACATCTATTTAACTTTCTTATTTTCTCTGTGTTTTTTCTCAGTTCACATCCTAGTCTGACTTTATATACTTTATATTTCTTGGCTCTAGACACCAGGGCCTAGGTGCCCTTATCCCCTCTAGGTGCCCCAACCTCTTTATATCTTACTCACCTCTTTTGGGCATCTTTTATATTTTTGGGAATCTTGTTTTCTTTGTAGTTAGACTTCTAGATGTTAATTACAAAAATTAAACCAAAGGAATCATATAATAAAAAATCTATGTGATTATAATAAAGGACCAAGCTCTAAGCATCTATTACCATCACCTGTTACATAAGGCATTCTACACATATCTAGCTATCATTCAAGGGAAAAAGGAATACTTTTTAGCAGCAATACAAACAGGTCCTAGGACCCATCTTTTGAAGTCTACCCAAATTATCCAGTCTCCCTCACTAAGGATGATTTATTACAGGATGTTCTAAAGTTACATCTAGCCACCACTGGCTTAAATATGAGATCTGGATCTTGTCCTCTAGCAATACATTACAAGATAATCTATAGATTGGTAAATACTATGTACCCAGCCGTAAAACACGGTGTGTCCAAAGGCAGCAGCGTGGTGACACATGTGAACCTAGAAAGTCAAAAGATAGAACCAGAGTTAATCTCATGGTCAGATATTAAGGTTCCCAAAGAATGGACATTGTCCAAAAAGTTTATCCAGTCTTCCAAGCCCAAGCTTGAGAATGCCACAGTTGTTTCAGAAAGCAAAAATAATGTGACATTAAGTTTCAGGAGTAATTCTAGTATTGATCTATCTAGAAAAGGTCTATCCAGAAGTAATTCTGTGTCTTCAAATGCTTCTTATTTCATAGTAGGTGAAAGTTCAAATACACAGAAGCTAGCATTTTTATCAGGTACATGATCCGTCACAGATTTCTTGTTATCTGACTGTGAGAAACTAGTCAGTCAGAAATATGCTCCAAACAATGGACCTACAATAAATATGGCAAGTATTAGTGCATCTACTAGTACTAGTTCTACTTCTTTGCCATTAACTGAACAACATGAATTAATTTCTCCTGATCAAACCCAGAAAGTAGTTTTCTGGTATCAACGGACAATAGATAGGCAACTTGAGCCATCTGAGAGCTCAAAAATGTTGAACTGGACAAACAAGGCAGTCATCTTACTGCACATTCAGAGAAAATTGCCTACTAGAAAAGTCAAGCCATACTCAGGAAAAATTGATACTTATACTAATTGATTCACTCTTGAAAATCAGTTAGAAAGTAGAAACATGGCAGCATAATGAGCTTCCAAAAGACACAGAAAATAACTGCATTTAGTTCTTTGGTAGATCACACTACCAGTATAAAAAGTTCTGTTGCAACTCAATTATCTCATACTCATGAGCTAGTTGAATCTAGTGTATCCCATCTCCATGAGGAGAATGAAGAAACTCATCACAAGATTGATGAGATCCAAGCCTGCTTATCAGAAAAACTTCCTGGTATACTTCCAAAGTTACAGGAAATTGACAGTAAGGTTTCTGGCCCAAAAGAAAGTGATTGGTCCCGTGCAGTATCATGGTCACAAGTGACAAAAATGGCAAGAACTTCTAATAAGCAGCCCCATAAGGAAATACTTTATCTTTTCTTCAAAGATTGGCTCTCCTCAGTATGAAGCACCTGAATTTGATGAAACCATGTTTGAGCCACCAGGATCTGGACCAAGTCCAGTACAAGAACCATTACATGGCATGACAAGGGTACATACACTTCAGCCCAACTTCTATAAACTTGAATGTAGAGAAATTCATGAGATCAAAGAAGTTGTTCATAGTATGATTGGATGGGGTAACACCCAGTTAGAAACATATGGCAGAAGTCCTAGAAACATAGCAGCCACTATTGCAAATGGTTTTGTTGGAATTTTGAAAGAATGGTGGGATTTACTCCCAAATAAAGAAGCTATTTTGCAAGCTGGCTATACAGCTCTTACTGCTGCAGTCATTAAAGAGTTTATTGGCAATATTGATGATGACAAAATGATGAATACAACAATGTTTCTCAGAGCTAGGTTGTGTGATGTGTCTCGTGTGAAAGAATATCAATGTTTTATGCAGAGACTGTATTATAGCTCAAATATCAACTGAGACGATGCGTTCAGGTACATCTTTTTGCCACACAATACAAAAAAGCTATGCATGGATTGAGAACTTTAAGCTTTGGAGCCATCAATTAATTACAGACAAATGCTAAACTCTGTAAAGATAAATGGGAATCATCAAAGGGCTTAAGGTAAAAAATCTACGCCCTTGAACCTTTCGGTTGTCCTGATCTTGAAATATCTCCTCACAGACGCAAATCTTCTTGCAAAGATTGCTCTTTTTCAAAGGGGGAGGATATGAGGTATAAGAAAAAGAAAAAGAAATACAAAAGATCTAAGTTCAGAGATTCTTTCAGACAGCCAAAGAAAAAGTTTAAGTTCAGAAAGCATAAGTACATAGGTAAGCATAAAAGGTTTAAACCTACATGCTATATATGCAAGGGAGAGCACTATGCAAACAAATGCATCAGAAGGTAAAGCTAAGGTAAATGCTTTATCTGTAAGAGGAATAGATGAAGAAAACTCTAAGAAAGCATCTTATATATCACATCAATGTAACCTGATACAACAGGTATCTAGAAGCAAGTGACAATTCAGATGACATGGATACGATACAAGGTATTAATATGGTATCTAATTTTGCTCAATGAGTGCAGAATTGTTAAGAAAGCAAATGCTTTCAAAGCGAATATGATACATGTCCCCCATGGGACACCACCAGAAAGATGTCACTGAGCAAAAAGCTCAGAGAGATGCAGGACAGATATATCAGACAGCAGGAAGCAGAGCAAAGCAGAATGCAAGAGCAAGCTGAGCAAGTTGAACAGCTTGATAAGCCTTATACATTCCAGCAACATATCAAATTCCTACCAGAGGAAGATAGGCCCATGTTTTTCCTCCCATTATTCATTTTTGTTTCCTGAAGAAAGTATGCAGCAGCCTCAGAATCACAGAAGATATCCATCAATATCTGCATGGAGAAAGAAAAGAATAGAACTTTTGGAAAAAGTCATAGCCAATGCCATAGAAGAGTATATTCTAGCAGAAGAAGAGAAAGAGAAGAAAGATTCAAGAAAGCCTGGATTCAGCACATTGCAGCACAAGGAAAAGAGCATGCAGAGGTATGTACAGTCAGCTGTACAAAAAATCCATTTATTGACTATCTGCATTCCCAATATAAAGCCATACATTTTAGATGCAATGATTGACACGGGTGCTGAAATAAGTTTATTAAGAGAGAATGCCATTCCTTCTGATTGTTGGGGTAAAGCCAACACTAAGATAAGATTTGATAGAAGAGAAGTTGTCTGTCAAGCTATGGCAAAAGTTCTTATTAATATTGAGATGTAGTGCATTTCAGTCATAAGTTCACTTTTTTGGGTGACCTCTGCCACAAAAAGGGCAGTCATTCTGAATCCCCAACATTGAGCAAGTATTTTTCAAAGATAAAGAAAAATGTTTTAGTGATAACCCTCATGCATTTGTTCACAGAAAGAAACACAGTTGCTCTCTAAATCTGGATTTGATGTGTTTTGGGGTGTTACATGAGGTATTTTGTTGTGCAGGTTACATGCGACAAACATCAAAGTTTAACGACATTGGTGCGAGTTTATAGCAAGGGTAAGTTCATTATAACATCCACATATCTATCTACATTCTTACATAGATAGTTATTTCTCACTATTCAGTGCATCTTGCACAAGAGCCATCTAGGGCATGATTCTTCACACACACACATAGAGAACTACATGGATTTTGAGATGTAGTGCATTTCGGTCATAAGTTCACTTTTTTGGGTGACCTCCGAGGTCATTCTGAATCCCCATTTGCATATTTTTATTTTTAGGATTTGATGCGTTTTGGGGTGTTACATGAGGTATTTTGTTGTGCAGGTTACATGTGACAAACATAGAAGTTTAACGACATTGGTGCGACACAAGAATGTTTAGATTTTGGCCATTTTCACAGTCATAGGCACCCCCCTGACCCAGTCCTGATACCCTAGTCCCGACATATATGTCAATTTTGTGTTTAGTTGCGATAGTCTGTCCTTCTATTTCATCATTTTTCAAGCTCAACACACCTCAGGATATATTAGAAAATTAAATAATTCTTCTACTCCCTTTTTTACACCTAAGGTTTCATTTTTATCTAGCTTATTACTTAGGTCAGATATGTACTTTATTTCTTACAATTTCATTGTGACTCTGCAATTAGGGTTTTACAAATTTTAATATTTGTTAAACCATTTCCTGCATTTGCTTGAGCTCACAACTAAAAAGGGGGTATGCAAAGTGCTACAAAAATAAATCATCATCATTGGATTTACAAAAAAAAACATATTGCAATTCCCTTTATTATTTTTTTGGACCTTATAAGCTCACATACATAGTTCAAGAGAAATTGCATGTATGAAGTCAAGCACATTTACCACTTTGTTGAAAATTTTAGTTTCACATTGTTTCCTCATTCCATTTTTCCCACCCTCACAATTATCCACCCTCAAACACCTCCTCCTTCACCCATGTTCCTCTCTCGTTGTTTATATCCCTATAATCTTACTCCTTCCACAGATACCCTTCAGCGTTTCCATCGTACATTTCATGTGCGATTGCTAGTAATCAAATTTTTCCCAACCTTTTCCAATTTATGTTTCTTTCTATCATCCTAGAGTCACATCACCTATAACTCACTTTAAAAAAATAGCTAATTTAGTGACCCAAAACTCAATCTCCATCAAAGGTTAAATCGAATGGCCACATGTGCTTGTTAAACAATTTGTAGGTGATGGTAATTTAAATTATATATTACCCTTCAAAAATAGAAAATAGTTTTATTTATAAATTACTAACTAGAAATCACATGCTATATATGTAATGAAGGGAATGCATCAAAGAAGTATAAATTTGAGAGAGTGAACCATCAAAGGAGGAAGAAAGGTGTTGAAGAAGGGGTTTGAGGGAGGAGAATTCAAGGAGTGAGGAAAATGTTTGTGGGATCCAATGTAAAACTTTTCTTTCTTACATTAGACACATATGAACCACGTGCCATTTTTGTCAATCACTTAAATGAGAAATGACGTATGGTGTGTAGGTAAATGAGGTAAATTATTTTAGAGATCATTCATAAAACAAGGTGTGATCTATGAATAATTGCAAGGGAAACTTGCATATGTTTGTATCCCTAACTCTATATAGGTTAGATATAGAAACTCTACATTTAGGTTTCTTTACATCATTGATTACTTACACTATTGTGATTAGGGTTTCCATTTAACTAATAAGGTATCATTTAGGGTTTACCTTGTCAATAGTCTTGATTATGTTGTCACTCAATGAAAATGGGCCCAAAACCTCAACCTCCCATATTCCCAATGCATGTCATACACAACCACTGACACTCCAATTTGGAAATGTCTATTAGCATAATTAATGTTTGAAAGACACTAGAAAAAGAGGGAAATTATTGGTTGTGTGCACATTTGGGTTCTTCGTTAATCCTCTTCATCCAACATTATAAATAGGGAACATTTTGGTGTAAAAATTATAATTTGGTTGATCGGTTTGAATATTATAAATCATTGATGAGCTAACAATTTTGAATACATGGATGTTTGGATGCCATTCGAGGACAATTGGGAGAGATTTCAATTTCTATGTTAAGGTATAGGGAAACATGTAGCGTACATCATCTATATATTTGGGGTGTTGACCAATGCAATGTTTAACCACTGCATGCAAAACAAAATGGTAGTCGACTCGTGGAAACATAAAAACTTAGGAGACCCTATAAGTGATGTGAGGAGCTATCAGATGCGAGCAAGTTTGAATCACAATACTCAATATGGGATTCATAATATAATACAACATCAATATTAAAGGACTGTCAATGCAAATATTGATGCATATTGATCCCAAAACCAAATTAAAATATTATGTAGATCGAATTCGAGGGATAAATTCAAGATCAATGAAAGTACAATCTTCGATGTAACCATAAATCCAAGCAAATTGTAGGGGAGAGATGACCACATTTACTCTACAAGGGTTTGAGGAGTGAAACATTGTAGGAATGATAGAAAAAGGTGTAATCTAATGTGGAAGGAGGAACAATGGACCCTTTCGTGGGACCTCCTATCCTAAATGATAATCTCTCTAAACTCATTTAGGAGAGAGTCTTGATAATGATTGTAGAGTATGGTGGAAATCAATGACACATATCAGTCCTAAACATTTAAATAAGAAATAATATTCATGTTTTCAACATGGTTTTGGTCATGCATGAACTTTTACAAACATTCGTATACCTTCCACATACAGATTTATCCTTTACATTAAGTCGGGCATCTAACAGTTGGTGCAGTAAAAAATGAGGTAGTCAAATTTATGCATAAGCAAACAAAGTAACATCAAAAAATCTTTCTACTAGAAGAAATATGCAATGCATAAAAATTATAGTTACGCCGAGAGGTATTCCTAGAATGGTAGCCATGGTTGTAATGGAGTGAGTTATTCACTTCTATTCTCGATATTAAATTTGACATCCATTTGATCCATCACAAGACAATTCATCCATAAATTTGAATTCCCTTGGATTGTCACTTAAATATATACTTTTCTTTTTTTTCTTGGAGAAGTCAATAAAAAATAGTAATATCTTGGGCAGATAGTATTTTTGGACCCATTTTTCTTGAATATATATTTTTAAAACTAACACAATCACACAACTAAATGATTCCATTTACCAAAAATCAATGAGAAATTTATAGAGAAGTTAATGAAGTTAATGATTAAAGTGGCATATGAAAATATAAGCTAAGAACCTTGAAAGTGATATCTATTGATGTATTTCATATTGATACATTTATTATAATATACTTACTATATTATATTTATTATTATTATTATTATTATTATGCTATACATATACTAGAGTAACATAGCTAGATAGGTGATTTGAGATTGATATCTCTCAACACATTTTCAATAGATTTATTTAAGATATACACATACACACAGTACATATATATACATATATGTGTGTGCACACACACACAAACACACTAGTTTTTATTCCTTCCAATCATTTCATATAAGGCATGCCAAACAGAAAAACAACCCCCCAAAATATTAAGTTCCCCCTTATTCTATGGCATTCACCCCCCCTCCCTCAAAAATAGAATCCAATTTAGGAGAGTAAACCCTTGAAGAATCTTAGGTGTTTACATTGACAACTGTATAATGAAATAAAATAAAATAACTAGAACATTAAAAGAAATTAGTTATACAATATTTCCCAATCCTATAGATTCTCTTGCATCACACCCCCAGGGTAAGTAAATCATGAGATCCATCTTTTGAACTTACTATGTTCTGAGCATCGATGTTTTGTTCCTTCTCCACAACCTTAGATTCAGACATCCAAGTTGCATCCTATCTTGCACACCCTTTCCACTCGATTAACTATTCATAATAGTTTATATTCCTTTTTATCTTGTTGATTATGATGTTTATGATTGTATCCATTTCTTAATTTTATCCCTTAGGAATTTTTGTTCTCTAATCAATGGCTAAAGAGTCTTAATTTGAGTTCTCTTTGTATACACCTAAATTATTATCCTAATCTTTCATACATGTTACTAACAATTTCATTTGTGCAGATAAGGGTCAATGATCTATTTCTTGAATGGGTGCCTTAAGGGGTCTACTGGAAATGGGGTATGACTATTCACATGGTCATTATGGGTTAGAGATAGTACACAAAGAGAGTATTATGGTATCATATAGTCTAATGCATGGGGTCATGCACGATCCTATTGCTATTGCTAGGTTAGACAGATCCCTCCATTTTATTTAATTCCAACCCTTCCCTTCCCCCCCACTTCCATGTTCCATCTCATCATATTAAATTATCATATTTGTTTTTTTTAAAGATATTTAATAACTTGATGAATTTTATTTCACCTTATTGAACTTAGCTAAATTGGCTCACCACAAACTACAATAAACATTGTTGTTATGTCGGGAGGCATTACATAGTCGAGTAAGATTGCCAGTGGCTACCCTCCACTGAAAATGCACCCATATATGGTGTGGTTTCCAGCATGCCATCTATGGCCCATCACCCATACTCATCGCCGGATAGGTGACGTCACATGACCGGGAAGGCGACAACTTTGAAAGCGCTTGGGGTACCGGGGTCCTCTGACCGACGTGGCACAATGATGATGCAAGTGGAGAAATTTGAATTATTGAACAATGTACCCCCGCGATTCCACTTCCTTCGCACACTATTATATGCACCCGAGGTCTGGTAATCATCAAAAAACAATTTGGTAATCACCCAAATGCATGGTAATCACACTGTATACGTTTGATATCGCACCCTATCACATTCTTCGCACATTTTCGAAAGCAGGAAGGAGGGAGGGAGCCATTTTACATGGGTTTGCAATGTTTTTTCTAGTGAAGGAGAAATTTCAGAGCATCCGTTTGGTGATCCATTTGTTTTGGGTAAGGGTTTGAGCGAGCTTATAGATGAGGAAGGAAGAAGGAGCCATTATCGGCCATGACAATAGTAAGAGCCCATACCCTTTATCATGCGGCGTAAAAAAAATAATTTTTTCTTTATACATTAACATTGAATCATTTGCATTTCTTTGTTACCAGTCGGGGAAAAAAATTTATGTGGTTTTCTTTATACATTACTAGTCACATTTCTTTGTTTTTATTTATACATCCCTTCACTCTACGTCATTCCTTTGGCATTTCTTCACTGTAAGTGAACTTTGAACTTTGACTATAAGTGAACTTTGAATGCATACCTTTTAACCTATTTGAAATTCTTTGTAATCACTGCTTCCTCGAAAGACTGTGAACTGTTTGACAAAATGTCTAACTGTTGAGAAGACTGTGAACTGTTTGATAAAATGTCTAACTGTGAATTGTTTGACAAAATGTCTCAAAGAAATGGTAAGTTAATCATTGGTTACAATACACCCATCACGATGTGGGTAATTGTTTTAATACACACATTGTCTGTTTGATGAAATGCCACAAAGAATCTATGTAAAGTGTTTAAAAAAATGTCTGTAAAAAATTACTTACGAAAGTACAAAGGTTGAGCAATATCTCCTAACACTGTGTCTAGTAGAGATATTAAAATATGGTTAAAATTGTGGGACATTTCAAGAGTACAGTTTGGAGGAATTTGAACACCAATTTGCAGTTTGGATTTATCCATCATGCTCAAATAGATGGTCAAACAAAGGTAGTTAAGAAAAATATTAGTGACATGTTGACCTGTTGAAGTAAGTATAGTGAACCCCCCAACTGATGAGAGGATGTAAATGACCCGAGTGAGCCTGAGTTCCCGTCATGTTCATTGACACATCTTAGGCAAAGAAAAAGTTGTCCTGCATCACTTTAAATATTGCAGCATCAAGATATAAACTTTAAATATGACCATTGGTGACACTGAAATTTAACCCTTGATTATTGGCTATCGAGGCTTTAATCCTACTTTACGTTATCATTTTTAAAAAAAAAATTGCAAAGATAAAAATGCCCACACAAATAAATTTGACAAATAAGAAGAATTTTATATGGATAATACAGTACCTATAATAATGTCAATAGTGCACTTATTGGTATCATTACCTGTCTATTATTGGTATCATTCCCTGTCAACAATTTTCTATATGAAGGAAATAATTTTGAAAAATGTTGAAAAACACAGTGTGTTTTTCATCATTGTTGAAAACACGCTGTGTTTTTCAACAATGAAATTTTAAACTAATTTCTTGCTAAAATTACTATAATTGATGACATCTGATATTATACCTTTATAAACCATCAGTTACAGTTACTTTTTAACTTTAACATTGAAGAATTGAGTTCTATTTTAACGTCCACAAGTTTTCCTCCTCCCTTAAAACGTATACAATGTAACTCCATGCAGAGTTTTCCTATTTTAATATTTCTGAATAAAGGAAAGAAAAAAACACATGGCTTTGAGATTCGAAAAGTTTTATGTTAATTCATGTTTGATAAGATTATGAAACTTATGGATTGCCATATTTAAGGTAATTCTCATAACCAAACAATTCATAAACTATAAATTGGACCTACTATACCAAAATTTAGGTAAATAACTATAAAGATGTAATAACTTAAGAAGTTAAACATAATGAAATATGCATACCTTTACTTAAGTTTCTACGTTCAAGTGAATGGATGTTGCATCCATCATCTCGACCACATGTAACATTTTAAAAAATTACTCATGGTAACCCTAATAATAAATGAATTCAAAGAAAAGTATAATCCAATGTATACAAACGAGTATAAAAAGTAAGTATAATCAATGTAGATATCTCTCAAAGGTAAGGGTGTTAGGAAAGGTCCAAATACACTATAAAGGCAAGGCTAAATTAGGTCCAAATCCTAAGAAAGGTGTAAATATGTACTAGGCCAAGTCTAGATAGCTATAAAGAGAGGCTAAATTAGGTCTAGGAGACCCTAAAGACATACAATGTATATAAAAGGAACATATAACCTCCTTTTGACATAACTTTTTCTTACAAACCTAGATCACTTTGTGAGCTAGGTATTTTTTTGTGGGTTAGATCTAGAATGGTCATTTATTTAATACTATTTTGAGAAAGGATCCCTATAGATAATTATTACCTTACATGCAATATCTTAAGTTTATTCTAGTTTTTCATTAAGAGATCTACAATTGTAATATTAGGGTAATTGATGGATTGGGTGCCCCCATGCTTTATGGCACTCAAGATGACATCGTAGATAGGTAGAAAGTAAATAGGTATTCAAAAACCTCATATTGTTATAATCTACATTCCTTCCTACTATGGTTGAGGAATGTATATGTTGTAACCATTATCGATTTTTATAAGACAATTTTAAACTGTATGGTGACATGTGTATTTCATCACAAGTTAGGTTAAGATGTTCCACGTTTTTGTATAGCCATGTGTCAAGTGGTGCTAGATCAGGGAAAAATACATTACATGAGCATAAATTTGGTACATTTGTACCATGACATTTATCATATATTAGCCCCATAAAATATAGTGATTAGGTTAGTGATTCTTTTTTTGACATAGATTTATAAGATGTTCATGATGCATATAGTAATGGGGAAACATCTACATATTGTCGAAAAGTTCCCCTTATTTGTGTGTTTGGCTTGTAATTCATTAGCAAGTGATTATATGAGATTAAGGGGATATTATGTGGTGCTCGTATATGGGGACATATGATACATGGGCATATTGTCCAATTAGAGTATGAGTTCAAGAGTTGACAAATCTCACAAGATATTTTTTATGGTGGGTGGATCCCCATTCATTCGATCAACAGTAGTGGACTTGCCTGAGTATCTAGTAAGATATGTTAAAGATTCGTGAGGGAGACGACAAGAAGAACCATAGTCACTAGTTTTAGTGTTGAGGCCTTGGGGTTATCTCCAACATTGGGTGGGGGAGGTAGAGGTAACGAATAAACTCAGTGCTAGTGTAATGATATCAATATTGAAATATTATTTTAAGACTTAGAATGCCAAAGATGTTCACACTCGATGTCTATATTTATGGTGTTTTCTGACGATTTAATAAAATTTAACTTTTTAGATATGTTATATCTGATTTTTTCCTTTTGAAATGTGAACTTTATTAGCTTATCCTAAATTATAAAAAGGTGATCACATATTAGATAATCATATTTTGAAAAATTCTTATTCAACCTAAGGTTTGTATGCATTTTCATATTTAGTGTGGAAGAATCAAAGTCATTGTTGACAATTTTTGCACTTGTGCAAAAATGGTCAACTTGAAACTTTGTTACGATGGATAGCTTTGGTGAAGTATACCTAAGCTAAGGGATTTTACATCAGATTATTTTGTTACTGCTGATTTGTGAAAGAGATTAAGTGAAATCTATAGCTATGAGTGTTGTTACAAAACGTAACAACTCACATAGTCTGCAATTTCACGAATATCCTCAGCAAAAGAACACAACCCCCGAAGGACAGTTGTGTTATCTTGATGAAGACACCTGATTGCAGAGTATGTAAGGTGTATAGTTTTGGAACAGTAGACATAGTGGCAGTTTTCAAACAATCAGATTCACGGTTATTATCTATGTGCCTATCAGATTTATTGCTTTGTATTCATTAAAGTTGTTATGATTAATGAGATTGCATTCATCTATACTGTCATAAGAGATATATAATGACTCCTTTCCTACTACTTATGTCAAGAAAATATTGACAAACAAACAGTGACAATAGTGTCCAAATGGAGATAGCAGGAAGGAGTCAAAATGAAGAATGGAAGCTAATGCAATCAAACAACATACAAGGAGACATATCTCATTCAAAGAGTGCTTGTTGAAGTTCCAGGTATTCATTTAAGATTATCCCTTATGTTAATTCATTTTATTGAGATATTGAGTTGCCTACATCATTGTACAATCAAAGGAAAACTGAATGCAAAAAGAGATAATCAACTCATTATTTCAATTTAATACTTTATTCATAAGAGATCATAAGTTTTCCCACACAAGCCGTGGGATATGACTAAGTGACTCATCATATACATGGAAATGAGAATACTGCATGTGCTAAAGAACAAGAGTAGAGGAGTAAAAAGGAACCCATCATTGCCTTTTCATCTTCTATCCCCGCTCCGCATCATCTCCATCTCCATCTCAACTCTCTCATCTTCCACTTCCATCTCCATCTCCTAATACCTGCAAATCAAGAGAAGTATATGTCAAATTGAGCTCAGGGTACAATGTTATTCCAATACTCATGTTCTAAAGCAAATACATATTCTAAGTTCAATGCATCTAATGGTCTTTTAAGGAAAATAATACATAAATGCATGACACATGATGAGACAGAGATACAGATGGGCTGGCAGCAAAAGAAGAGGCAGAGTTCATAAAGTAAATGAGTAGCAAGAGAAGATCAAAGAAGCTAAGGATTGATTTAGAAAAGAAGAATCTGAAGTAGCTCGTAAAATAAACAGTTGCAGAAGAAGGAAAGAAGAAGAAATAAAACACATGGATACAAGAGAGGCCAAAAAGCCTATTTATTTCTGACTAATTTCTGAATTTTGTAGGAATAGGTTACAACATTAAATAAAAATTAGTTTAATTGTTTAAGAAGGAAGCATCTATTGAATGAAGACAAATATCATTTTCAGATGGTTTACAGAAGAAAGAAGCATCAGAATGAGTCAAGAAAGAGATATTTTTGCAAATCAGGATCAAAAATCTGGAAAAGGAGAGAGAAAAATAGGATTTTGAAAAAAAAATTGCCAGAGTCTCCCCTTGTAAAATTGACTTTTGATTTAAAACAGAATTGAAACACATGCTTTTTTACTACTACATTGCTTTCTAAGCTATCTGAGCTTCAAAAGGAATAAAAACAGTCAAGAAAAATACATGTTTCATCACTTCTAAGTTGATATTATGATCAAATGAAACATACAGGTATTCCAGATTTTCATCATGCTACAACTATCAAAAGTCCCTTTTAATTTCCAAATTCAAGTGTGAATCAAAGAGCAACTACTTTACAGATTTTCAGAAGTTGCAATGAATCAAGTAAAGCTAGCATGGATAGCTTATTCAAGTAATCAGACAAGCAAAGGAGATGTTATATCTTTTTCAGAATGAACAAATCATAAGAATTTGGAGAGAGAAGGATTGTGGAATTTTTTTTCCATAGTTTCCCCTTGCAAAATGGACTTTTCCATAAAAACGGAATTGAGAAATAATGCAAAAAATTGAAACAGAATTGCTACTATGACTTCTGGAAAGTGAAGTGCCATTACAGAAAAGAAACTAAGTATTTTCTTTCATTTTCTAGAAAAAAAATATTTATTTCATTATACAGAAAGTATGTAATCATGTTTGCAACAAATAAACATCATATAACTTCCAGAAAATCATTCTTAATGCAAGTGTCAAGCTGCAGAATACACAAGATAGCATTCATCTTCCACTGAAGGAGTAAACTACAAAGCTCAGCAAGTGTTCAACCAAAGCATGCCTTCCAAAAGTAGGATCAACAAGTCAAGTCTAAGAAGGAAGCATGCCAAATACCAAACTGTATCTACATTTAAATGGTTTCAACAAAACAGTATGCATCTACAAGAAAGATGAAGTGAATATCCAACACAGAATTTGACAAGTGCCTAAGGAGCTTCTGTAGCCAAATTATAATGGATTGCATCTACAAAGAGGAAAAGGAAAGATACGGGTCTGCAATACAAAATCGAGTACTTATTTTCAAGTTTGCAAATGCTTAGCTGAAGTTTACCAGTCTGCATAGAAATGAAAGATATTTACAAACTGCCAGAAATGGAAGTGATTTACAAAGCCCAAGCTCAGAAGTTGACTATTAATACTAGGTTTTCATTTACATATATAGCTCAGAAACAACAATTCAAAGATGCATTCCCAGAAGCCCACAAGAGGAAAATTAGTATGCATCTACAGAATGAAGGAGCAAATTACAAACTCCAAGTATACATTTACAGGGAAAAGGAGCCGAAACAGAGTTTGGACATCATGATGGAAAAGCCAAAACAATCAACATTTCCAAATACCATTACAGGTCTGCAAAGAAGTATCGTCAAAACAATGCTATGGAGTGAGGTTCCCTCACTACACTTTCAGAAATGAGTTCAACAACACAAGCATGTATCTACAGGGAGTACGCTACTTAAGGAAAAATCATTTTACTTCTGTAGAATGAAGAAAGGGTTCACGAACTACAAGTGTGCATCTACCACAGGGAGATAAAATGAAACAGAGTTCGAATATCGAGTTGAAGAGCAAACAATCAATATTCCGAATGTTGAGTCAGATTTACAAGTTAAATATCAAACCTGAGTACAGAAGGAGTTCCCTTACAAATGCCAATGAAGTAAGACTTGAGCTCGAGTTTTAAAGTTAGAAAAAACCAAACCCACAAAGCATTTCCATTCAACGAAAATTATAACCAATATTTGCCAAGATTCATGGTTACAGGAAATAAAACCTGAGCTCGCAAAAGGAAAAGAAAAACAATGTTAGAACTCACCATTTCCTGAGGACGAAACGAGAAGACAAGCAAAAGATGGTGGCAACTTCCTTCTACAGGCTCGTGTTGAGCTCGTTAGCTACCAAAAGCAGAGAACCAGAAGAAAACAAGGATTTATCATTCCATGCAGAAGATACAGAGCAAATAAATGATGAAAATGATCTTTAGATCATATACCGAAAGGAAGGCCGAGCTACGAAATGAAAAAACAAAAGAAAATACCTCCAGATCCTTCAAAAAATGCATGCAACAGTCTAGTATCAATGGTGTTGTAGGGTCAGGAACATAAATGCAAGCTCAAAAACCGTCAAATCTCTAAGCATTCATCATAATCATAGAGCGAGCAAAAAATTTGCTAGGGCTTCGCCCGCAGAGTGGAAAAATCAATAGAAGTGACCAAATGCGAGCTTGCAAGTATAAAGCTTGCATTCGAACTGAGGTTACAAAACCCTAACCCACGGTTAAGGATCAATGACCCATCAAATGCCAAGTGCCAGATCGAACGGTGATCGGCCCACACTGGTTCCAAGGTGATAGAGCCCAATTAAATGCCACCGACCATATTAAATGCCAGGGACAGACCCTAACCTGTAGTTAGAAGATCAACGATGGCGGTGCTACCAAAGCAAAGATCAAGGGCCAACAAAGCTCATCAAAAACCAAGTAAATGCAAGCCCAGTTAGGGTTTCCACCGCCTATGACCGGAAAGGGTCGAGTCATCATGGAGAGGGGCCAGCCCACGTGGACCAACCAATTAATCATTGCAGGAGACTTTACAAAGTCCGAACTATAGTCCATGCCCCAAAAATCAAAACAATATTATATGCCATGATCACCGAAAAGGTGAAAATTGTATTATGTGCCAAGGGGTCTAAAGGTGGCAAATCAAATTGCATGGTGGGCTAGCCAAAAGGGTAAACCCCTTTATATTATATACATGCTTATGCCTAAGTCCACAATGTGGCAACATCTCAAACCAAAGGTGGTCCCCACATGGGGTTTCAAACAAAATTTGCAAGTGTCACTCATGTGACTATCCAGAGTAGTGAAGGAAATCAGAACATGTGCACAAAGAAGGTGGTCCCCACTTCATCTTAATTTTGTAAATATGGCTAAGGTTGCATCTTTTTGCCTACACATAAGAGATGATTTTTGCATGCCTTCACAACAGGACAAAATAGAGAAGATGACGAATTTGCATGTGCAAAGGAGGAAGACTTGCCTAGCAAGCAATTTGTAATTTTAGCAAATTATTCACCTTTCTTTCTTAAAAATAGAACAGTCAACTTCAGTTTGACTGTATTGTATCTAAGGCTGATAATGCCTAATTTTACTACATGCTTTAGTTGTATTATTTTATTCCTTTATTTATTATTAAATAAAGGATAAAATTAGGATGCATGGGTGAGTACAGCCTTTAGGCTATTTTTAGGAAGGGGGTGAACTTTTGCTATATATTGTGTGCTCTTGCAAAGCACAAACAGGGGGGATTTTTTAGAGAACTTTCCCAAAGAACTTTTGATATGAGTACTGAAGCAATTTCTGCCAGTTTTTCCCTCTGAGTGTGAATTATTCTTTGCCTTTCCAAGTTATTCTGCAGTCTTGTGTATGCCAATATTAGTCTTGTGAATCAATATTCCCTGATTAATCACTTTACCCCACTGCAAATATACTATTTTTTGCTAAATTTCATTGTGCATGTTAGCTTACTAGTGCTGTTGTGAACTTCCCTCAGTACAAAATAAGTACTTTGCCCTTATTTTCTATAGAAAGTACAAATTGGTTCGTGCACATAAAGAATTCTTCACAAATCAGTTGTGTATTCCACTCAAGTCAAGTTTTCATCCAAATTTGGTGTATCACCTTAGTATTTATTTCATTTTCAGTCACCTCTTAACCTTAAAACTCCAAAAAAAAAACATTTTAGTGAACACCAATAAGGAACCGGCCTTTTAACCCCGAAGGTTCACCTCAAAATAGGTATACCCACAGACCTGAGGTGTCCCCATTGTATCTACGAGAGAGAGAGATCTTTGCAGACTTAGAGAACCTGCTGCCATCTCTCTGCCAGGTGCACTTTCGAGAGATAACAGTTTTTGGCATGCCCGGTGGGACCGCGAATCAGATCTGCACGCAAATCCTAGATTCTAGAGCAGATCAAAAGTAGATTTACAGCAAATAAAAGTTACTTTCAGGAGCAGAGCTACAACAAATTAATTCTAAAGATTCTACGATCTTTTGGCGACTCCGTAAAGCTGATTTCAGACTAGTATTGTAGCATGTTCCATGCCTAAAGTGACTACAAGATCATCGGTAAGAGGAATTCCTCCTGAATTTGTTTCTTTACCTTTGAATTCTGCTAGAAGGAGAAGGGTTGGGAATACATTGCCTTATAACAGACCTGGTTTTGAAAATCCTCCTGATATTCCTTCACCACGTATAAATTTTTCAATCAATATCCTAGTTTTTCAAATGGCTATTCAACCACCCAGAAATTTTGTGGCCTTCACTAATGGCAGCCCATTAGTAATTCCAGTGTACCATGATATTCCCAATGCTTCTTTGAAAAGTTTGCCATCATTTACCGGTGAAAATCAAGTTACACCTACTGAACATATTAAAGATGTTGAAGCCATATGTGTAGTCCACAATATTACTCATGAAGACATAGCTTTAAGACTTTTAGCTGCATCTTTTAAAGGACAAGCCTTGCAATGGTATAGGAACCTAGAGATTGGAAGCATAAGAACTTGGGATGAATTAGGAGAGAAATTGCTGGAACAGTTCCAAGACAATTCAGATCATTTGTCCCTGATAGAACAACTATCTACTATCAAGAGAGCCCCTCATGAATATTTGTCTAGTTTCAACATTCGTTTTGCTAGAACTTGGGAAAGAATCCCAGCAAGTGTTAAGCCTCAAGATGATCACGCTTTCCTTTATTACCTCAGAGCATTGAATAGTGATATTGCAACTATGATCCAATCCATGGGAGCTTTTACTCTTCCAGGGGCCTATGACACTGCTATAAAAGCTGAAAACAACCTTATTCAGGCTGGAAAATTAGCACCAAGGCCTACAATGCCATTTTTGGTAGATTTAGCTCCTATCCCATAGCCTATTACAATCGTAGAGCCTACTGTTGTAGCCCCATCCCTAGATATGTTTAAAGCCTTGCAAACCATGGGAAATAAGCTGACATCAATTGAAAATAAGCTTACATTTCCTAATAGGCCATATCAAACTCCTTATCAGCAAAACCAGCAGAATAGGCAGCCTTACCAACAGAATCAAAATTACAGGCAGCCTTATCAGCAAAGGCAGTTTGATTCTAATGTTCCTAGTGCATCTAATGCTTTGGTTCCAGTTAATATGGCTACAAAAGAGTGGTGCCAACCTTATAATCAACCTCATCAAACTGTAAATTACCCAAATGCATTCCTGAACCTGAATCTTGTTGCCCAACCTCAATCTGAAGCATTGTTCATACCTCAAATGGAGGGTGGGCAGCAAGAAAGTCATGTTCAAAAAACACCTGAACAGAATTTGGTCAGCTTTAATGAGGAGGATTTCATTGCTGTTACCACTAGAGCTCAAGAGAAAGCTACCGAAAATAAAAAACAACAAAACAGACCTATGCTGCCCACTATTACTGATATATCAACATCTACAGCCTCGAAACTAGCCAACAGTCCTGCTATCCCTTAGAAAACAACAAGTGTTGCAGCTGGTAAAGAGAAACAAAAACAACTTCAGCTTGATCTAAGAATATTGTTTATCCCTTAGATATCCAAGGCTACCGAAGCAGAATCAGTTTTTTCTAAAGCTTATGCTAAAACGGTCGAGTCTATCTCTAAGACTGTTGATTCTTTTAATATTTTTGATGTGATGAAGAAGCACAATGTTAACATCTCGATGTGGGATGCCTTAAGCATTCTAGGACAACAGGATTTACATCTCGATGTGGGATGCCTTAAGCATTCTAGGACAACAGGATTTACTCTCTCATGAACTAGCTAAACTGTAGATTTCTTCAAAAACAACAGTAAAGGAAGTCCAAAATATAGATATGGTCCTTGGAACACTTGATCAAGATCACGTAAAGGATGTTAGATGGATGGTTCAAAAGGTCTTGAATGCTCATGACATAAAAAATCCACCACCTTTTTATCTATCCCTGATTATTGGAGAAAATTTAGTTCATAACTACATGGTGGACAGCGGTGCCAGTAGCACAGTTATGCCAAAGCCAATTGCTGAAAAATTAGGCCTGCAGTATGAGCCAACAGAAAAAAGTGTTCTACAGCTTGATGGGACTGCAACCAATATAGTTGGTATAATCAGAAATTTGGAGGTAACATTACATGCTTGCCCAAATGTTTCCATTTTGCAAGATGTTACTGTTGTGGATTTACCTCCATATTTTGCTTTGTGCCTATCTAGAGACTTTACGAAAAAATAGGAGGTTACCTCTCTTCTAATTGGTCTTTCTTATTTTTCACTACACATTATGGCACTAAAGTTACCATCAATTCAGAGCCATTGGCTAGATTTCATATTGAGCCTCATTCACTGAATGCTTTGGCAAATTATTCTACTCTAGATCAATCTGATTTTGACGATGTGGCTCAGATTACAACGCTAGAGGGTGTGTCTAACATATTTATGGATGAGAAAACAGCTGAAGAACATGCTCATGATCCTTTTAAAGAGGTTGAAGAACATCTTTTCAGTGTATATTGTATGCATGAAGAAAATGCAGCAATTCCCTTGTTGTCCAAAACAAATAATTCAACAGAAGGGATTTGGAAGCTTCATTTTGATGGAGCTAAGAATAAGAAGGGGCAGGGAGCAGGTCTGATGCTCACTTCCCCAACAAATGAAAGGTATTTTACAGCTCTGATTCTTCAATTTTCATGCACTTGTAATGTAGCTGAGTACGAAGCGTTAATTCATGGCTTACTTTGGGCCAGAAAAAGAGGAATCAACACGTTACAAGTCTTTGGCGATTTTGAGTTAGTAATAAATCAAGTAAAAAACTTCAATTTATGTAAGAATCCATTAATGAAGTCTTACAGGCATAGAGTTTCAGACTTAATGGAAGATTTTGATGCCATTAATATTCAGTCTATTCCTCGAGCTGAAAATAAACATGCTGATAGACTGGCAGCAGTTGGTGCTAGTTTTGAAGTGCTAGAACAAATAGAAAACAACAAAGTTAAGCCTCATGTTAAGTTGATTGTTAGGCCTTCTATACCTGATAATGAATCTAATTGGTAGGTGTTTGAGAGTGATAATCAAATCTGTAGGTTTTTGTAGCAAGAAGCTGAATTTTCTGTAGTAAATCAAGATAAATTACAACATCTATATGGTGACCAAATTGTTCAGTTAAAGAAAAACAAGTTTCCTTGAGGACTTGTCACATTGGAAGACATCTTTAGCACTGATGACCAGTTAAAAAAGGACAAAGCTAAGATGTCTACTCATGCTGATAATTACGAAGAGGTTTTAGTTGATGAAGGAAAGAACTTATTTCTTGGAAAGGTATGTTCCTTATCCAAAAAACAGTCTTTTATTAAGCTTTGCACTGAATTTAAAGATGTTTTCGCTTGGAGATACTAAGACTTGAAAGGGTTTGACCCCAGTCTAGCATAGCATATGATTAAATTACAGCCAAATTCTAAACCAGTTAGGCAGAAACAAAGGCCTATAAATCCCAAAATAGAACCTCTTATGAGGAAAGAATTATCAAAATTGATTGAATCAGGAATTATTTTCCCAGTTAAGCATTCAAGTTGGGTAGCAAATCTTGTTCCAGTTAGGAAAAAGAATGGAGAAATCAGATTATGTGTGGATTTTAGAGATCTTAACAAAGCATCATTAAAAGATCATTATCAACTACCGAACATGGATCAGATTTTGAGAACAGTTTCAGGATCAGATAGACTATCCCTTCTAGATGGTTATAGTGGATATAATCAGATTTTAGTCTGAGGAGAAGATAGATATAAAACAACTTTTACCACCAAGTGGGGTACTTACAATTATAAAAGAATTCCTTTTGGTCTTTCAAATGTTCGTGCAACGTTTCAACGTGTAATGGACATGGCTTTTCATAGCCTACTAAATAAATGCATACTTGTTTATTTAGATGATGTCACTATATTCTCAAAAAATTTGGATGAACATCTAATGCATTTGAGACAGACTTTTCAGATCTGCAGGCGGTTTGGAATATCCTTAAATCCCAAAAAGTCTATCTTTTCAATACATGAAGGTAAGCTACTTGGCCATATTGTTTCTAAACAGGGTTTAGCAATTGATCCTTTCAGAATTGAAGCCATATCACAACTATCATTTCCTCATCACAAGAAGGCATTACAGAGCTTTCTAGGAAAAATAAACGTTGTCAGAAGATTTGTCCCAGATTTTACAGCATTGGTTAAGCCATTGACAGCCATGCTAAGGAAAGAGAAAACATTCTCTTGGACCAGCGAAGGGAGAGAAGGTTTCGAGGCTATTAAAATAGCTATTTCTCAGGCTCCTACTCTTGCAAATCTAAATTTTGACAAATATTTTACAATGTATGCACTTGCAGGAGCTGAAACAATGTCAGCTATTCTAACTCAGGTCAATGATGAGAATATCGAACAACCAATTACTTTCTTTGGACAGAGCTTGCACGATTACGAAACAAGGTACACATTCCTTGAAAAACAAGTACTTTCCATAGTCAGAGGACTAAAGAATTTCAAGTACATACTTTCAAACAATAGAATTCATGTTCTTGTTTCTCAACTAAATGTGAAAGCTTTCTTGTTGAACAAAGAGTTGAATGAGAAAAGAGCAGGCTGGATAACGAAGGTTATGGAATATGATGTTGATATCTGAGTTGCCAAGACAGTTTGAGGTAAAGGTTTATGTGAGCATCTAATTGCTGATATGGAGAAACAATAGGATGCAAAACTTGAAGTTTCAAAACACCATGCTGAAACCATGTATCAACAATCAAACGTTATGTTGCAACCAGAAAATCAGCAACCTGAACCTTCTCAAGAAATTTAGGAATTGAGATGGATGACTGATTTGGTTGACTACTTATAACATGGCACTTATCCGAAAGGTATGGATAATAATAAACAAAGATATTTCAGGTTACAGGCTATTCCTTATCTCTTTGTTGATGGTGTATTGTTCAGAAGAGATATAAATGGAATCTTGCTGCGATGTGTCGCTTATGACAAGATTCAGAAGATATTATCAGAATTCCATGAAGGACCTGCAGGAGGTCACTTCTCAGCATGTACTATAGCTTTGAAGATCATGAAAATAGGTTACTATTGGCCTAGCATATTTAAGGACAGTTTCGAATGGATCAGAAAGTGTAAGAAATGTGTTTTTTTTGTCGAAAAAGAACGTTTAGCTTCACTGTCTTTGTAGCCTATTTCAGTTGATCAACCCTTTATGCAGTGGGGTCTTGACTTTATTGGGATGATTAACACACCTTCTTCACAAGGACACAAATGGATTCTAACTGCTACAGATTACTTTACATGATGGATTGAAGCAGTAGCCTTGAAGGATGCTAACAAAGCTTCAATACTAGCTTTCTATGAAGGTATAATATGCAGATTTGGTGTTCTAACAACTATCATATTAGATAATGCTTTAGCATTTCTCGGTGTTAAAGTAACAGATTGGGCTGTTAGCCATGGAATCTACTTGATCTCTTCATCTAATTATTACCCACAAGGTAATGGCTTAGCTGAAAGCACTAACCAGAATTTGTTAAGGATCATCAGAAGAACACTCAAGGATAATCAAAGAGCTTGGCATCTAATGTTGAATTCAGCACTTCGAGCTAATAGGGTGACCCCTAAGAGATCAGTTGGAAACTCACCATACAAACTTGTGTATGGGAAAGAAGTTAGAATGCCAATTTTAGTTGAGTTACCTGCATTGGATTTACTGCATCAAATGGAATTACTTGAGAATGAACCATTGCAGGTTCGTTATGTAGAATTGATGGAATTACAAGAGCTAAGAGATCAAGCTCATTTGAATATAGAGAAAAATAAAAAACAGATGAAGAATACTTTTGACAAGAAATCCAAATTCAAGATCTTCAATGAAGGAGATATTGTGTTGAAATGGGATGCTGATCGTGTTAAGCTAGGAAGACACTCAAAGTTTGATACACTCTAGAGTGGTCCTTACATGATATAATCTTGCAAAGAACACAATGCTTTTTAGCTTTCTAAGCTGAATGGAGAGGAACTTCCCATTCCTGTGAATGGTATGTTTCTTAAACATTGTTATTTAAAATATTACAGTGATTGATTAGAATAGGATTTCCCATTCAATACATGCAGTTCTGCACATTGCATAATTCTTTATTTTCAATAAGTGCATTTGTGCACGTGGTTTGGTTTTCCAGATATTTTCCCAGCTTTAGTTGTTATGAAAGGGTTGGACCTTTCAGAAAAAGAGTAGATTTTGGTCACAGATTTGGACTCCATACCCAATGGACAAGAGCAAGGCACTAGTCTACAAGCTAGCAGACAGTTTTCCCTGCAGGATCACAAGAAATGTTGACAATTTTTGCACTTGTGTAAAAATGGTCAACTCGAAACTTTGTTACGATGGATAGCTTTGGTGAAGTATACCTAATCTAAGGGAGTTTACATCATATTATTTTGTTACTACTGATTTTTGAAAGATATTAAGTGAAATCTACAGCTATGAGTGTTGTTACAAAACGTAACAACTCACATAGTCTGCAATTTCACGAATATCCTCAGCAAAAGAACACAACCCCCGAAGGACAGCTATGTTATCTTGATGAAGACACTTGATTGCAGAGTATGTAAGGTGTATAGTTTTGGAACAACAGACATAGTGGCAGTTTTCAGACAATCAGATTCACAGTTATTATCTGTGTGCCTATCAGATTTATTGCTCTGTATTCATTAAATTTGTTATGATTAATGAGATTGCATTCATCTATGTTGCCATAAGATATATCAATCGACTCCTTTCCTACTACTTACGTCAAGAAAATATTGATAAACAAATAGTGACAATAGTGTCCAAATGTAAGTAGCAGGAAGGAGTCAAAAAGAAGAATGGAAGCTAATGCAGTCAAACAACATACAAGGAGAAATATCTCATTCAAAGAGTGCTTGCTGAAGATATAGGTATTCATTTAAGATTATCCCTTATGTTAATTCATTTTATTGAGATATTGAGTTGCCTACATCATTGTACAATCAAAGGAAAACTGAATGCAAAAAGAGATAATCAACTCATTATTTCAATTTAATGCTTTATTCATAAGAGATCATAAGTTTTCCCACACAAGCCATGGGATATGACTAAGTGACTCATCATATACATGGAAATGAGAATACTGCATGTGCTAAAGAACAAGAGTAGAGGAGTAAAAAGGAACCCATCATTGCCTTTTCATCTTCTATCCCCGCTATGCATCATCTCCATCTCCATCTCAACTCTCTCATCTTCCACTTCGATCTCCATCTCCTAATACCTGCAAATCAAGAGAAGTATATGTCAAATTGAGCTCAGGGTACAATGTTATTCCAATACTCATGTTCTAAAGCAAATACATATTCTAAGTTCAATGCATCTAATGGTACTTGAAGGAAAAGAATACATAAATGCATGGCACAAGATGAGAAAGAGATACAGATGGGCTGATAGCAAAAGAAGAGGTAGAGTTCATAAAGTAAATGAGTAGCAAGAGAAAATCAAAGAAGCTAAGGATTGATTTAGAAAATCAGAATCTGAAGCAGCTCGTAAAAGAAACAGTTGCAGAAGAAGGAAAGAAGAAGAAATAAAACACATGGATACAAGAGAGGCCAAAAAGCCTATTTATTTCTGACTAATTTTTGAATTGTAGGAATAGGTTGCAACATTAAATAAAAATCAGTTTAACTCTTTAAGAAGGAAGCATATACTGAATGATGACAAATATCATTTTCAGATGGTTTACAGAAGAAAGAAGCATCAGAATGAGTCAAGAAAGAGATTTTTTTTGCAAATCAGGATCAAAAATCTGGAAAAGGAGAGAGAAAATAGGATTTTGAAATTTTTTTTGCTAGAGTCTCCCCTTGTAAAATTGGCTTTTGATTTAAAACAAAATTGAAACACATGCTTTTTTACTACTACATTGCTTTCTAAGCTATCTGAGCTTCAAAAGGAATAAAAACAGTCAAGAAAAATACATGTTTCATCACTTCTAAGTTGATATTATGATCAAATGAAACATACAGGTATTCTAGATTTTCATCATGCTACAGCTATCAAAAGTCCCTTTTAATTCCCAAATTTAAGTGTGAATCAAAGAGCAACTACTTTACAAATTTTTAGAAGTTGCAATGAATCAAGTAAAGCTAGCATGGACAACTTATTCAAGCAATCAGACAAGCAAAGGAGATGTTATATCTTTTTCAGAATGAACAAATCATAAGAATCTGGAGAGAGAAGGATTCTAGAAAATTTTTGCCATAGTTTCCCCTTACAAAATGGACTTTTCCAGAACTTTTCCATTTGTTAGGTTTCGTAACTCCACAACATTTTGTATATAATGTTTCTTATTATGATCAATTATTTCATTTCAATATTTAAATTTCAACTTCTATACCCTAAACCCTGAACCTTGAGGCCTAAACCCTAAACCCCAAACCCTAAGCCCTAAACCTTGAACCTTAAATTTTAGAAAATAATTATATTTTTCATTATTATTATTAATTAATATATTTGGAGCTGTAAGAAAAGGAAGCAATTTTATGTCATATCTATTACTAATACTTTGTAAATAGGAACAAATGTATGTGCTTGATATACACAAGGACAAATATAACATGAAACTTTATCACAAGTACAAATATATTGAACAATTGTTTTGAAGCATGTTTTCAAAAAAAATGACGTGTTCAAATATTTTGTTTAGTATATAGACACTAAATAATAGTGTGAACTAGTTTATTTTTGCGATATTATTGTATTCACTTGTTTGTTAGTAAATGATAGAGGATTTAGTAATTTCTACAATTTGTGTTTATTAATCACTGGTATGAGACTAGTTAATTATGTCGATATTATGTTGGTATTGGTTAAATATGCATGTGATCTTCGAGTTGTTAGTTGTGATTTCATTACTCTTAGCTGTTTTAAATTAAATACATTAGGAAAAGTTTGATTTCTTGGATGCATTATAGTTGTAAATATTGCGAATGTGGAACTCATTTGTATATATATATATATATATATTTGTTATTAGTTGTTAAATATTGGTAATTGTAATGTTGTGAATGTTTAATGAAAGTTGAAGCTATATAAATTATGTGATATCATACTTTGACTTTGAATTTGGCATATGGGGGCAAGTGCCTCTGCAAAGACATGAATCAGTGTGTGCTGAAGGGGCTTGCCCCTTAGGATGCCACATCGATACGCCCAACTATTGCTGCATGATGAAGGGGCTTGGCCCTTAGGATTCCGCATCGATATATGGGAGTAGACTATGTTGACCAGAGGTTTTTAAAGTCGCCCGCCAACCTTCCACTCAGAAATGCACCCTCTTGTAATATCACAACCGTCCCTTTTACAATGGATGGTTGTGATATTACGGGAGGGTGGTTCTTGGGTGAAGGATAGCCGTTGGCATTTATCGATACTTGAATTTGTTAAGGATTAATTGTTTTCTGATGTTGTGATTATTTTATCATAGTGGATGACATATATTTTATTTGACATGTATTGTACTAACGTTAATTGTATATTTTTGTGTGCATGTGTGTTGTTGTATTCAATTTATATTTTGCATGGCGAAAATGAATACACAAAGTCTAGTTCCTGTGAATCCCGTAGGGATAACGTTAACAACTCCCAAATTCCGAAGGGAGGAAATTTTTAGGAGATCCACATTTGTGGTCTATATAGACCATCATCAACAGTCTAAGCCGCCTAGAACCGAAATTGCAATGATGGTTAAGGATCGGCTCAATTTTCTGGAAACTTCTATTTTTTATTTATCTAAGTTCCACACTATAGGGCCGCATTCGCGAGAATATGGTCCAGCATATGACACGATGGAGGATGCCCAAAAGTACGAGCCTCCACATAAGATGAGAAATATGGGAGTTCCAGTCATAAAACCGGCAGCAGATACCAGAAATTGTGTAAAAAATATTGCACATGGAAGCAGCTCCAAGTTTGCTGCTAAAAACAAAAAAATAAGTTACGGGTTTTTATGTTTTGTTCTAAAAAACTTATGACATGTTTGAGAAAAACCTATATAAATATTTATTTTTTGTCGGATGTCGAATCACACCAACATAAATATATTTTGTTTTGTTGTTCGAATATATTCTTGATTAAATATGTTTTCCTTAGTATTAATACGTGTTTCTATGGATTATAGTTTTAAAATTACTAATGTTTAGATATTTGTATAGCAAGTTTAGATTATTAAAATTCATTTATGTTAAAATTATATTCTAGTAGGAAATGTGTAATGGTAACTATTTTCTAATTCACTAAGTATGGGATTATCATCATTTGTCTAGTTTAGGATTGTATTGGTGCAATTATCATTTCCCATCGTTTATTTATGTGTAAAGAGTGTTGTTTTATGAGTTCAACTCATATAAAGATGCACTTGTAGCCAACTTAATATACATAATATAGAATACCGATATTGTTTGAAAAGTAAGTAATTCTAGAGAACTCGAGTACTCATTGAAGCATGTAATTTAAATACTAGATATACATTGCAATGGTTATTTAGTCAATAAACTATAACAATTATTAGAATGTCGTTCGAGTTCAAGTGCTAGAGAGTGTAGCTCGCATTGTGAAATGTTCATACGTGCATGTAAAAGTTAAAAGAGGTAGGTTAGATGTATGCCAAGTGTCTAGGGACACTATAAGCCAAGAAGTGTTAGCTTTGCTAGCACTTGCCATGGAAGACATTTTGATATGATATATGTGTATTTTCTTATTGCGTAATGGTAGACATACATTATTTATTAGATTGTGAATAATTAATATTATGTGAATTGTCTCTAGCGTATATATTATATATTTTGTGGATAATATGATGTTACATCATATAGTGTTGGTTGATAAACCGGGCATTTTGGATACATCATGCTTTATCCTATAATCTCTTGTAACACACTCGGAATTCGCATTTCATGTTTAGTTTGGAAAAATCTAGAGTCTAGTATCCAGTTTTGAAAAAAATAATGTGTGCGGCTGATTTTGTCACAAATCATTTATTGTTCGCGATTTTCTCAAATTGAATGCAAAATACGAATAAATAAGTTTTTGCACCATTTGTTTCAGTTTAAATTGTTTTACAATGTGTCACTTCATTGATGGTTATGACAATGGACATGAATGAAACATGCAAAAGCTCGGCGACATGGGTCGATCCATGTTCACAATCCGTTCTTATGTTTTCGGGGAAGACATAAATAATGAGACAATAATATATAACTTTGTGAACATTAATTGTTTGTCGTAGTAACAATTATTTCATTTGTTATGATAATATTCAAACATGTCTTTTCATACAAGTTTCTTCACATTCCATGATGATAATATTCGAATATGTGAACATTACTTTTTTTGCAAAATACTTAATATTTTATGTCAGACTAATAGTTATGCACTTAGACTCCGCATATGTAAGTACCTTCATATCACATGGTGCGTACGCGTTTTGCAAGCGTCACAGAGGAAGTAAAGGGAGATGATCCTCTAATAGTTGATGGTGATACGACAGATGGCCCTTTGGAGCTTATTTACTCAGATATCCAAGAGCCACCTGTAGAATATAAAATTGAATATGTTAATGGTCATATTCGTTATGTCTGTCAGCATGGATCATGTGTTGATAGTGGTGATGTTAGGTTTTCTGAGTTGCATAGACTAAATAGACATCGCCAAGTAGAACAAAATATTCCCTCCATGGAACCTCGTAAGCATGGCCATAAGCATATGGGGAAACCATCACCTATCTCTCAAGATAGAAACAGGGAATACGTGCAAAAGAGGGAGGCGGATGTGAACTACATCCTAAGGAAACGATTCTAATTGCAGCGAAGGAGGGTTATTGATCGTGTTTGCAAAAAAGAATGTAAATATCAATTTGAGGAGTTGAGCTGAGAAGGAAAGAAGGAGGTGGATGATGCAATGCGTACCTACGATTTGGCGGAGATGAGAAAGGTGAGATAGGAGCATTGGTTGAGAGTGAGAGGAAATAAAAACTCAAATATCAGAACAAAGTAAATTTAAGATTGGTATAGGAATTTTAATATAATGTTAGGTTCGAAATCAAAAACTTGATATTCTTTCATGCATAGGAAGCTAGAGAAGAGGGTGGAACAAGTAGCAAAAATGTTGACCCCCCTACGAATGATAATGTAAGTAATTATTGGTCTTTCGTAAGTAAAGATACAATGTAGTTTTTGTGTATTTTTGTATATACTAATTGTATGCGTGCATAGGATTATGACATTCCCTTGTGTCAACTCTTACGCCGATAGAGACACGTGATTTGTAGTGTGAAACAGAGAGAGGTAAAAACTCACTTAACGCGCTCTCGAAAAATGTATGTTGCCTTATATTGTTGATACTTTGATTGTCCTAATGGCTCGATTGTTATAGGTGGATGTTTGCGATAAGACGCCCCCTTCTCAATCAACCTATGGTCTCGATCTTATTGGAGAGATAGCTTCACTTGAGGTAAGAAAGGTGGAGATGAAAACTTCCGGTGTTGAAACTTTTTTTCCAGTCGAGGAGAGAGAGGGTTGTGAGGGGAGGCACGAGGAGAGGGACAAAAACACCGTTGCTGGTAGTACGAGTGAGGGTGGAACTAGACTGGTAAGTTATTGAATGTTCTCATTTGCTTTTTTGTATTCTTTTTTGGTGAAATAAAGAAAAAGTTATTAATGCAATTGAGATTATCGTTATTATAGGCTTTTCCTGGTGGGGCCGAAGTCAGGTTAATGTCAGATGATATGGTGGTCGCAAGAGGAGTGGTTTGTGATAGTATCCCACATGTGAAGTGTCATGGCATCACACTTCCCACATTTACTGTCAAAGTGATTATTTCTGAGGCCATTTTTCCCACTGCTCCATTTCCCTACCCTAATACATTTGCAAACACTTTGGCAGAGTGTGTCAAAGGGTTTGCTATTTGGGATCTCAACGATATTAGACTTGACACTCCTGAAGAGGCAAGTAGTGAGACATTAGGATGAATGATTTAATTTAATTACGTGTTTACCTGAGACATTCATCTATGTTCACTTATTTACTATATGGTTGGCTTTCAGGATGATATGATACCTGTTGAGACAGTGTGTCGTACTCGGATAAAGACATCGGATGCCCCACCCATTCTTGGCATCACGCCAAATTCTGTACATAGAAATGAGAAGAAACGTATTAGATTTTATGATGGACTTTTGTCTGTGGCTAACACTAGGCAATGAAGGAGATGAAAACCTTTATGTATAACATTGATTGTGAGGAATCAGATTAGTATATATGTGTATATGACGATGATGTTACTTTAATGTGTTTGAGGTATATGACTTAGTACTGCATTATTGATATACTGAATATGGTTTATGGTTATGGATTATATAGAGTTATCCATTTACTATCTGTTTATAATGCATTAGATGGTTTTAATTCATGTTATGTGACATTCCATTTATTGTATAAATGATGATGTTGTTACTATGTATCTGGTTAATGTATTGATGTGACTATGGGTTGTGGATTACGGTTTTTGGTATGTGGTTAGATATTTGAGTTCTTATTCCTTGTATGCATGCTTGGGTTTGACGTGTTTAGTAATTAATTGCAGATAATTCACAAAAAAATTTTACTAATTTTGTGTATTATGGATTATTGTTACATAGTTGCGATCTACATCCATGTATGCGTACTTGAGTTTGATTTGGTTATGAAACTTTCATATATATTTCATCCATGATAATATTTTGTTACGTATAAGTTAAGTGCATTATTTCCTTTCACATTATGATTGAATGGTAACATATAATAATCGATTGTTATAATACAGGTTTATTTAGATGGCAAGACTAAAGAAGACTGGAAAGTGCAAGGCTTCGCCTGTGCAAGAACCAAATGATTATGAATCATTTGATAGTGACACTTAGCCATTCAAAAAGAATGCAAAGAGCTTTACAAACAAAGATGTCGGTGCTACACAAGAAGACGACCCTTCCCCGTCAGTTTGTATGGATTTAGAAATGAAACTTGTAACAAAGAAGACAAAGATATATCACAACTAGTGCGAAAGATTTGCATTGGAAAATTTATATTTTACCAAAAAAAACAAGGAATTATTGGAAGAAAAAGGAGAAACTGCCTCAAGGCAGATGGAGTTGGAGGCCAAGGTTCAGGAGTTAGAACTGGAAATTAAGAATTGGGAGACAATGCGTGAAGTGGACAAAAAAGTGTTCACAACTCATGTAGCAAACATTAATACCGTTCTTAAAACACACGAAGATCTGACTTGGAAGTATGGAAGAAGATGTACATGAACGCCAAGGCGGCGATTGAGGAAAAAACACCCGGCACTCCCACCCAAGACAATGATAACAAATGAATATACCAGTCATAGAACATTTATATTTCACTTACATATTTGAAAATTTTTACTAATATTTTTATTATTATTATTGGCAAATAGTTTTTCTGAAGGGACTATACCCTTGAGTACAAAAGAAGGCCTAAGAGCCGGAATAGGAGTGAAAATCAGAGAGAATGGATCAAGATCCAAGTGTTACAATGAAGCTCGAAGTAGCCCAAAAACAGCTACTCAAACGAGACAAAAAATTAGACATATATGTTTACTTATATATTACACATATATGTATAGATATTGATTATGTGGTATGCAAAAAATTATTTATATTTGATGAATTTTTCCTTTTTAGCATAATAGATGATATGGATAGACGCATGTGGTTAAATTATGATTATTAGATGTATGTGATTTTACACTAATATGGTTGTTTTCAATTGATGTTATGATGTGCACATTAATTAGTATTAAGATCATGTATTCAATTGTTATATCTGGTATGCTATGTGATGAATAAGGAAGTGTAATATAAGTGTGATTAGAAGACAAGTGTGATTAGAGGACAATTGTATATATGTGTGATGAGGTTATTACTTTAATGTGTTTGACGTTTACGATTTAGTACTACATTCTTGTAAAATTGAATATGGTTTGTGGTTCTGTTTATAACTCATTAAATAGTTTTTATTCTTGTCATGTGAAATTCCATTTATTGTATAAATATTGATGTTGTCAATGTGTATATGGTTAATGTATTAATGTGACTATGAATGTGGATTACGGTAAATGGTATATGGCTACTTTGTTGGGGTTTGCTTCCGTGTACGGTATATGGTTACAATTACATTTGAATGTTAACAAATATTAATTAGTTGTTTAAATAAAGGTTTAATTAGATGACGAGAAAAAATAAGGTTGGAAAGTGCAAGGCATTACCAGTGCCAGCACCGAAAGACAATGCAAAATTCTATAGTCCTAGTAATAATGTGTTTGGAAAGACTGTAGAGAGCCCTGCAAATGAAAATGTTGAAGCTGGACAAAAAGATGATTCGTTCCCATCAGGTCTTATGGAAATAGAACTGAAACATGCAATGTACAAGGCAAAGTTTTATAAAATTTAGCGTGAAAGACATAGACTGCAATATTTAAAATTGTCAAAGATAAATAAGGAATTATTGGACCAATCACTAGGTGTTGCCTCGAAGAAGATGGAGTTGGAGCTTGAGGTTCAAGAGTTGGAATTAGAAATTAAGAATTGGGAGACGGCGTGTGAATCCAACAAAAAAGTTTTGGAAAATCAAGTAGCAAGTTTTAATTACATTGTTAAAATTCACGAAGGCCACACATAATTATGTAAGAAGATGTACATCCTGGCCAAGGCATCAACTAAGGAAAAAAATGCTAGGTCTTACATCGAAGACTATCCAAGTGACCTTTGACATAGAATATAACTTTGTAATAAAATGAAACTTTCCATGTGATCTTTGACATCAATAGGTGTTGGTTAAACATATATTATGATGTTTAAAAGAGTAAATAATAATTATACCATCAAAACATACTAAAAAATTTAAAATGGAAAAAGATTTAAAATGTGCAAGTATTGTGAATGTTACTTGTGCTTAATGAACATATTATAGAGAATTTTAATTTCAAGTTCTCATTGAAGCATGTCAATTTTTACAACGAGAAGGAATAGCACCGCGAGTTACACCTTTAGGAGAACGAGGTCGCAATTTTCAAACTGTTGAAAAACACTGTGCGTTTTTCAGCATGGCGGAAAATGCACCCTATTTTCCATCGCATTGGAAAAATTCAACCCATATCCTCCTGATATGTAGTTGATGTGGGGTCAATGTTTACAACGAGAAGGAATAACATTGTGGGTCACGCCTTTACGAGAATGGGGTCACGATTTTCATACTACTGAAAACAACTGTGCGTTTTTCAATATGGCGAAAAATGCACCCTATTTTCCATCACATTGGAAAAATTCAACCCATATCCACTTGATAAGCAGTTGATGTGGGGGAAATGTTTACAACGAGAAGGAATAACACCGTAGGTCGCGCCTTTACGAGAAAGGTATCACAATTTTCAAATTGTTGAAGAACACCGTGCATTTTTCAACGTGGTGGAAAACACAACCTATTTTCCATCGCATTGGAAAAATTCAACCCATATCCACCCGATAAGCAGTTGATGTGAGGTCAATGTTTACAATGAGAAGGAATAACATCGTGGGTTACGCTTTTAGGAGAACGGGGTCGCAATTTTCATACTACTGAAAAACATCGTGTGTTTTTCAACGTGGCAGAAAACGCACCCTATTTTCCATCGCATTGCAAAAATTCAACCCATATCCACTCGATAAGCAGCTGATGTGGGGTGAATGTTTATAACGAGAAGGAATAACACCTTGGGTCGTGCTTTAGGAGAACGGGGTCACAAATTTCATACTACTGAAAAATACCATGCATTTTTCAACGTGGCAGAAAATGCACCCTATTTTCCATCGCATTAGAAAAATTCAACCCATATCCACCCGATAAGCAGTTGATATGGGGTTAATTTTTACAACGAGAAGGAATAATACCGTGGGTCGCTCCTTTAAGAGAACGGGGTCGTGATTTTCAACTTGTTGAAAAACACCGTGTGTTATTAACGTGGCGAAAAACGCACCCTATTTTCCGTCACTTTGGAAAAATTCAACCCATATCCACCTGATAAGTATTTGATGTGGGGTCAATGTTTACAACGAGATGGAATAGCACCATGGGTTGTGCCTTTATGAGAATGGGGTCGCAATTTTCCAACTGCTAAAAAACACTGTGCATTTTTCAACGTGGTAGAAAACGCACCCTATTTTCCATCGCATTGGAAAAATTCAACCCATATCCACCCAATAAGCAGTTGATGTGGGGTCAATGTTTACAACGAGAAGGATAAACAACGCGGTTCGCGCCTTTACGAGAAAGGCATCGCATTTTCAAAACTGCTGAAAAACATCGTGCATTTTTTAGCATTGCAGAAAACGTACCCTATTTTCCATCGCATTGGAAAAATTCAAACCATCTCCACCCGGTAAGTAGTTGATGTGGGGTCAATGTTTACAAAGAGAAGGAATAGCACCGTGGGTTGCACCTTAGGAGAACGGGGTCGCGATTTTCAAACAGCTGAAACACACCGTATGTTTTTCAACGTCATGGAAAACGCACACTATTTTCCATCGCATTGGGAAAATCAACCCATATCCCACCCGATAAGCAGTTGATGTGGGGTCAATGTTTACAACAAGAATTAATAGCACCGCGGGTCTCGATTTTTCAAACTGTTGAAAAACACCGTGCATTTTTCAACGTGGCCGAAACTCACCCATTTTCATCGCATTGGAAAAAGTCAACCCATATCCACCCGATAAGCAGTTCATGTGGGGTCAATGTTTACAATGAGAAGGAATAGCACCGTGGGTTGCGCCTTTATGAGAACATGGTCGCAAATTTCAAACTGGTGAAAAACACTGTGTGTTTTTCAACGTGGCGGTAAACACACCCTATTTTCGAATGCATTGGAAAAATTCAAACCATATCCACCTAATAAGTAGTTGATGTGGGTTTAATGTTTATAATGAGAAGGAATAGAACCGTGGGTTACGCCTTTAGGAGAATGATGTCGTGATTTTCAAACTGCTGAAAAACATCGTGTGTTTTTCAACGTGGCAGAAAACGTACCCTATTTTCCATCGCATTGGAAAAATTCAACCCATATCCACCCGATAAGTAGTTGATGTGGGGTCAATGTTTACAATGAGAAGGAATAGCACCGCGGGTCGTGCCTTTATGAGAATAGGGTTGCGATTTTCAAATTGTTGAAAAACACCATGTGTTTTTCAATGTGGCGGAAAACGCACCCTATTTTCCATAGATTTGGAAAAATTCAATTCATATCCACCCGATAAGCAGTTGATGTGGGTTTAATGTTTATAATGAGAAGGAATAACACCATGGGTCACGCCTTTACGAGAACAGGGTCGCAATTTTCAAACTGCTGAAAAACACTGTGCGTTTTTCAACGTGGCGAAAAACGCACCCTATTTTCCATCACATTGGAAAAATTCAACTCATATCCACCCGATAAGCAGTTGATGTGGGGTCAATTTTTACAATGATAAGGAATAGCACCGTGGGTCGCGCCTTTATGAGAATGGGGTTGCGATTTTCAAACTGTTGAAAAACACCGTGCATTTTTCAGCATGGCGGAAAATGCACCCTATTTTCTATCGCATTGGAAAAATTCAACCCATATCCACCCGATAAGCAGTTGATGTGGGGTCATTGTTTACTACAAGAAGGAATAGCACAACGTGTCACGCCTTTAGGAGAACGGGGTCGCGATTTTCAAACTACTGAAAAACGCCATGGGTTTTTCAGCGTGGTGAAAAATGCACCCTATTTTCCATCACATTGGAAAAATTCAACCCATATCCACCGATAAGAAGTTGATGTGGGGTAAATGTTTACAATGAGAAGGAATAGCACCGAGGGTCGTGCCTTTATGAGAACGGGGTCGTGATTTTCAAACTGCTGAAAAACACCGTGCATTTTTCAGCATGGCGGAAAATGCACCCTATTTTCCATTGCATTAGAAAAATTCAACCCATATCCACTTGTTAAGTAGTTGATGTGGGGTCAATGTTTACAACAAGAAGGAATAGCACCGCGGGTCGTGTCTTTAGGAGAACAGGGTCGCGATTTTAAAACTGCTAAAAAACACCGTGCATTTTTCAGTGTGGCGGAAAACACACCCTATTTTCCATCACATTAGAAAAATTCAACCCATATCCACCTGGTAAGCAGTTGATGTGGGGTCAATGTTTTACAACGATATTGGAATATCCCACGGTTTGCCTTATGAATGGGGTCGCAATTTTCCAACTACTGAAAAACACCGTGCGTTTTTCAGCGTGGCAGAAAACGCACCCTATTTTCCATCGCATTGGAAAAATTCAACCCATATCCACCCGATAAGCAGTTGATGTGGGGTCAATGTTTAGAACGAGAAGGAATAGCACTGTGGGTCGCGCCTTTAGGAGAACAGGGTTGTGATTTTCAAACAACTGAAAAACACCGTGCGTTTTTTAACGTGGTTGAAAACACACACTATTTTCCATCACATTGGAAAAATTCAACCCATATCCACCCAATAAGTAGTTGATGTGGGGTCAATGTTTACAACGAGAAGGAATAGCACTGCGGGTTGCGATTTTCAAACTGCTGAAAAACACCGTGCGTTTTTCAATGTGGCGGAAAACGTTCCCTATTTTTCATCGCATTGGAAAAATTCAACCCATATCCACCTGATAAGCAGTTGATGTGGGGCCAATGTTTACAATTAGAAGGAATATCACACCGCGTGCAGTGCGTGCCTTTACGAGAACAGGTTCACGATTTTCAAATAACTACTGAAAAACACCGTGCATTTTTCAACGTGGTGGAAAACGCTCCCTATTTCCATCGCATTGGAAAAATTCAACCCATATCCACCCGATAAGAAGTTGATGTGGGGTCAATGTTTACTACGAGAAGGAATAGCACTGCGGGTCGCACCTTTATGAGAACGGGGTCGCGATTTTCAAACTGCTGAAAAACACTTTAACACCCACAAATTTCTTAACAAGAACGCATAACAAACCTAGCAACAAACTACGAAAATTATGGAATATATTTTTTTTGAAAGGTTACAAGGCCTTAGTCAGGGTTTTAATTAGATCTCGTTTATAAAATAAATAAATAATAATTACAAGGCATCAGAAAAATATTGCCCCCAATTTTTTCCAAAATTAGTATTTCGTTTAATCCTTTCACTAACAAGGCTCCAATACTTTATTTAAAAAAAATTCATTATCCTTTCAAACAGAACTCCATAATTCCCTTTTAAATTAATTTTATTTGAGGTACAATTTTATTTTTTTAAAAATTAAATCATATTAGGATAATAACCTTGCATTGTTAAAAGCATCAATAAATATAAATTCTTTATTATAAAAGGGGGCAAGTGCACAACTTAGTATAATCACTTGGCCCCATTTACATTACACACACACACATATTTTATTAAAAACATTCCCACCTAAAAATACCCCATCACTTGAGTGATGTAGGGTGCATCCTCCCCATTAGATCTAATCTTTCTCCACCCTTAGATTTAGGTTGCACTAAAGAAACCCTAGAAATCCTTATGGGTTCTCATATATTATTTTTTTAGACCTATTCTCTCATTTTTCTTGTTTTCACTTGGAGGTTAAGGGAGGAGAAGGGCCAAGGAAGGGAACTCCAAGATTAGGGATGGATACATACAAACCAATATTTGTGTGCATCCATCTTCAAGAGATTATTTTACATCTATTTATCATTTGTGTTTTTATATCTATATATATATATTTATATATTATATATATATATATATATATATATATTTGTTTCCTTCCCTATTTGGTTTGTGGGTATTTACCCCTTTCATTTAGATCTAAACAAGGAATTTATTTGTGTTGCAGGGCCGCATATCACCCTTGTAAACACACCATTCAAGTGTGAATCTAGATGTGAATGCATATATATATTTCACAATTTATATTATATATATGTTTAATTTTTATATATATATAAAAAAAATAATATATTTTTATTCCATTTTAGTTGGTATTCGGCCAGAAGAAACTATATATATATATATATAATATATCCCAGTGGATAAGCGCGGGTCATAAGAAATGCGTTTCAGACCACAGTAGGGCCGAGCATTATTCCAAGGTAGGTTTGACAAGTTAGTGGGGAAGGGGCGCACAAATTCTCTTAATTAAAAGGTTTCTTTTTTCCTTTGGCCTACGGGGCACACCCACCACGTTGACTTCCAACCCAAAAGATTTTGTGCTTAAATTTTTAAAAAAAAAAAAAAAAACTTTCCCTACCCCCCTCATATGCGCCATAAGGTATGTACCCTTTTTTTTAATAAAGGCCAATTACCTTTTAATCAACTAAGACATTAAAAAAAAAGAGTATGCATTTTAACATCAGTATTAATTACTACTCTATTAGGGTAGGTAAACATATAAATATAATATATGAATTTTATCATATCTATTAATGCTCTTTAATATTTCTTTTTCTTTTAATATTATTATTAATATTTATTAATGATTTTTAGATAATGATTTTCTAAACTTTGGAAATAAAATAATGTATACAGTTAATATACATCTATTACATATTCATAATTTTTATTTTTTATTTTTTTTTTTGTGTTTATTAAATATGATTTTTCATTAACATACTAGTTTGTAAATTTTAGAGGAAGAATGAATTTTGCAATTATAAAATTCATGTGGGTACTATTTGTATATCCAATTTATATATAAAAAAAATTTAGTTTCGATTTTATTTATTTAACCATTCAAGATGAAAAATCTTTTTGTGATTTACTCATTTACTTTAGGACAATTATTATTGTAGCAAAGGGAATTTATATTATAAATTTAATTCTAACTATTCCTTGCACACTCCACTTATGGATCAGAAGGATTAGTAAAACATAAACTTTAATGTAACTTTTTATTCCTTTTCCCATTTAACAAGGATTGCCAATAATGTAACAATGATCAACAGTTCATGTTTCCACCCAATAAGCATTATTATCTATCTCATTATTATTATTATTTAGATTTGCATACACTAACCAAGGCAAAATTTAAATATAGAATTGAGTATCTAATTACTTTTCATTATTAGTGCGTTATAAGAATTCACAATTCATCTAGAACTGACGTCAGGTCCATAATAAACTCATGTACAAGAACTTTCAACCAATGATATAAGATTACATGTAATTTATTTATGAGTTACAAATATACAATTTGCAGACTCCACATGTATTTCTCCAACAAGTTAGCAACTTCTATCCATTGAACTCTACTTCAACAAGAGTAGTTCATCCCTTGAGTCCAAAATCTTCATCAAGTCATGCACACACAAAAAATGGGGGGAGTAGGCAACAATCTCTCCACCCAACCAAAATATCCAATGAGGGAGAGAAGCCTTCTTCCTCATTGGCCCCCGAGCCCCAACAAGGAAGCAATGAGAGGCTATTTAGACAACCATGGCAACTCAAAAAATGGCTTCCACATACACACCATCACGGATGTCAACCTAAGTACATTCAATGAAAATACACATAGTACCAATTTTACAATAAAACCACAAATTTTAAAACACAAAGGCTTCATACTAAAGCCATGGAGGAGAAAGGAACATGGGGGTTCTTCTTATACCTCCCAAGGGCTTGGGTGTCCACCTATGAGCCTCCAAAATTTCATCACAATACACACAACACTCTTATGCCTCCCTCCAAGAAGATACACCACTCTTATGCCTCCCTCTTATGCCTCTTATGCCTCCCTCAAGATAATATTACAAGATAAATACAAAACATATTTATCAACAAGGTGGACATCCCAACCCAACTCCCTCCTAAAATCCCAATAACATTTCTCTTATGCCTCCCTCAAGTTTTACCCCCATTTCCATTTCTCCCACAACCTAAGAATCAAGTCTATTTCCAACAAGAATAACATAACAATCAAGTCTATTTCCAACAATCAACAATCAATCAACACACATAAGAGCACAACAAAGTAACAAGGTAAAAACAAAGGTGATAGATTTACCTCACAAATGAAGAGTATCAATACACAACAAGCTCCAAGCCTTCCAAATTCCTAAGAAACCACCATCCAATCTCAAAGCTCCATTCTCAAGAAAACTCTCCAAAATTACCAGCATTCCCAAAAAAGAAAATGAGTAACCCCCAAATCCTCACACAAAATGAAATAAATACAAAAGAGGGAGAGAGGGGCTGATGTGGCTCCATGTAGGATGCCACATCATCTCTCCTCCAACCCACATCACCAAGGTCAAACCCAAACCCCAAAGCATAATAAATTGGTGGTTGGGGAAAAGACCACCCTCTTACACACTCAACCCAACCCACACCCCTTAAGGACAAAATTAAATACCCATGTAAGAAAAGTGCACATAATTTCTCTTTTCCTCCATAAAAACACAAAATAGGACCTAAAATAAGTCCCTCACATCATAGGCCTAGTGGGTGGGTCACTTTAAGAGGTGTGGGACAAGCTTAACTTGTCCCACAAGTCACCAAAATGGCCTAGAAGGTCAAAAATCCGAATTTCACATGAGAGATTGAGTACACACTACTTCAAAACAAATTTAAATTCATTCTCATCCAACACATATTAAAGCTACCAACTCACATTTATTCCCCCCCTTTGTCACATCCTAATTAACACTAGTTAAAAAATTTTAATTAACTTAAGAGGGGTGTTAAACAATAATAATAAAGTGACTCCACATACTAATACAAAAAAAACTAACAAATAAACTCACAAATAAAATCAAAAATCAACAAGAGGGTCAAATGGGGATCAATAAACTTACCCAAGGTCACTATTGAGGTTTGTGGTACCCCCCAATGGGGACCTCATACTAACAATCAACTAACAATACACAACATACAAATACACGAGTTGCCATGGTGACCTATTGCCAATACCCCACATTCCTTCATTGTTGGTCTCCTATCCCTCGTAGTTTGTTGTGATATAATTTCCTACAAAAATCCAACAATACCGTTCTGGCCTCATGGCCATATTAATGACGTCGAAATAATAAAACACATGCATGTCTATATAACAATTTACATCATTGAATATCATAATTAAACCAATATTATAATCAAGTAATTCACCAATTGTTTAATTTTCTAACATTTCGATTATAAAAATCCATCAATTTGTACTAAGATCACAACATCAACAATCATCTAGAAATATCCGTAATTCACGTCCAATACATCCATACAGTAGTAACGGTTAGAACATCGAATACTGATATAGGAAATCAAGCATATAAATTTACTGCAATAGTCACATCATGTCGCAAGTCTAACATGTCTGTACTATCTATCCAATAAGTACAATGAGTGTATCAATTTCCATCTAGAAATGTCTAATTTCTATTACAATATCAAGGTCTAGGGATCTAATAAAGAGTGGCCAGAGCTAATAACAATACAAACAATAGTAATGACATAACAATCAGTCTGTAACAAGGTTATCCTAGATCATCATCATCATATCCTTAAATTCCCATCAGTGTCCACAATATGACATAGAGTCAAGGTAATAATAATAACCAAAACACAATAGAAATCCTAGTGTCCGCACCTTTTATTTACATGCTAACTAGAACAAAAAAATCATGTTTACGATTATAAACAATTTGGAAAAGATACTCATGGTTCATTTAGTGTCGAGAGGATGTGGGCATTACACATACTAACAATTATCCTATCACATGCATTAGTAAAAAGTAATATTTTTGATTTTGACATTGCAAAGCCTCTCAACCTGGTCATAGTGTGGCCCGATAAGTTCTTGATGTGTCACAACACTGTTTGATCTATTTTAAGGATTATATGCACCACGGGCCCGTGTCTCAAATTCTAGTATGATCGCGATTATTTCTTAATGTTTCTTTGCTGAGTCATTAGGGGTTGGTCCCTGTTATTTCCAAAATGTCGTGGAATATGGCACCCTGTTTGTCCTTTGCTTCCAACTTGATTGAATAGTGGGAGGAATTCATCAACTGCATCACCTGATTCCTCTGCTAATATGTAAAACAAGTTTCCCAAATACACAAGCACATGGAATCATCTTTGCAAAAATAATTCCAATGGATTTCTATTATTCTTGAATCTAGTCCTTTTGACACCCCTCTGTAGTTTAAGGATGTCAACAGTCATCATAGTATCAAGCTCGTGAAAACTCACCCAGCTTGTAGAGCCCACACCCAGTCAATGTTGAATTGGCTTAAGGTGTGCGAAAAAACGTCTAAGCACTTTTATCAGAATCGGGGGTCGCATTTTCAAACATGCTCGTGAATAACGCGCCCTATTAAATATTGATACATGTGGCTTATAATTGGCTCACATATTTGCATAAGCATCAAAAAATTCAACCCATATGGAACACTTTCAATTAGTTGATGTCAAGTGCAAGAGTTTACAACGATTGAAGTGAATAACTTCCATGCAATAATTTACAAGAATGGGGTCACGATTTCATACTGTCAAAATTTCTCGTGCATGATCTTGCTCATGAGGTGGAAAACGCACCATATTATCCATTTGGACAAGCTTCATGTTACTCTTATGTGCCTAGTTGATCAGCACATATCATGTGGATGGTCAATGCTTTTCAACTTGAAGGAATAACTACCAAGTTCCTAGGTCGCGCCTTTTGAAACTTGATCGACGATTGTGTCTACAACTGAAACCCTGATAATCCAATTCATTAAAGATGTGTTTATTCAATAAGGGAAACATCAAGTTCATCCCTATTTTCCATCGCATTGGAAATCTTGAATTGATTTCTAACTGATAAGCGGCCTACCATACTGGGGTCAATTTTTTCAATGAGAATTTTTTTTCCAAGGTCCGAGAACTGTCTCTTCACAATTCTTATTTTGTTATCTAATATTGTTTGAATAAGTAGTTTATGTGGGGTCCAGAGAAGATACACTGTGGTTTGTTAAAGGACAGCGTGGCAGAAAACGCACCCTATTTTGGATAATCATTGGAAAAATTCAATCCATATCCACCCGATAGGAACGTTGATGTGGGTTCGGATGTCTACAACGAAAGGAATAGCACCGTGGGTTATGTTTTACAAGAAGGGTCACGATTTTGAGAAGGCTTATTAGCATATTGCAGTGGAATTTTATTCCAAACATTCTCAAAGCGTTAGGATTTGGTAATTTTCACCACATATATCCAAACTATAAACACCATGTTTCTAAAGCATTTTCCATCAGCATTGAACTAATTCAATGGCCAATAGTCCTTTAAGTTTGATGTGGCCTCAATGTTCAACTCTATCAAACAGAAGGGTTAACCCTCTTGCTCACTGCTCTATTTTTCTTAGCCTCTGATGCTCGCTAATATATTAAACTATTGAAAAATACCATGCATTCTTATCAGAGTCGCACTAAGGGAATGCATTCTATTTTCCATCGCATTGGAAAAATTCAACTCATATCTCAGCTCATTAATTTTCATTTCACTTATGATTCAAGAAGAAGGTTTTCTCAGTCTTGTGAAAAATGAATAGAATCTAAGTAGTCGAAGTTTTTCAATGCCCTAAAATATTTTTTCTTGCTTCAGGATCCAAAATTTAGATGGATAAAAACATGGGCTATTGATAAAGTAGTTGGAAAAACTATGTCTAACTGGATAAACTACCACCCGATAAGTAGTTGATGTGGGGTCAATCTTTAAAGAATAGATTTGAATAGCACCCCCGTGGTATTCCCTTTTCCTTTAGGAGAACGGGGTCGCAATTCTTACTACACTATTGCAGTACACCATACGATTTCCAAAGTTGCTACCATAAAGTGCATCTTTCAGACGGTTGAATAAATATCTCTCTTTATATGGCCATATTTAAAAAGGTATATTTTTCAAAACTTCTTATAGTAGCCACTTAAACTTTGACATTATTATTTTTCTATCGTTGCCCCTCTACGAGTATCCTTTACATCAACTTGCCAAATTGCTCTGAAATTGCATCAACTATCTATTAGTTAAAATATTTTATACTATCCATATATTACATGGGGTGTTCTATGTTGGCTCTGCACTACCATTAAGGTGACTATGGACATTATAGAAGTTTACCACAAGAGTATTGCTTTATATAGTCTAAATGAGTAGGTCAGTTGTACATGTTACATAGTGAGGCCCGCAGTTTGAAAATCTCAACATTCTTCGCACATTTACATTCCTTCCAAAGCTTCAACCTGCTCATTCGTAAAAGATACACCATTTGGAACATATGTTGTCTTACATACCTTAAACTATTACCAAGGATTAAAAATTAAGATCACTTGCACATTCGTCATCAAAGAGTATATGGAAGGAATTTGACAGACAGTTAAATAAATTGTTGCATTGGATATTAGAGATGACATTCCACACCAACCTTGCATTATTTGCTAACTTGTTGAAAATATCCAGTGGTCACCCATTATCATGGAGGATAGTATCAGCTGCTTTTTAGAACCATTTGTGCATCAAATAATGATCCATTTAACTAGAATATTGCCTCGTCACATTAATTAAATATCTTGCGAATAGTTCCCACAGAATAGTTCAATGTTTTCTTTGCAGCTGAGCTCAAGTTAGGAACTTAAATATTTCTAATTGAGAGTCTTCAGCGTGATTATCCTCATAATTCAATATTTTATGTCGACATTGACATGCCTTTTACAAACACTGCGGTGGCATTTTTTACCCTTGCACTAAATGCCTAGGGGTGGGATTAGCGATGGAATCGTAATATTTATCTTTTTCACTGGCAATGTCGGTGTCATCTACCATCTTGAAAGCAACATCCAACATATCTGATCCTTCCAGGTCTCTCCTAAACCTTTGAATGGTCATTGGGGGAATGTAAATTTTCACCATTTACTTGACTGTAACTTCGTTCGTCTAACAGAGGAATGACTCTCATTAGAATTCTTTAAAGTGAACCATGTGTCTATGGTGTGTCATTTAATCAGGAATCGCTTTCTATTAGATTAAACAACTCAAACTCAACTGTTCGCATCGCAAATCCTATCTACCCTTATCTGTTCATTATCCTAGAATATTATTTATTTACACATTAGGTTTTTTTCTATGCACATGTGTTCATGAACTACACAATGGTCCTACGATTCATTCTAAATATGCTTGACGAACCATTACCATTGGCATTGATTGATTTCATTGGTGGGTGGTGTTATTTAGACTATTTCAAGCCTTGGCCATCCTATCATTGAGTTGTTTGCAGCATTTCTTCAGGAGCTTGTGTTCTCTTTCCATATTTGTCAATCCCATAATGTTGCAGTATCTTCGTCCCATGCATTATTTTGTTAACTTTATTTTCGAGACTAATGATAAAAATGTGGATACGATGCTTTTTCTACGTTGCAACTTATATATTCAAGCCCAAGTTGAAAACATTTCTATGACTACTTTCCCACTTACAATGACATTTATTTACTTTCAACTTCTGGAGTGATTGTTTACGACGATGAGTTAGGTCCCTCCTGCACCCCTCGCGACCCTGTCTTCCTCGACCACCTGCTACCATGTCTCAGCCATATGCCATTGCCACCTCCACATGGTCAATGTCGATCTCACATTCTATGCGATCCCCCTCTCCATGGTGTCACTATTCAAATCCATCCTCTTTGAAGCTGGGCTAGATATCCATCAGTCCACGGGGGATATGTCATGGCATAGAATTATCCATGAGAGGCCTCTCCTGCTTGATATGATGACATAGACACATATTGCTTATCTAAAATCCTACCCCTTCAGATGACGTGAATTACATGTGTTTCCTCTGACAGCCCAATCACAATTCACTAACGTCCAGGATGGCTCTGGTAGGTTGATCCTTACGTCGACTAATCCTTCTAGTGGAGATTACAAATCCTCCTTTGGATGACTCTCCTAACTCCATAATTGATGGGAATAATGAATAATTGCAAGGCAATCATTAAGAGGAATAGTACTTTGCTCTATGGACCATTTGACAATAGATGGGGTTCTTTATAAGGTAATTGTTTATCGAAACCAAATTATAATGTATGTTCCTCTTGATTTTTTTTTAATTTTTTAACTTTAAAAATATGATGTGTACACTCTCAAGATTTTACATATAGCGAGTACATTTCTTATTTTCTAATTTTATCAAGTATCAACTCTTTATATAATACACAGTAGGACTCGACAGATCTGTATATTTCTAGATTTGCATGGGAGCAGTTACTAAAATACTGTTGCCCACGAATATCTGTCACTTAAACATGGATATGAAATTAGAGGTTAAATTCAAATAACCAATAATTGTTATATGTTGTTAATTATATAAGGAGACACATATAACAATATCACTCACTAAGACGTTAAATAATAACTAACACCATGTAATCCTGAAGTATTTAAGGAACTAAGTTTACTCTTTGAACTTACAATAAAAAAGTATTCAATAATTCACAATGAGTGCTCGTAATTATTATTCACTCATACTATACAAAATGGTACCTAATGTCTCGGAAACCTCTTCAAAAGCTAGTCTCTTTGCAAGAAGTACTTGTAGAATGATTTTCAACCATGAATGGGAGACATAGCACCACTCAGCGGATATGTTCACGGATTCGGTAGTGGACAGAGCTTATGGAAGGTTCACATTTTTTCTTAATGGGGTACTTTAGAGGAATTCAACCAACACATCATTAAGAAAGTAAGATGCTAGATTAGGAGGAAATGGGGAATCAACAGGAAGGAATTTTCCTAATTTTTGGACATTTGCCATGTCTACCCATAAATATTTTCCTATTTTTTTATTCCTTGAAGAAATGGCCCATGCTACGGGCACCCCCGCTTCTTGCTCGTAAAAAACAAGCAATGTGTATAATTGGTACTGCAAGAAATATGACATGAAATGGTAACACGGAGTTTAATATAACAGAAAGGGAATAATATTAATGATACATAAATTACACATCATTTCAAAATTCATTCCAATTACTTACGCCATATTTTTTGGTAGCAAACATCGAGTCCATGGAGACTATGGAATTGTGCGAATGTTGAACCATTCTCTCACACATCCACAGTGTTTGCAACCCCATAATGAATGGAATGGTGGTTCCATTTGGGCATTGATAGTAGAAAAATATGTCTCTTTCCTCCGCATGCCATAAGTTCACGCTCATGGCATCATCGGAATGCTTTTGAGACCTTTTGTAGCGAACTCTTTTCCACATGTTCACCACGTCCTTTCTTGTAATGTATTGATCCCTCCTGCTCGATATACCCACGTTTGATGGATCCTCTATATATTTATCGTACACTGTGTCCACGGTGACTCCCATCAACAAAAGACTCTCAATATAAGTTTTGCATTCATCTGATAAGTATGGGGAAACATTCACACGAGGATCGATAATGGTATTTTTGTTCTTCCCATGATAACACTCACCATTTACATCACAATGAAACGGATGGTTTTATAATATTATCATCGTTGTCGGTCTCCCATAAAAAACCTTCACATTGAAATGACATTGGCAACCCATTTTAATTATACACCTACTCACTTTGTCACTTGTTAGTGACTTATTTCTATTGTCGTTTGGACCATACGAACACCAATAACTGCATTAAAAATGGTAACATCAAATGTTATACAATTGTTTACAAAAAGAATGTACAAAAAAATATTTTGTTAGCAAATTTTGAAACCTAGAATATGACTTGGTTGTATGTGGTTTTGGATTTTCTATATTTGTTGACGTGTGATTTGTGCGGGTGAAGGTAGTCTCAAAATTTTTGTTAGAACCTTCCCCCTTTAGAAATGCATGTAGTCTTACAAGCAGTATGGTGGCACAAATGTTGATGTTATGCTCATCCATTATTGGTATCCATTCTAGGTCATCATATGAAAACTGACTCTTTTCCTCTGTAATCTCTTGAACAGGAAGATCGATCATACTCTGCCATTTAGGCCTCCTTCCCATCCTAAAAATTATTACATTCAGTTTTGTATCGTTAATGAAATAATTATTTCATACTTACCAAAATAAATTTTGACTTGTGATTCATCATCAACATGAATACCATCTTAAAACATTGGAAGCATTCAAATTTTTGTCTAATTCAAAAGCCACGTGCATAAAATATAGTATTGAAATGCAAGGAAAATAACAATTTATGTGGCTGCCTACTGCTTCCAGTGCACAACTATATCATAATATGGTCATCTATTATGTGACAAAGAATGCGACATTCAGCTAAAAACTATCAAAACAAGAACATGTTTATTTAAAACAGAAGTTACAAATAATAAAATTTAAATATTAATTACATCTTTAAAAAATATATATACATTTATGCATGCCAAAACACAATAAATAAACAACAATAAAATAATAATTATTGCAACACCCACATACCGTTCTTTTTCAAATAATTGAACTTACAAACTAAAATTGAGGAATATAGATAATTCGAAATTTTCACACTTTTTTTTTTTAATATAAGAATTGGTGCTAAAATTTTGAATATAAGAATTGGTGCTAAAATTTTGAATCGTATTAAAAATTATTTGCTATACATTCTAAACAACTAGTATTCATTGGCATACTGAACTATCTATAATATACATATAATTTATAAATTGTTAATAAATTGTTGACTATTTTTAGGAACTCTTGCAGTTTTCAAACTTTTTATGTGAACACCCTTCATCTTTAGTTTACGCGGAAACTCGTAGTTTCGTATCTCTTCATTTTACAAACATGATCAGGAGATATTAGGCTCATGGTATCCATCTTCACTGCACAAAAGAGTAACTAGTACAAAACAAAAGTATAAAATTAATGTTAGTACGATACATGTCAAATCAAATATATGTCATCCAATATGATAAAATAATCACAATAACCATGAAAAATTCAAGTATCGATAAATTCCAACGGCTATCCTTCACCCAAGATGCACCCTCCCATAATATCACAACCGTCCATTGCAAAAGGGACAGTTGTGTTATTACGGGAGGGTGCATTTCTAAGTGGAAGGTCGGCGAGTGACTTAAAAAACCTCTGCTTGGCACAATCTACTGCCCATCTATCGATGCGGAATGCTAAGGGGCAAGCCCCTTCATCACGCAATGATAGTTGGGCGTATCGATGTGGCATCCTAAGGGGAAAGCCCCTTCAGCACGCACCGATTCCTGTCTTTGGAGAGGCACTTACCCACATATGCCAAATTGAGAGTCAGAGTATGATATCACATTATTTTTATATCTTCAACTTTCATTAAACATTCGCCACATTAAAATTACCAATATTTAACAACTAATAAAATATATATATATACAAATGATCTCCACAATCGTAATATTTACAACTATAATGCATCCAAGAAATCAAACTTTTCCTAATGTATTTAATTTAAAACAGCTAAGAGGAATGAAATGACAACTAACAGCTGGAAGATCGCATGCATATTTAACCAATACCAACATAATTAACTAGTCTCATACCAATTATTAATAAACACAAATTGTAGAAATTATCAAATCCTCTATCATTTATTAACAAATGAGTTGAATACAATAATACCATAATAATAAACTAGTTCACACAATTATTTAGTTTCTATAGACTAAACAAAATATTACAATAATAAAATAGTTCACAAAGTTATTTAGCATCTATTTAGTTGTTTTTTGCAATGTCGCTCCTAGTGTTTTGCAGTTACTTGGAACACAATAATTTATCGAGATTTCACATGTGCATGTCACATGACACTATAGAGTTCAAGACATGTGGAGCAGAATATATCGACATCACATGTTGAGCTGATGTAACTTATTTAAATCTACTAACCATAGAAAATAGCCTCTCAGGTTGTTTGTGCCACCTTTCTAGACCATTATCTAGGGCCATCCTCCATGCATTCCCAAGCAACTATGTAAAAATTTGCCGCAAGTGTTTTCTTAAGCCATCCATGTGTATATCGAGAACATAAATTTGTTCTTATTTTCAATGTATTAGGTAATAGATATTTTTCATCGATCCCACTTATTAACATACAAGTGTAATTCCTACTTATTCTTGGAAAGATTATATGATCACTAACTTCATTTAGATAATATTGTAGATTTGATTTGTATTCCTTCCACATAACAAAACATTTAATTTTTTTGCATGTTTGTTTATATAAAACGAACAATAAATTTACAAATTGTTAATAGCATTAACATAACATCTCTAGAAGTATTAGCTAAAAGAATTCTAATTCTAATGATGAATGGAAACATAATATTAGCTATAATTAAACTAATTCTCTCACCATAAATAATATTATGTCACCCACATTAAATTAATTTAGGACACTTTTAACACTTATACAACACCTTTGACACTAATTAGTCTCCCCACATAAAATAATTGAGATACACTAAACATTAATTTAACACCCTAAAGACTGATACAATACCCTAAAGATTGATGTGGTGTATCTTGTTTTGAAATTGTAAGATAGTTTATAGTATATGAAATTAATATATACTTTCAGTGTCAAGGTTTATAAGGTTATTAAGAGTATATGAGACTATTTCTTATTATTAGTATTTAAGTCTATATTGTGTATTTCTGGTATATATAAGAGTCTATATTTTGTATTTTTGGTATATAGAAGATAGTTTATATTACATGTGACCACTTTGTATAAAGTGTCTTTCGTGTGATTCAAACTTGGAACTTCTTTTTCAAAAGTATGAGTTCTTCATCATTCATACTCACTAGCGAATATATTAGAGGGTAAATTTTTTAAAGTTGTTTATGAAAAAATAGTATTAGCTATCATTATTCTAATTCTATGATTTCTATCACCATAAACAATAATAAGTAACCCACATTAAATTAATTTTGGACACTTTAAACACTTATACGACACCTTTAACACTAATTAGTCACCCCACATAAAATATTTTAGATACACTAAACATTAATTTAACACCCTGAACACTGATACGATACCCTAAATAATGTCATGATACTCTATGCACTAATGATTCATCCTCTATTTCATAATTAGGATAACCTAAACACTAATGAAACACAAGGTCTCATACAAAATGATAATCCTCACTGTAATACCCTATTAACTCATACGACACCCTAAACACTAATATGACACCCTAAACACTTGTCTGACATCCTAAACACTCAAAATTTGATGTAAAAACTTGGACACTGATGGGTTACTCTAAATAACATAATTTAGACACAAAAAAACACACATGTTTTACCCTAAAAAAATAACAAGACATGATAAACACTAATATGAAACACTATACACTATTAGAAGACTATAAACATTAAGGGATCATCGTAAATAATATAATTAGGACACCTTACAGAATAATTTGATATCATAAGCACTCATATTAAACATTCAAACATTGTTAGAAAAACCTTAACACTAATGGGTAAACCTAAATAACATAAATGACAATCGAGATACTTTGAACATTAACAAAACAACCGTAAACCTGATATGCAACCCTAAGAACTATAATGAGACCTTACAAACTAATTGGCCACTTTATAAAACACAATTAAAATTCCCTAAATATTAATGTGTCATCCTAAACAATCATACGATACCCTAAACACCCAAACATTGATATGATGCCTTAAACACTAATTTGTAATCTTAAATAACACAATTACAACACCCTAAACTATAATACAACACCTAACATTAATTTAACATGTATTAGGGTTCAATTGGTATAAATTATTCCAAATCTATCCCTAACACATTTTCAATTGTCACATTAGGTTTATTAGGGCTCGATCGATGGAAACAAACACAAACTAAAACTTGGCACTCAAATAGGCAACTCTGAACATGTGGAAAACTATCGTGTTTTTCAATATGCTGAAAAATACGTGTTTTTCAACATGTTGAAAAACACAGTGTGTTTTCCATCTTGATTAAAAACACGTTGTGTTTTCGATGTTTTTCAGCATATTGAAAAACACAGTGTGTTTTCCATCTTGATGAAAAATACGTTGCGTTTTCCATCTTAATGAAAAAACAATTATGGACAGTGGGTTGTGTTTTCCATCTAAACTGATGTAATTAATTATTATCATATATAGAAAGTTTATAATGTACATAAAATACAAAGGATAAATAGTGGACATTGGATTTAATCCTTTATTTTTCACTAAAATAGAGGGAAAAAAATTTCCCCTAAAAAAAATGTAACTATGCATTTAGTATAATATGTGGTCCCCTGACACATGATTGTTGATAACATTTGTTTAATCCAATATGAATGTTATAACTATATATCTAGATGTAGGTGGAAAAAAATATTGTCAAACATTGTATTTCAAGAAATTTATTATTAAGGTTCTTGATAACAAATATGTATTCAAATATTAATTTCATACTAGTGTGACTTCATAAAATTCAATTTCGTAAATGAAACTGTGTGGAAAACCGTCATGTTTTTCAACATGTTGAAAAACACATTGTGTTTTTCAGCATGTTAAAAAATACACTGTGTTTTTCAACATGTTAAAAAACACACTGTGTTTATTGTCAAACATTGTATTTCAAGACATTTATCATTAAGGTTCTTGATAACAAATATGAATTCAAATATTAATTTCATACTAGTGTGACTTCATAAAATTCACTTTCGTAAATGAAACTGTGTGGAAAACCGTCGTGTTTTTCAACGTGTTGAAAAACACACTGTGTTTTTTAGCATGTTAAAAAACAAACTGTGTTTATTGTCAAACATTGTATTTCAAGACATTTATTATTAAGGTTCTTGATAACAAATATGAATTCAAATATAAATTTCATACTAGTTTGACTTCATAAAATTCAATTTCGTAAATGAAACTGTGTGGAAAACCGTCGTGTTTTTCAACGTGTTGAAAAACACACTGTGTTTTTCAGCATGTTAAAAAACACACTGTGTTTATCATCAAGATGGAGACCAAGCTGTGATTTCCTCGTGTTAGTCATCGACCTAATCAATCATGACAAATATACTCTCCCTTGTATGTAATATTCATAACATTTATATTAAAATAACATGCCTCGATTCAAGCACGTCTCTTCCCAAAGAGTGGTAAAATAGTCGTAAAGGTGGTATTGTTGTCTTCTGTCTTTCCTTTAACCATCACTCTCTCACCCTCTCGCTTGTTGAATGTAATTACACCATTACTTGGCTTCCAAATAATATCAATTTTTGGAGCTCTCTTTCCCTTGTTTTAGTGATGGTCTCTCTCATTTTCTTTCATCAATTCATGGCTTCACAATGGCTAAAAGTGATAATAGTTTCAAGCTACAAATGAGGATTATTGGTTAGTTTGTAGAAAAGAAGATAAATTATGTGAGGACAAGGGATCTCAAAAAACCTAAGGTTGTATACAACCGAAAAGGACCGGTGTAAGAATGATTATATATTGGTTTTCTTCAGCCCCTTATCCCTCTTTGCTAGGGAATTCATCAAGAATATTGACTCATGAAGAAAACCAGAATGTTGGTTAAAAACAATTTTACATAAGGACAATACGTTATTAACAAAGTATTAGTATTTAGCATGTGTGTTTATTTATCTATGATGAATATAATAGAGATATTAGAGTGAAATTGGGGGGAATAGTAAAAATTTAGATAAAAACAAATTGAAAGAATATTTTGATTTACATTTTGATTCACAACTGCATATTTGGTGATGAATTACATTAACCAAATTTAACAATCGACTGAAAAATTAATAAACATAGTTTTATTTTAAATCAAATTAGTTGTAGTTCCATATTTAAAGTGACAACAGAGAAAAATGAAAAATATTTTCCTTTGTCATGGTTGTATATACAGAAAAATAATGAAAAAAAACCAAATTGTATATTCCTTAAGATTCTATGATTTTCGATGTCAAATTACCTGTGACTAAGGTCGACTGTGTGTTGTGGAACGTCCCTTCCTAACAAATGTGGCCGCAAATGTGAAACAGAGGACTGATGATTTTCTTTGCATAGATGGTGCAGAATAATGGATGTCTACCCAATTCGGCCTTCCGTGGCCTTCCCTCTTCTTCCTACGTTCTATGAAAGTGAAAGCTACTTTGCATACGTTTACTGTTAAAACGGCGTTTGGGGTTAAGTGGTTGCGTTTGGAGTCAATGTTTATATGTTCATTGTTAAGTGGTTTGGTTAGGCTTTCACCTGCCTCCTTAAATGCATCCCTCGCAAGTGGCGGCGACACACTGAACAAAGCCAACAAAATCGATAAATTATCCTCTGTATATTTATGCAGGTCCGCGGGTCCGTGATTTGACTCCTTCCGGTGCCAGGGTTTTTTTCCAGGTGGCATGACATGTGATGGGAAGCTCCATGGAAAGCATGGTAATTTTTATGCAGCCCGCACATACATGGGTGCAAATCAAGTGGAGGGTAGCCGTCTCCGGTAGATCTCCATATTCTTACCTACATCCGTCAGAATATAGACAGTGCAGATTTATTTTTGGCCATGTGTTGAAAATCAACGGTGGCTGTGGACTATTTGAAATTCATGTTTGATCTTCTCTCCTAACAATTTAACTGCACCCACTTGATTATTATCTGCACTTGAACCAAATACAAGTTTTGATGGCCGACGAGTATGGTAGTTGGCGACGCTTGAGGAAGATGCATATGAGATTATCGTGAATGACCAGGGTAACAGAACTACTCCCTCTATGTTTTCTTTCACCTCTGATGAGAGACTTGTTGGAGACGGCGCCAGGTTCCAGGTTTCTAATAATCCTGCAAACACGGTATTTGATGCCAAATGACTTATTGGGAGGCCATTCAGCGATCCTTGCGTGCAGACTAACTCAAAATTCTGGCCTTTTACTGTTGTCCCTGGTCTTAACGACAAGCCCATGGTTGACGTTGTCTACAAAGGTGAGAAGAAGCAATTTGCAGCTGAAGAAATCTCTTGTATGGTGTTGATGAAAATCAGAATGATTGCTAAAAAGTATCTAATCTATGATGTAAAGAACGTTGTAATTATCGTGCCTGTCTATTTCAATGATTCACAGAAAAGCGCAGTCAATTATGCCGGTAAGATTGCAGGCCTTAATATCATGCACATCATCAATGAACCCACAACCACAGAAATTACTTATAATTTTTGTGGACGCAAGCAAGAAAAAAGAAACATCCTTGTTTTTGACCTTGGTGGAGGTAATTTCGATGTTTCTATTGTTATGGTTGAGGGAAATAAAATTGAGGTGAAGGCAGTTGGAGGGGATATGCATTTGGGAGGTCAAGATTTTGACAACAGGGTACTCTGTTTCTGCGTTCAAGAGTTCAACAGAAAAAACCAAATGGATCTGAGCACAAGTTCCAAAGCTATTCGCAGGCTTCGTTCAGAATGTGAGAGGGGAATAAGGAGTTTGTCTTCGGCTGTGGAGACTGTCATCAACATTGACTGTCTTTATGAAGGAAAAGATCTTCATATCAAGTTCAGAAGATCCAAGTTCGAAGAGCTCAACGCCGAGTTATTTGGCAAGTGCATGCAAGTAGTGCAACAATGCCTGCTAGACGCCAACATGAGCAGGAACCAAATCGGCGATATTATTTTAGTGGGAGGCTCCTTGCGCATTCCGAAGATTCAATATTTTTTGAAAAAAATCTTCGATGGAAAGGAACCCTGTACCAGTGTTAATCTAGACGAAGCAGTTGCTTACTTAGTGGCCGTGCACACAATATTTCTGAACAAGGAATATTTCAACTTAGTTCTCGTGGGCGTGACACCACCGAGTCTTGGAATTGAAGTTAAGGTGCCTATCTCTCACGCACGTTTGCAGAGAGATAGGCGGCGGATTCGAACTTGCGACCTACAAAATTCAAGATAGGAGGCCCACCACTCTGCCACAGCATTGGTTACTCAAATTTTTTGAGTCTTTTTAATTAAATATTTCCCCCGCGAACGTACGTGAGGGAAAGGTAGATCCATGGTGTTATGAAAATAATATTCCCCCGAAACACTCTGATTTCTTCTTTACAGCATCAGAAATGACAGAAAATGAAGTTGGTCTTCTATCTAAGTGATTTCCAATTCCAGTGAAGGGACAAATTTAGCTTTTGTTTCCTCCTCCAGTTCATCTTGAGCCTCTTTTACTAGTTCCTTCTAATCAACAAGAGGGGCGAAGTCTACTTCACAATCTATCTCATTGATACTAATTGCAGCATCCGGCTTTTTCTCGACTATATTGATGTAATATTTCTTCTTGTTATAAAATAGTATAATTGTATCGCTTGTCGTCAATCAACAAAAATTCTTTAAAGTGGTCTCCAACTCAGCTTTTGGATTGGACATGTCCAAGAAATCAATTTTATGTGGCTATAATTTCACATATTTCCCTTTCTGAAGATTGGAATTTTTCAATTGAACTAAATCCCCTTCATTCAAACACATATTTTGCATCATCCAGTCGGGCATAAAGAGCTCTCCATTAGATTCCTGTGGTTTTTTAATTCAGTGGAATAAACACACCTTGTGTAGGCATTACTCTATTCACACCCTTTATTCTGTCAATTTGTCTTGTATTTTAGCTTATCGTTGACTCTATTGGGAAGCATATGACTATGATATTTTCCCCTTTTTTGGTGAGAATAGTTATTTCACACCCTCTCAATTAGTGGGTGTTGGAACTTGATTGTATAAATATTTTGTGTGTTTGACTCTATTGCCATAAATATGAAATAACAATGATCCAAACCAGCTAATTTCAAATTAAAATGTTATGCAAAAATTTGTAACTGAAACAACACTTACAATAAACTGATAAAACAACTTTTGCATCACCTGTCAAATAATCTAGATCTTTCAGAAATCAAAATCAGTAAAAATCACTACAATATAAAAACATCATAACAGTAATCGATTGATTAGCATTTAAAATATATAGAGAGAAATTTTAACAAAAAGAAATTGTCAAAAAAAACCCTAATGGGCACAAGAAAATTTACGAGAAAAAGAAATAATATTTAGCATTGTATATGTTTTTTTTAGGCTTCAAAAATACCTAATGTAAATATCATACTTTAGCTACCGTTTATTATCTTTTTGGCAGTACATACTTTGGTTAATGATAGGTATATTTGAACGAGAAGTATTTATTGACTATTTTTGGCCCCACAGGCAAAATTGGCCAACCCATGCCCATATCTTGCTAGAACGAGCAAAAATGGGTAAAATTATGTCAAAGCCTAAATGTTCCCCATACTTAGCAACTATCAGGCTCCCAGATCGAGAAAATTCAAAAAAAAAAGTCGCCAAGCTACTCAGCGAGTAGCTCAGCGAGCTGGGAGATTGTTTTAAGGCAACGAGCTAGGAGTGAGTCGGGTTATTGCAGAGCTCGGTCGAGCTAAGTTAGATTTCAGGACAATACAAAACGGTCTACTCAACCAAGTTGACCATGAGCTCGCAAGGAAGACAGAACAAAGGGCCAAGCTCCTTGAGCTCGGCCGGTGTATGCGTCAATGGGTGATGTGCATGCGAGGAAGAAGGCTCAGGCTCGAGTTCAAGCAAGTTGAGGTTTCAAAGGTGTAGGGGAGGCCGAGCCGCGTTGAATGAGGAGCTCATTTTGACAAGCTATGGGATCCACAAAGGCCAAGAGGGAAAGTGAGTTGGCAGAAAGAGATAAGCACCAGGGATAAGTTGGGGGGCATAATGGCTCAAACAATTAGCTCACATCAAACAGGCTGACATGCAAGCGATGACGGGGAACCATGTAGTGTTGAGCTTATGATGTGAATGGTGGTGAAAAATCATGGTCTGAGTTGGAAATTTATGGATGAAAGGCTAACATATAGGCCAAGATGGTAGAAGGAGCTAATGAGAACCAGGGGCAATGACGAGCCATGCAAGAAAAGGTGTAAACGTGGAGCTCGTGAAAGGATTTCGAGCCTCCCCGAATGGAAATAAAAAGAGGTGGAGTTCATAGTCGTATAAGAAAAACGTACTCATAGGATCGATCCCTGATGAAGCGAGCTCATGTAGGTGCAGGGCTCAAGCAGTCAAGCCGAGCGCACACTAGGAATGGAGCATGGGTTTCAAAGGCGAGCTCTTCGGTGATGGAGAATGACTTGCTAAGAAAAACAAAGATGGGCTAAGTCGCAGAAAGTGAAATCTCATTCATGCTAGAAATTGAGCTCACGTGGAGGAGAGAAGGCTCAGGTCGAGTTGAACATGACCGGGGAACTTGTGTGAATTGATCAAAATGTGTTCAGAGTCGATTTGATCAAGCTTTCAGGTGTTCATCCAAACAACTTCAAGGTTCCCATTTTCAGGGACACGAATGTGAACGTTTCAAATCCAGGATGATTTATCTCCAAAGTTATAGCGATGAAATCCTTGAAGGCTCAAAATACTGAAGCCCGAAAAGGTGAATGACAAGTTGATTTTGGGTTTTGAGAGTGGTGCATTTCGGAGGCAGGGAGAAGTTTGGTTCGGAGTTAGAGCCAGGGGAAATATTTGAAAGAAAGGGTTATGAAATCCCAAAGTGGCACGTACACATGGTGAGTTATAGGCATTTCGAGAGTTCTCGAGTTGGGCAGTTTCGCGTGTGGCTTTTGAGGTTGAAATGATGCAACGCCCAAAATTGGCGGACGAGTTGTGGCTGAAGTGATGGGGCTAAAAGCCCAAAAACCATCCAACTCTTGCCTAAAACAAACAACATTCCAAAAAGCCGCCAAATTGACCTTGATCACTGAGCCAATGCATAGGCGGTAGGATATGTGGAGTGCATTAGACGGTGAGCTGGATTGACTAAATCACTGAGTTGTTAAGTGAGAGAGGAGAGTCGATATTGAAGACACCAGCTTGATGGTAAGTAGAATTAGCTTGATGGAGCTTGAAACGAAATAATAGTGGCTCATATTCAAACCAACATATCTTGAGCATTTTTAACCAATTTTGATGAAATTATAGTAATTGGAGAAGTTTTTCAGGAAATATTTTAATGGTGATGGAGAAAACTAGTTTTTAGAGGGGCAGATAAAGGTGAAACCCAGTCAGGCAATAAGAGCGAAAATTACAATATCTTCCATTGTATTCATCCATTTCTTATGAAATTTTCAGTAATTGGAAAGGTAATTTAAGGATCTACAGTATGGCACCATTGGAATTCAGATTTTTGAATTTTTGGACCTTTGAAAAGTGTAAAAATTCAGTATTAGGTGGAGGCCATTAATAAGGTAGGTGGAAGAATAGGTCATGATGAAGCTAGAAGTTATTCCCAGGTGCAATCACACCAGATTCCTTCAAGAACAATGCTCCTTCTACCTTGGGACTTAGTCAATTTAGGGCCCAACAAGCAACAACCCACTAGATCGTGTGTTATTCCATTTATTATCAGTATATTGCGCATGTTTCTCAATTCATCCCTCATAAATTTTGGTGTATCGCCCCCATTTATAACATTTTTTATCCATCTCCGTAACCCTCAAACCCCACAGTTTTATTTTAGGGATACCCCAAAGAAGGAACCGACCTTGTAATCCTGGAGATTCACCTCACAATAGGGAGACCCACAGCCTGTGAGGTGTCTCAATTGTCTACCCACAAAATTGAGGGAAAAGAAAAGTTAGAATATTTGTTACCCCTTAACACAGGTGCACTTTTGTTAGATAAAACACATGACCATAGTTCATCTCTTTTCGCAAGGTTAATCCCCCCAGACTCCATTTCCCAACACCCCTTTACGTGTAATCACGATTCACCACTTGTTATCTAGGGTGAAGGCACATTTTTGTGTCCCATGTGCACCAAATATTTGGGAAAGTTGGGACAAAAAAACTTCCCAACCCTCCCATTTAATAATTTGGTCAGCCATGTGCCCCCAGAAGCTGCTTATGGTGCAAATTTTAGGCCACCCTCTCACCTCCAATGGAAAATCACATGCTGCCAAGTGAACCAATGGGGATGGGACACAATATTTTACACCAAGTGCACCAAAACATTGGTACAAGTGATGCAAAAAAAATACGCTTCTCCCCAATGCATCAAAATATTGTCAAATTACTAATAGTCGCGTTATCACTAGTTGCTTCCACTCTTCATACACGCACATGCAAACTTTCTCCAACTATCGAGATCTCTTCCTCTCATCCTTTTTTGTTGCTTCCACAACCTTTCCACCACCTCCAAAATAGTTTTTCAAACATTCCACGTTGTTGTAATGCGAAGAATGAAGATTTTCAAGAAAAATCCATGATCAAGAGTTGCCAGAAACCCCAGGGCACAAAAACAACAAATTACTCATATCTTCCAAACCATGGATCCGATCCCTGTGAAATTTTGAGAAAATTGATAGTAGACAAAGAGTAATGTATTCAATGCATAGACAACAAAATAGAAGAGCCATATATAGGCTGTGGTAGAGAGAGAGAGAGGAAGAGAGGAACAATTAAATAACTAAACTATTCACAAACAAATGAAACTAACAATGTATTAAGAAAAATTAACTAATGTGCTAACATTCCCCCCTTAATACATTGATCTTACAAATGTACCCCCGAAACAAATCAAACTTCACCTTACCAAGAGATTTGGTGAGAATATCAGCAACCTGAGAATCGGTAGGGCAGTACTGGAGCTGGATGTGGTGGTGCAAGACTTGTTCGCGGATGAAGTGACATTCGACCTCAATATGCTTGGTACACTCATGGAAAATAGGATTCTTCACAAGCTTCAACACACCCTGATTGTCGCAATGAATGATGGGAGGTTTCTCTTTAGGAATCCCTATATCTACAAGAATGTGACGTAACCAAATTGCTTCGCACATAGCTCCTCGTGTGGCACAGTATTCAGCCTTAGTGGATGAGAGAGCAACAACAGTTTGCTTCTTGCTAATCCACAAGATAGGTCCAGATCCGAGATAAAAAACATATCCTGAAGTGGATTTCCTGACATCAATGGATCTTGCATTGTCCGAGTCTGCATATCCTTGTAAGAAGAACTGAGTGTTCTTCTGATACTCCAGACCAAAGTCAACTGTACCTCGGACATATCTCAACACATGCTTTGTTGCTATATAATGACATTTCTTTGGCTCCTGCATAAATATGGTGAGATAGCTCACTACAAAGCAAAGATCTGGCCTGGTATAAGTCAAGTAAATGAGATTCCCCACAAGCTGCCTGTAGTGTGATGGACACCCACGTGGAATAAATTGAGGTGGTGATATGGATCGAGAGGTAGTAACTGCCTAAGGAATGGGCACATACCTATGTGTAGGGCTAGTAGAGTAGTGGGGTCGTATAGATAATGCACGAGTAGGTGAACTAGGAGTAGATTTTTCCTTGAGTAACATATAGTGTGATGCGCTAGATGAATTAGATGATGTAATAACTACCATGCGAGGAAATGAAGACTATGGAGTGGAAGGAGAGACACCAAAAATATGAATGACTTGATTGTTTTGAAAAAAACTTAAGTCACAAATTATTCATATAAATGATAGATTTAGAGCAGCGAATCCAACTGAGACAAAGAAGCATGTCGCATTCATCAATTGTTCTTCCAACGAGGAAAGGGAAAAATAGAGTAAGAGGACCAACCGTGATGTGTAGCTTAACAAAGCCAAAGGTTTTGTTAAAATGGTACTCAATTTGTGATAAAGGATAGCCGATAGCCATGAAAAGTGAAATAAAGCATACACTAATGGGCCATGATGGGTCAACCTTTATGTTGTTAATAGGGGTCAAACCAATAGATGCACTGATATGTAGATGATTGGAAATAAAATTTGCATGATAATTTTGATCGGAGGAGAAAATTATTGGTGGCTAATGTTAGGAAATAAGAGATAAAATATGCGGAATAATCCCTTTCAAACTCGCAACAGTAGAAACTAATATGCAGAAAATATTACAGATCTCAAATAAAAGTACAGAATAAATAACACAACACAGAGAGACAAGATTTAACGTGGCTCACCCAATTTGGGCTATGTCCACCAAGAATCACTTGCTCAGATTTTATTACAAGCCTCCACTCTCTTAATACAATACCTAGATCCGTTTGGGGCTATGCTCAACAAACTCTACAGAATTCACACCCGAATTCAAAGCACATCTGCAATACATTTGCTTGTCTATCATATGCGTAAGACCATATAAATAGACAATTTCTTAAGTAGTTTGATACAAAACCTTGGGTATCAAAACAATGGGAAAAAACCGTGGGTATCAAAATAATGGGTACCAAAAAACCATGGGCCCAAAAATATCCCATAACGGTTACCCATTGCCCATGGGTTAATAAATCACCCATGAAAATTTGCTTCGGCGGCTTCACCCCCAAACCCCCTTGATCCACTCATCAGCGAGCAGGACCGTCGTAAAAATACCCGAGTGTAACACATAGAAGGTGTACCACACTCTAACATGAAAATAGGCTCCACAAACATAACAGCTAAGTGTCAGTACTTGCAACTAAGAAATCAAGAGCTCCTGATCGAAGATGAGGTACTGTGTGATGTATATGATTGGCAAAAGATTTAGATGTCTTATTGTCATGTTGTTGATATTCATTATTAAAGATCTCTATTTTACCCTTGTCGTTGGTCGGGGAAGAGTTAGTAGACACTAGAAACTCTAGTTTATTTGGATCAATTAGATATTGAATAATTGTACGAAGTTTGAAATATCTATCTGTAGAATTCCCGATGCATCGATGATAATCACAACTGAATTTCTCATTGTAGTTCCTACTTTTTGGTCGTGATGGGTCTAACTCAAGTGTTGGGAGAGGGGTAATAAGATTGCTCTCAAGAAGTTGTTTCAATATGAGATGTGGAAAAATTGGAAAGTTACTAAATGTTCACCGAGGTTGTTGTGATTGAACCTCTTTAGTAGGAATGACTATGTTGATGGTGAGTTTAACGTCGGTTGGCTTAGTGTGAAATGATTTGAATTACGCCTTTTATGGAAAACGATTAGAGGATGAAGCATGTTTTCGATACTTAAGCTTTCCTATGGATACGAGTTTGGTCTCACGAAGCTTAAGAGTATGACAAAGCTAATAAATTGAATGAGAGATTTCAAAGAGAACACTCGCTTGGAGAGATGATAAAACGATATGAATGAGCAAATCTTGAAGCTCAGAGTTCCCAAGAACATTTTTCATCTTAGCTAGATTTTGCTTATACTTGAAAACCTAGTTAGCGAGTGTTCATTTGATCCCTATTTAAGTTGTGTTAGTTGAGTGTAAGAGATATTAGAGTTGATATTGATGGATAAATGAGTAATAAAGGCATCAGCTAGATGGGTCAATGAATTTACCGAGTGAGCAGGTAGGTCATAAAACCAACACATTGCATAATCGTGGAGACTATGAGGAAATATTATAGCTAAAAGAATATGATCATTAGAAAAATTGAGACAAGTGACATGAAATTCTCTAAAATGTTCCTATGGTTCACCATGCACATTGACAAAGGGAAGCTTAGGGGTGAAAAATCTATGAGGAAGCAAGTAAGTAAAGATGGTAGGTACGGATGGATTATGCAATAATAAGGTAGAATCTAAAGATGACAATACATGCAAAGTGGCTTGTTGCAACTTATAAATTTGAGCTTGAAATTTATGATAAATAGAAGTTAAGTGTCGATTTCAAGCCGATGAAACATGTCGTATATGTGAAACTAAGGGCAGTGTAAAATGATTGGTAGGAGTATTTACTAAAACAGAAACATTAGAGATAGGGGGAAGAGTGGAAGCAAGTGGTTGAGTGCCAAAAGAGGTTGGTATGGACGCAGAAATGTTGATTTCCATCAAATTGGTATCTTTCCTACGAGTCACATGTAAAAGTAAGTCTAGATCGTAGGGGTGCTCAACAATATGAGCATTAATGGCCTCAAGATTTTCTCTAGTAAAATCAGTATGGGAGTGATCCATGAAAAAATGAGAATAAAATCTAGAATGATAAGGTAAGAATGAAGATCCTATAAGCGTAGAGATAGAGTTCATTAGAATGATTAAATAAAATATGAAAGTATGTGTAGTTAATCTAATCTAGAACTGCATGTAAATACAATCAATAACTATAGTAAATGATTATGGAAAATTACCCAAGCAACTAAGATAAGGTAAATAAAAACCTTAATATGAAAGAAGAGTGAGGAAGTGACTCAACTAATAAGAGTATCTCATTGGAATATGTTGCAAAATAAACAGAATAATATGGAAGCAGGGACGACTATGTAGAGGTCCTTAAAAGGATAGATCTTGACCAATTCTTTGGACTGGGGAACCTAGAGAAATATTAGGGCACTTGTGGGCACCCTGGTCCGTAGTATGGGCACTCTGGTTTGTGCATGAGGTTCAAAACTAAGTTTACATGTTTAGCAGGTGGTCTGAAACCCTCGCTATGTGTTGCATCAGATTCTCTATACTGCACAAAGTTTCGTTGATAATCCAAGATGAATATAAAACCTGGAAGATCCAAAAGAAAACATCGAACCCTAAAAAATAAACATTCATATGAAGGGGTCAAACTATCCTTAGCTACCAGAATTGTGGACTTATTAACTGAGTGTTGCACTACATCTCAAACCCGATGTAGTTCTATGTGTAAGTGTGTGCAATCATGCCCTAGGTGCTCTTGTGTTAGTCACACTTTGTGAAAGTATCATGCAATGACTATGTGTAGAAAATGTAATAGAATGGTGGACGAAACAGAATAAACTTCCCTCCTATTCTTGTGTCATGTAAATGAACCAACCTTGTCCTTTGTGATGGAGCTAAGTGAATGCAAATGATCTCCAAATTCCCTAAATGGATACAACTCTAGGTGGATGATAGTATTGACTAGTGTTTGGTCCCTCATTATGATCTCATAACTTTATATTTATAGGGTTCTATTGATCTAATTTCGTAATTAACCTCGAAATGGTCAACCACCAAAAATATAAGAAGCTAAAACAACTAGAAAGTACCGAAAAAGTGGCAGGAAAGTGTAGAAAGGATCAAGGTGCCCCAACTGGGACCTAAGTGCCACTGGGCTCCCAAGTACTAGCCCCAGCGCCCCATTCAAGGCTAAAATGACAAAAAGTTTTAAAAACAGACTGGGCATATGTGCGATGAAGGATGAGAAATGTGACAAAAAGTAAATAAAAATGACCAAAGGATAGGGGTTAATTAGTAATTCTTCACTCAAAAAACCCTATGAATAGTAGTATGAGACGAGGACTAAATATCACCTAAAGTGTGTGATTTAGTGTCTATAATGTCTCAAGATTTGAAGTGGGAGTTTGATTCAGATGCATGCTTTGGTTGTGGCTTGAATACGCCCTCTAGATTTCTATATTTTTCTTCTCACTCTTTTACCTTGTTAGACAATGATCCACTTCTTTGTATTGCAATCACCTCTTTTTTATGTTTTCCATGATTAATTTTCTCTGTAATTTATTATATAATCATTTAATAGTACTTTGTAGTTATCATATAGTAGATAGTATGGGAAATCAGCCTTCTCTACAGGTGTATCCTAAGAAGCCATGGTCCCGTCCCTTGATGAAAATACCATGTTGTTGCTAAAATGCACAAAGTCTTAATTTTTTTTGGGGGTATTTCATAGGTGCACATTTTAGGTGACAACAACTTTCACACACACACATTGAGAGATTTAATCTTATATTATCTGTAAAGTGTGTCATAAAAGACGTTTACAAAAACATTTTGTGTCGATTTAGTTCTCATATTTTCTCTAAATGTGGCATTACAAACTAACTTGTGTTCTTTAGATATTTGTTGTAATTTCATATAGTATAAAAATTCATACTTTTCATAATTATAGCTAATATCTTGTGTGTCCTTAGTTCTTTTGGTTTTTTAACCATAATATCAAGCACCTAGGAGATCCATGTTTTAAATATTATCATTGATGTCAAAGGAATATTAATAAGTATCTCTTATGTTAGAATTTTTGTAATTATTTCTTACAACTGTGTCTCTCTTATGAAAAAGATGTTCTAGTTTGAATTATGCATGTCGCACGCCAGAGAAAAAGATTGTGTAGTTTTAAACAAGGTTTTGACATGTTCTACATATTTTTGTATTGCTTCATATGTTTTGAAGGGTTAAATTTTTTTTTGAAGTGCTTTCTGGATTTTGAAGTGTTCCATGGGTTTTTGTAGTGTTTTACGGGTTTTCAAGTGCTCCACGAGTTTCTAGTGTGTATGGCAGGTTGGTGTAGTGTCTCATGTATTGAAAGCACAAATTGGAGTGTTTTACGGTCTAAAATAATACTGCTCAACAAAGGATTTATGTCGCATGATAAAATAATGCCACATAATTCAAAATGTTGTGAGACAAAAAGGAGTACATTTACGCAATGAAGAAATAACTCTAGAGTGTTTAGATTTTTTGTTTTTGTCATGAAATGCCATGGGAGAAAGCGAAACCAGGGATGTTTGTGGGAGTTATTGAAAACATCAAATATTCAAATTTAAAATTGTACTAAATTTGACTCATGATGAATATTCTAAAAATGTGTCAATTTGTGAAAAGTCATATCTATTCATGAAAGGAACATAATATTTAAAGAAATTCAAATTGCAAATTTTGTGTGATGACTCATTATATGATGATGTCATTTGGAAAGAAAAGGAAGACACTGATAAGAGAGGAGCGGTTAATAAAGACATATTAAGAGGATTAGAGAATACAGAGGAAGAGAGAACTCAAGAAAATTAGAATGTCAAGTTGTTGAAGAAGATTGAAGAGTGAGAAAAACATAAGAAGAGTGTAAATCATGGGTATATAGAAACAACAGGAAGAATTGAAGATTTATCTATATGCCATCATCAGGTTGAAGAAGCAACTATAGTGGGTGGATATTTTGATTGCTAAGTTGGTGCTTAGCATTGGGGATCTTTGTCTCCAATGGGTTGGTGCTCAAAAATCATAGCTGAGTTGGTGCTCACATTAGGGATTGGTGTCTCCAGTGGGTTGGTACTCATAAATCATGTATGATTTTTTGCTCAATATTAGGGGTTTTTGTCTCATTTCGGTTGGTGCATGCAAAAATTTGTAAAATAATTAATTTTATGGCTAGATTTGGACAGTATCTCTAAGCAATCTTTTCTTTGTGGTTTTTCTCCCAAAAGGGTTTCCATATAAATAATGTGTTGTGAAATTTGTATATCTTATGTAATTTTGTTGATTATGATTATTAAAGTTTAAATTATAAAAATTAAATAATATGGATTCACCCCCTCAATATAAGTGTTTTTTCTACAAATGGTATCAGATCATGTTCCTTTAGAGTTTCTAATAATTGGAAGATAGATCTCAGAAGCACACAAGGTAAGTCAAGAAGTTTTCTCCTTGAACAAGGCTCTATTTTTTGATGGAAAAAATTATGCCTTTTTGGATACAAGCATGCACACCTACCTAAAAGCTATAGGGTTTGATATATGGAAATTTGTTGTTAATGGTTATCTAACTCCTAGAAATCCTCAAACAAATCAAGATGGAAAGAAGGAAAGTGAAAGTAATGCAAAAGATATTAATGCTATATTGATTTTATTGTGTGAGGTAGAATTTGTCGAAGTGATAAATTGTAGTTTAGATAAGGAAATTTGGGATAAGCTCAAGAATATCTATGAAGGAGATGATAAAGTAAAGAAAGAAAAAATCAAAATACATAGAGGTTAATTTAAGATTTTAAAGATGAAGGATGAAGAAAAAATTATAGCTTACCTTCTCTTCCTGGATATAGTTGTCGATACTATTAATTTACTTGAAGAAATTAAAGATGAAACTATTGTGCAAAAAGTGATAATATCTCTTCCTCTAAGATTTGATGCCGAATTGTATGTTATTGAGGAGCTAAAATATTTAACTATCCTAACAATGGATAATATTGATGTAAGAGCATCCTCCAATCCTATAAATATGTCTTATAGTCTTCAAATTTTGGCTTGAAAGTGTACATGTAGGTCTATGGGGTCATTTGAGGTCTTTTACTATTGTTGGTTTTGTTTAAATCCTTCACAAATTCGAATGGAGAATTTCCCCTCCAAAAGTGCAAAATTATATTTTGAAGTTCTTTTTGCTTTGATTTAGGAGTTTTAGTCTACTCTTGGGATTATTCATGGAGTGTTAAGTTGGTAGTTAGCCTTACGGGGAGTGACAAGTCGAATTCATGACTTAGGACATGGAATTCTTAAGCTCTAGTCAAAATTAGGCTCATAATTATGTAACAAAAGTAAAACTTGTATGTCTTAAAGGTCCAAAATGGATTCCATTCAGTTGAAACAAACCTAAGAGGTATAAAGACCTCCTTATAACTGATTCCCATTCATCATTTTAATGGTCAAGAAAATGAAAGAGAACTCTAATGAAGGAAGGCAAGATTGTCATGTGTATACTCATTGTGACAGTTTGTAATAGTTCTTGTATGATAGTTTGTAATGGTTCTTGTACATTTCTTGGTGATTCCTGGACTCATGCATGTGATTTCTTTGAGTTTGTGAATGCTTAAAGACATTTGAAAATGTATATACATTGATTTCTATGAGATTTAACTTTTTGACATTCGTGCACATATAATTTTAAATGAACTATACCAACCTGTAGCAAGGTATATCTAAGGCCTAGTTAAATCAAAAGGACGTGTTGAAACAATTTTTTTGGGGAGATATTAAAGTTGAAGGATCTTTAAGGGAACTATTAAGGAAATTACACCTTAGCAAACCTTTACAGACATTCACATTGACAATAGGAGATTGTTTTTTTGTTTAGAAGCCCCTAAGGACTAAGAAACTTTATTTTAGAGGGCAAGGTAGGTGATTTTTGAGTTGTTACCATATTTATATGAAGCAAGGCACCTCACTATCATGATAATGTGCTTAATAATGCTTGTACAGACTAAGGAAGAAATATTAGAGGTTGATACTATTATTAGTTGTTGTTACTACAAAATTCCTACTCTAAGGCTCATTTAGAAACCCTCCCAGGTTTAGAACAAGGAAGGTGTTTGACAACCAAAAACATTGATTCAAGGCTTGATAATTGTAAGTAATGTTCCTAACATATATTCCATGTATTTTATGAAATTTGAGGCCTTATTCAATGTCCTTGTTCAAGTTTAGCATGACATTGTGCTTAAGAAATATGAGTGTACAATATTATAAGGAGATAAAACGAAAGTTGATGGTTGTGTGATTATTATGAAGAGTTGAGTATTGGGATTGGATGTATATCATCTTAGCGAAGAGGAAGAAATAATAAAGTAGTTTTAAGAGTTATAAGTTTGTCACTTTCTCATAAGCTATGATAGTTAACCTTTAAGAGACTGGTACAATTAGGAAGACCTAATTAAGAGGTGAAATATTTACTTTTAATCAATTTTCTAGGAAGAAAGGTGCATTGAAATTTTGAACACAAAAAAAGTATCCAAATGGTTGTCTCAAATGAGACTTAGTTTTTCAAGGAAACCCGTGAGTCAAAAGTTAAGGGTGAAAACCACTAAAGGAAGGGCTAAAAGGAACAAAACAAGTGAAAAGAAGAAGGTGGAATTAATACTTAGCAAAGGATATTAGAGATGAAAATTTGCCCATACCTTGAGGTGGTCAAAGGGTGCCTGTTATCTCTCGAAAGTGCACCCTGTAGAGAGATGAATGCAGGGGTTCTAAGCTTGCTATGGATCTCTCTCTTTTGTAGATACAATGGAAACACCTCAAGTCTGTGGGTATATCTATTGTTGAGGTGAGTCTTCGGTGTCAAGGCCGGTTCCTTCTTGATGTATCCTAAACTAATTTTAAGGTGTTTTGAGGGTAAAAAGATGATTGTAAATGAATTGAAAACTAGGGTGATACATCAAACTTGTTGAGGGCTTTGACTGAGTACATGCACAATCAATTTGAAAATGAATTTTGGATGCACAAACAAATATTTTTCAATAGAATATTAAGGCAAAACACTTGGTGTATTGAGGGAATGAGTCGCAACAATATAGTAAGATAAACATGCACACTAATATTATACATAAATTACTAAATTTGCAGCAAGGTAAGATGATTAATTAGGGAATTTTACATTCACAAGAATTAATGAAATATACACACCATTGCAAATAATTGGAAAGGTAGAAATCAATTCTTATTCAAGGGGAAAAACTGGAAAAATTTACTTTAGCACTCCTATGTCCAAAAATTCCTCTTTGTGCCTTGCAATTGCACACAATATGTAGCAAGATTATTAATCCATCCCATCCTAAAAATAGACTAAAATTTGTACTCACCCATGCATGCTAATTTTACCCCTCTATCATAAATAAATAAAGGAATAAAAATAGACATTATAATACAATGAGGCATTAATTGCCCTGATTACAAAAATACATTTAGTCAAACTATAGTTGACTAATCTATTTTTAATAAAGTAAGATGAATAATTTGTCTATTAATAGCCCTTGTTTGTTGTTTAAGTCTCCTCCAATGTACATGTAATCTTTGTCTTCTTTTGCTTGATGTGACACTTACAACTTGATCCACTTGTAATGATAGTTTTGGCATTCTTTAATCTTGCCCCTTGGATGAAGATGCAAAAAATAACCTCCATGTGTGAGAAAAAATAATTACTTTACGTTTTGATGTTGACATCTCCTCTATCTTCTTGTGGTCGTATGTAAAATTGACTCCTCTGTAAATGAAAATAATGCTTTTGTCTAAATCCCATGTGGGGACTGCTGACAATTTTTACACCTATGCAAAAATGGGCAACTCGAAACTTCATCGTTACGATGAAAGGCATTGGTGAAGTATACCTAAGCTAAGGAAGTTTTGATATTATTGGTTACTGCTAAATTAGTTAATGATTAAGTGAAATCTGCAGCTATGTGTGCTGTTACAAAATGTAACAGATCACATAGTCTATAATTTCATGATATCTTTAGCAAAAGAACACAAGGGCCCCGAAGGACAGTTGTGTTGTCTTGATGAGGACATAAAATTATAGAATAGGTGAAGTGTTGAGTTTTGGGACAACAAACATAAGTGCAGATTATAGAAATCAGAGTTCATTACTGAATGTTATAGGTTCTCATTAATGTTCTTTCCTTCATGTTTAAGACATTCAATTAAATGACTGAGTTGTTTAGTTCATCATACAATCCATACAGAAAGCTGAAATGCAGAAAGAAATATACAACTCATTTACAAAATTCAATGTTTTATTCATAAGGAAATTTCAAATGTTCCCACACAAGCCGTGGGATGTAACTAGAAATGTAAAGTACAACTACTAAAATAAGAGGTACACATGCATGAAAAAGAAAGCAAGGAGTATGAGTGAACCCATCATTGCCTTGGGGGTTTCTTCGTTGTTCAGAGTAGCTCCATTCCAACTTTTGCTCTTTTCACATCTTCTTTGTGGAAGTCACTGTACCTGAAAAGAATAAAATGCACTATTAGTTACGAGCTCAGGGATCAATTCATATTCCTTACTATCCTATTTCGTGCATATGAATCTCTTCAAAACATGAGATATAATTTACTTAAAGAACAGATTGCATACATGCTCTACTCACTCAGAAAGAAGAAAGAGAAAAGAAAAGAAGAAACATGGACACAAGAGAGGCCAAAAAGCCTATTTATTTTCTAACTGTTTTCTTAGGTGTGCAGGTACATGTTGTGCTAAGAAGAAATAGACAAATCATAAGTACATGCTGGAAAGAAAGATTAATGTAACTCAAACTCAATATTTTCTACAAATGGAAGAAGTTACAATACAGAAAAGAGACTGGAAAATAGAAGTACATGTTCTAGTTTGCAACTAAAAAGAAGAATCAGATTTCAAGAAGCTGAAGTTAACTAGAAAGAAAGGGTTACAGCTGAAATAGAAAGAAAAAGAAGATTATGGGAAAATTTTGACAGGGCTTTGCCATGTAATATGGACATTTACAACTTTTCATCATGTTACTTTCAACTACTACATGCTTTAAAAGATTTATATAAATCAAGTGGTACAAAAAAATAGAAAAGCATAACATGATCAAGATGATAATTATGATATGTCAGTTTTCAACTACAATTTAGTTTCAAACATAAAAGTGCTACATTATGTATTTTGAATCAAAAAATACAACTACTAGAGCTAAAAAAAGGAATAAATTAAGGAATTCTAGGAAAATTTTGACAGGGCTTCGCCATGAAAAATGGATATTTATGACTTTTCCAACATACATACCAGAGTTGTAATAAAAGAAAATACAATATATAATGCAAAAAATAATGGGAACTACACTTTCAGTCATCAAAGTGAAGAATTTTAGAGTACTCATTATAGCTTAGCAACTGAAGAAAATGAATTTTCGAGATAACATTCACAAAATGCATCCATCCCAAAGTATAGTTCTCAGAAATAAAGCAAGTATAAAGTCTACAGACTGCTACATTATAGCTTAAGAGCTCAAGATTTTAGAGATCAAGGATGTCCACAAGATTTCAAAACATCTCAGAATCCATAAAACCTCTCACAAGAAACAGTGAATTCTTCAATGCAATAACAACAGTTCACACAGTGGCTGAACATCTAGTGGCACAACTAGTGAAGGAACCCACAATGAGTAAAAGGGTACTAACAGAGCTAGAAGGCCAGTAAGTTCCAGAAAAGGCTCAAGGATTGACCGAGAACAATCTCATAATCAGAAACACATTCATACACAGGTCCAATAATTACAAACACTCAAATGATCATCAAAGGGAGGCCTTTTCTGCAACATAAAGTACAACATTCTACATTCAAGGGATAATTTTTATAAGGAATAGATATAAGTAGCAAGTAAACAGAGCTTGACATATTATATAGAAGCACTTTCAAAACAGAAGGGAACTCCTGAAAGAGAAAAGTGGAATACCCACATAAATAAACGTTCAAATCTGGAGGGCTTTCAACAAATAGGGATACCCATTTAGTTCAGAAACACAGACTCAAATAGAAGAGCTTCAAACCAAAAAGCATACACACTCGAGTTAGAGAAATATTCAAGTATTTCAGAAAATTTCATTCCCATTAAAACCACTTTCAAGTTACAGTACAAAGGAAAAGGGTACATAGCCTGGCTATTATTAGAAAACTTTAATGGGTATAAAGAATCAAAGTAATGAAACGAGGACTTACTGATTAATCTGAAGTTGAGTAAACCCTCGAACAATGATCAGTTCAAGACTAAAATGAAGGACCCATTACGGGTTTTAGCTCAGAGACCAAGGTCATCCCAAGAGATCATAGAAAATGCAAAGAAAAGTGAGTATCAATATATTGAAGTCAAAATGACAATGATGAAACAATTTCAAAGTTCAGAAATAAAACTTACTATCCTTCATCAAAAAGCAGTGATCTCACTTGAAGAAAAGTTTGAGCTCCAAGAGGGTCGACCATGGTGGAAAATAGACCACACAGAGAGTTCAAGAACCTGACAGAGAAATGATCATAAAAATATGAAGAAATCAGAGATCTACAGATTCTCATAGGAGTTCAAGAGAAGCAAAGACTTAAACACCAAAGAATATCCAAATCCCGAGCTCAAGTGCCAATGACGGTGTCTACCCAGAGGCTCATATAAATTTCTATAGAAGCTAGAAATGACAAAGGCCGAGCACGAATACAAGCAAAGTGACGGCCATGAAAAGAACAATACCCAAGGAAGTTGCAGAGAGCTCGAAAAATAAGATGACCAGAGCAGCAACAGAAGTAAATGCATAGATATTCCAAAGCCCACAAGGTGGATTTGTCAGAAGAAATCTGAGCTCAAAGAAAACACTAACAGTGGTGCAGCCACCAGAATAAATAATATAGAAAACAAGCTCTAAGCTCTCACCAACCATGACAGCCATCCAACGAAGTGACACAGAAGGTCAAATGCTATAAATCAGAGTTGAGTTTTAAAAATCAACAATGGCACAACTCAAAGATCTCAGAACAATGGCGTCGAAAGAACATTTTGCCAGGGCTTCACCCGCATAGTGAAAAATCAAATGAAATGTGCATTAGGGTCAAGCTTTCCTTTATCATGCAAACTCAAGAGGTGAGTTCAACCTAACTCAACCATGGTCAATAATCAACGGCCATAGATCAAGAGGACAAAGATCGAAGGCCATAGATCAAGCTCAGAAGATTCAAAGTAAGTAACCGCGGTCAGTTGCCACCGACCACATTAAATTTCCAAGGTCAGAAACCCTAACCAAGAGTCAAAAATCCAACCGCTATGCCAATCAGAGTTAAAAGATCCACAGTGGAGAAGAAACAAGTACCAGATCAAAAGGCTAAGAGAAGTTCATCAATATTAAATTAAACTCAACCCCAAGATTAATAATGCCACCGAAAATTGCCAAGGGGTGAGTCATCGTGCAAGGGGGGCCAGCCTCACGTTTTAAACAAAATCATTTCGCATTGAATTTTATAAGTCTAAACCATAGTCCAACACCGAATGATGCAGAACCAACCATACATGCCAAATAATCATCACTCAAAAGGTAAAGGTATAACCTTAGTCACTTCAAATATGCAAAGGCTGACAAGAAAATTGCAATGCAATATTAATCAAAGGTGGCCGAGTATATTGTGGTGCCCCTTTAAAAGGTGTCCTTGTATTATTTCAAACCATAATATTTTGCTAAGTCCACCAAGGTGGCCAAACCGAGCAAATTAGAGGTGGTCCCCACTTCAAGGAGCTAAAGTTGATTTGCAGAGTGTCACTAATGTGACCACTTAGAGAGAGATGTCAATATCACAACATGTGCACATGGACAATGGTCCCCACATTGGATGTTTATTTTTACAAATATTACAAATATTTAAATTATTTACTCACAGGAAGAGAATTGATTTGTTATATGCTTCACAAGAGGAGAGGACAGAGAAGAAGACAAAGTTGCATGTTCAAAGGAGAAAGACTTGCATAACAAGCAAACTTATTATTAGCAAATTATTTACCCTTGCTTTCTTATAAATAGAACAGTTAACTTCAGTTTTACTGTATTGTAATCAAGGCTAATAATGCCTATTTGTAATTGCATGCTCTATTTTATTCCTTTATCTATTATTAAATAAAGGATAAAAATAAGATGCATGGGTGAGTACAAGCCTTAGGCTATATTTAGGAAGAGGGTAAATTTTTATTTTGCTATATATTGTGTGCCTTTGCAAAGCACAAAGGAGAGGACTTTTTGGATATAGGAGTACCTGAAGCAATTTTTTGCCAGTTTTGCCTTATGAGTGTGAAGTATTTTCTGCCTTCCCAATTATTTGCAGTCTTGTGTATGTTCTATTAATCTTGTGAATGCAAATTCCCTGATTAATCATCTTACCCTATTGCAAAATTCAGTAATTTTTGCATGATATTAATGTGCATGTTTAGCTTAGCAATATTGTTGTGATAATCTCCCTCAATACCTTAAAGTGTTTTGCCCTTAACATTCTATAGAAGAACTATTGGTTTGTGCATCAAGAATCCTTTCACATATCAATTGTGCATATACTCAGTCAAAGCCCTCAGGCAAAAATTTGGTGTATCACCTTAGTTTAAATTATCTTACAGTCATATTTTCCCTTTAAACCCTAGAAATCAATTTAGGATACATCAACAAGGAACCGACCTTGATACCAAAGACTCACCTCAAAATAGGTATACCGACAGACCTGAGGTGTTTCCATTATATCTACAAAAGAGAGAGATCAATTTCGCAAGCTTAGAACACTTGTAGCCGTCTCTCTACAAGGTGCAATTTCGAGAGATAACAGGGACCACTCTCATAATTTATTCACTTTCAAACCCTCCTTTTGTGGGGACCACATGTGATGAGTGAACACTTTTCTCTATAAATTTTGGGGCCCATGTTTTACCATGTGGTAATAGAAACTCCTTCCTTTTGTACATGGATCACCTTAGCATATTTTAAGGTATCTTATAAACCTTAAGCTAATATATTACCCTCTTCTCGACCTTGGAACTTATCAAATGTTTTTAACCATATCAAATGTTTTTGACCATACACACTTGGGCACCTTTTGATTAATCATGATGCTCTAATGGTTTAGTCTTTGCCCTTATCATGCAATGCAATACTATAGTCGGTATCTTTGCGAAAAAAAAATGTATTTAATCAAATGGGTAACATCATTTAATGAGTCTTATCATGACTTTGGATCTTCACGGTATATACTATGGTTTTGGTCTTCATAACAATTTTTTGATTATGATATACCTTTTCGAAGATTATGATTGTCAAAACTTTATATAAATCTTCGACGTTTGATTGATCAATGCAATGATTTTGTTTGAACATGGGGCTGTCCCCTTTCAGATGATGAGTTACCCCTCTATTTATCTTGTTGGCACTCTGCATTTATTTTATTGGCATCCACGAACTTGATGGTGATCATTGATTTTGCATATTGATTCATCATCTTCGATTCTTCATGTGGATTGATCAAGCAAGTGTGAATGGTTAAAATTTTTTAAAGGCGACCTTGATTGGGCACCGTTGATCTTGTGTACCCTAATCATCTCAAGCCGTTGATCTTTGAATCCTTTGGGGAGTTAGGTTTTTCCTACAGTTTAGGATTGAAGTTTTTATGGAGATTTGTGACTAAATGGTGGTCGTTGATCTCTATACCTTTAGATCTTCGATCGTTGATGTTTTAATTGCACGGAGTTAGCAATTTGGATCGTTCAATTTCACCCGATTTGATCCTAGATCGTTGAGAAATAACTCTGGTGAGTTAGGATTGGTTAAAAGGGCTCAAACCTAAGCTCATCATTTTTCATTTCTCTTTCTTATTCTAAGCGGTAAGCAAAGCCCTAGCCATTTTTTAGAGCACCTTTGATTGTAATCTTTAAGCTCTCTGAACCTATCAATACTTGCATGCTCTGTCATCATTTCTATGGTTCTTCTACCTTCTGAAAATACTTCATTTGGGAAGATTTGAATGTGAAATCTATTCCATTCGTTCAAATTTTGAGCTCTGTGCATGATTTGAGGGAGGTGGTTGCATTTTGTTGTCTTGGCTTTCTGTATTAATCTATGAATTTGAAGACCATTTATCAGAAGCTTTCGTGGAAATAACCTCGAGCACCTTTCGCTCTTTTATTTTTCTTCTTCGAGACCTGTGCTTGAGCTTATTCATAGTCATTCATCATTATTTCAAAATTTGAGCTCATTCTTTCTTTTAAACTCCACTTGAGATTTAAAGAGGTAAGGTTGTGGTTGTCTTTGAGCACTGTAATACTAGTTTCTTGTCATTTTTGCTCTTCCTGAACTGAAATTTAGAAATTTTTATTTTATGTGTCCTCTTGCAACTTCAAGCTTGAAACTTGTTATGGGTATTCATTATTTTCCTCTATATTTTGAAGATATCTTGAGGGTTTCGAAAGATTGATTGAAAAAATTGTAAGTTATGTTGTTTTCTCTTTCCATTAATCTGATGTAGCTTCCATTGATGTATTCTGAAACTAGTTTATGAGTATTCATAGTTTGTCTCTAATAATTTGTTTGTCATTTTGATATATGTGAAGTTAATGGAATTATTTCCTTGATCTATATTTGAATATTTTTGACCCCTTCTTTGATGGGTTTGAGTCTGAGTTTATTTCTGAGCATTACCTGATATATTTTATCTCAACCCCTGGTATTGTTATGGTATCATAAAATGGGTTGATAAACTCTTCATTTTGCTTAGGTATGGGTTGGGCTTTTCAAACTCGATCACCATGAAATAAGATCTATCCTTGTTTTAAGAAAACTTTTTTAAAAACTTGAGCATTTTTCATACTGCATAAATCATATTTCTTCTTTTGATGTTTCTTAAATGTAGAATATAATTGTTATTTCTTGTAGACCTGTATTCATATAAATATCTCTTCATGTAAGCTTGTAAACTACAATTAATGAGTGAGTATGACCTGAATACTGCTTGATTGAAAACCTCCTCTGCTGATGTATGAATGATGCTTCCATTATTGGTTCTGATGCATCATAGATCATTAACATCTAAAACTCTATTTTCTTTTGGATGCAATCTTTACTTGATACTGAATAATATCCATTATGAAAACATAATTGTTGAAGTCTGAAATATGAAGGATTTCTATAAACTTGTACTGGTAGTTTGTGTTTCATATGAATGTTGGATGTTCATCATTTAAGGCAACAGTCAGGATTGTTTCAGTCTTGTGGTTCCTAGCCTTGTATCATAATTTTATTTGTTGTTCTTGATGGTGATCCTTTGAAACTGTATCTCTTATGACCTGTACTCTTCTTCATATCTTCTGTAATTTGGATGTTTTTTAAGAATGTCCTTTGAAAGTCTCTTTATAGTTGTACTTTGCTTTTTAGCTTTGATCCTAAGCTGGACATGCCATCATGTCCTTTACAATAGCTTTTTTGCTCATTTCCCATGCTTTGATGAGAAAATTTGTCACTTATGAAAGACTCTTACTTGATGTTCTGTCATTATGCTTTGATTCATTGTGTACATTGCTTCACATTGCTGTAATTTCTTTAAAAGCTCTAATTTGTAGAACCTGAGCTCTATCTTCCTCAGATATTTTATAAGTATGGAAAGAACCTGAATGATTACTGTCTGAAAATGGGTCTAATGTATCTGATCTTTTATTCATACTTGTTATTTCATGTAGACTCCTTCAAATACAGCATTTCCTTTTTGTTTCTTCATTGAAAAAAAGGTTCATTATCAGACCTTTTGTTAGCTGGATACTGATCTGTACTCTTTAATAGTTGCTATTTGTGATCTCTTTTCCTTGATGAGTATTCTCTTGTAATTGATCTTGATAGTGAATTCAATACTTTCACAGATCTTTAAGAAAACTTTTTGATATTTGTACTTCTAGAGAATTCTTGACATAATTTTTCTTGTAATGTGACTATTTCAATATTGAACAACATAGTTATGTAGTCTTTATGCATTTAGTTCTATGTGATTCCTTATTCTTAGAGTAGTCAACACATTCTTATAGAATGTAACTCTCACCCCTTATGTATTGTTTTTACGTTTGTTATTAAATGTCCTTAAAAATACTCCTTTTGTGTTAAACATTAACTGGATCATGAATATTTCCTGTATACAGTCCCTCTTGTGATGAGTGATAAGACTACATCATGATCTGCACTGATAAGGATTAGCATGTTAAAAACTGAATACTTGTTGATTCTTTCATAAGATGCTCTGAATTTGTAGAAATCATTGTGATACAAAATCCAACTCTTTCTTTAGCACCTATATTTGTATGATGTATCATTTTTTGATGTCTACATATCCTTGCCATGTAATCTACAATCTTTTTTCATCCAAGATTTCTTGTATGTTGATTTTACCTCTGAAAGTTTGTAGCTAAATGACCATCCTTTTCTACACTTTGATGAAATTGTAATGAATTTGTATTCTTTTGGATTACAATATATCTTTGTATGCATCCTTCAGTCTAAATTGAAATAGATTCATTCTCATATTTCTTTCTGTAATACTATTGAAATGCAAACCTATACCTTCTTCACATGTACCTGAACAATAAAAACTAGTTAGAAAATATTTAGGATTTTGGCCTCTCTTGTGTTCCATAGTTTTCCTTCTTTTATCTTTATTTTTCTGAAATGATTCTGGGAATCATATGTGTTGATGTAGAATACTGCTCTTATCAATTATGTATCTATCTTTGATGTATCTTATGTGTGTAACTTATACCTCCTGATTGTCAGGAGATCCATTTACATGAAATTAAATAGTACATGAATATGGATCAAAACCTTGAGCTCATGATTGAATAGTCTTCCCTTTTCTGTTTTCAGGTACATTTCTACTATTGGATGGCGAGAATGAAGATGAAGTAAAGTTGGAGCTGAAAGTGGAGTAAAGGAGACTGAAAGAACCTCAAGGAAATGATGGGTTTTTTCATACTCTTTACTTTTATTTTCATGCACATGTACCTTCTACTTTGAGTAGCTATGAATTTCCTTTTGAGTTACATCCCACGGCTTGTGTGGGAAAAATTGAAATTCCTTATGAATAAAACATTAAATTTTGGAACTGAGTTGTGTACTTCTTTCTGCATTTCAGTTTTATGTATGGATTATATAACGAACTAAACAACTCAATAACATAATTGGATGTACTTAATCATGAAGGAATTTTTTTAAAAATATCTACAACTTTAATAATGAAATTTCAATTTTTGTAATCTGTAACTCTGATTGTTGTTCCAAAACTTAACACTTCATCTATTTTGTAATTCTGTCTTCATCAAGCTAATACATCTATCATTAGGGATTTTTTGTTCTCTTGCTGAAGACAAACATGGAATTGCAGACTATGTGATTTGTTACATTTTGTCATAGCACACATGGTTGTAAATTACATGTAATCATTAATTTATCCAACTAATAAAAACATAATAATGCTTAATGTATCCCCCTTAGTTAGGTTCACTTCACCAATGCCATCCATCGTAACGAAGTTTCAAGTTGCCCATTTTTCCACGAGTGCAGAGATTTTCAACAGTGTCTATTAATGATTTTATTTTTTTGTGTAGTTGTGGATAGCTCTAACCATAAATGCACCAGGAGCAAGCCTTAAGAATCTCTAAAAGGAAATTTTTGACAAAATTAAGGTAATTTGTTGATTCCTTTTGCATTGTTCCAATTCGATGGATGATTAAACATTGGATGAGATGTGGAAACAAGGTAAGTGAAGAATGCAAATTGGGGGTTTAAGATTTATACTGGGTTAAGAAGGGAGTGATTTATGATTGAGAAAGTGAGTGTTTTAGCTTGTAAATAATTTATTTTTAGAACTTTGGATCAAACTAACCATTGTGAGTTGTCATTAGTGTTTAGGCTCTGCATTAGAACTGCATAGTATTCTCATACCATATAAACTGAGAATCAAAATGAAAAGTTGAATTTAAATAATAAAAAAAGGTTAAAGGAAATGAACCTGAACCACATGATTGCTCTAGGAATGAGTCAAATGAAAAATAAGCTCACTTTTTCAGAAGACTGAAGAAAGGGTTTGTTGAAAATTTTTGCACTTGTGCAAAAATGGGTGACTCAAAAATTCGTTATGATGGATGGCATTGGTGAAGTGAACCTAAACTAGGGGATATTATTTTAGTTCAATATTGTTTCTATTGAATTAATAATGATTATTGTTATTTCTCATAAGTGCACCCTATAGAGAGATGGCTACATGTGTTCTAAGCTTGTAAAATGGATCTCTTTCTTTCATAGATATAATGGAAACACCTCAGGTCTGTGGGTATACCTATTTTGAGGTGAGTCTCTGGTATCAAGGCCGATTCCTTATTGATGTATCCTAAACTAATTTTCTGGGGTTTTAAGGGTAAAAGATGATTGTAAAAAGATTTAAACTAAGGTGATACACCAAAATTGTATGAGGTATTTGACTGAGTACACAAACAATTGATATGGAAAGGATTTTTGATGCACGAGCCAACAATATTTTGAAAATAATTAAGGGTAAACACTTTGATGTATTGAGGGATAAAATCACAACAATACTATTAAGTTACACATACACATTAATATCATGCAGAGAATTTGCAACAGGGTAAGATGATTAATCATGGAATTCAAACTCACAAGACTAATGGAAACATACACAAGATTGTAAATAATTGGAAAGGAAAAAAATAATTCACATTCAAAGGGCAAAAATGGTAAAAAATTGCTTCAGCATTCATGTATCTAAAAGTCCTCCTCTTCACACTAACTCTAACTTTTTTGTGCTTTGCCAAGGAACACAATATATAGAAAAATAACCTCCCACCCTTCGTAAAAATAGACTAAGGCTTGTACTTGCCCATGCATCCTATTTTTATACTTCATCTATTAATAAATAAAGGAATAAAAATATAACATGCAAATACAAAGAGGCATTAATATCCATCGGTTACAACTCAGTCAACTGTAGTCGACTATTCTATTTTTAAGAAAAGCATGAGTGATAATTTGCTAAAAATGAGTTTTACTTGATGAGCAAGTTTTCTTCTTTGTGCATGCAAATTTGTATTCTGGTATGTTCTTTTGCGAAGGCATGAAACCTTATCCATTTGCAGTGATAATATTAGCATTTCCTAACGATGGTTGAGTCTAGTGAGCTCAGGACTCAAATTAAGGTGCAAAAGTATTACAAAATTAATCATTTTGGCATTTGCATTGCTAAGCTCCATTTGAGCTAGCAAAGCTCTGCAAAAAAAAAATGTGGTTGCCATTAATAACTTCAAGCTTTTTGAGTGAGAGTTTTAAATTCTGCCATTTATGTAGACTTCGAGCTCGATTGAAGTTTCTCTGAAGAACTTTGTCTTTTATTACCTCAAAAATATCGTCCATGTATGACAAAATTGATCCAAAAACGGGCCTCAAAAATCCTTCTTTTCATGTTTCTGATAGAAATTACATTTTTTGAATATTCGGCCCACCCATTTGCTTTTAATCTGGCCTTACACGTGTATGAATCAAGTCATAGCAGGATTGCGGCTTACTTTTGATACTTTGCTGATTTTACTGAAAAGGCTTAAATTTAAAAATGCCCTGGTGGCCAACTTCCTCGATTTTAACTTTTGATCCGTGGGCAGAGTCGTGGGTGACTTAAACACTTTTTTACCTTTTTTCCAAAAGGCTCAAAGTTTCACAAAACTCCGATGCTATGAACTCTCGCTTTTAACTTATTCAATATGATGCTTTGTTTGGTCCTTAGTGGGGCCGTGGGGCACTTTTTTACTTTGCTCCTTCAAGTTTCAAATTCTTAAATTGACCCAACGACCCGCTTTTGACTTAATTCAATATGATTGAATTTCGATGCTTCAGTGGGGCCGTGGGAAATTTATAAACTTTACACCCTTTTTCGGAAGTTTCAAAGGCAAAAAACATTATGACGGTCCACTTTGAGTCTATTGATGCAGGCTCAACATTTGACTTTTTCCCTTTACACGAGCGGGCTGCGGGCCATTTTACAACTTTACGCCCTTTTGGAAATAAAGATCAAAATCTCCAAAGGCCCCGATGATCTGCCTTGACTTTTTTTGAAGCGGCTCAACATTTGAATTTTCCCCTTTAGCGTGAGCAGGGCCACGGGTCATTTTACAACTTTATGCCCTTTGGCAAAATGTCTTAAAACACAAAATGGGCCCACCCCTCCACATCCAATTAGATTTCATCAGGATTGCGGGTCAATTTGACACTTTTACAAAATGATGAAAAGATGCTAAGTTCGCCAAAAAGACCCACCATTTTAATGATTCAAGTTGAGGTTTGCATTGATTTTGGTGATCAATTTTGAGCATTGATCTCCATAATTTGATTCATGGCTATTGATCTGATGAATAAAACACTCGAAACCCTAAGTCTTTCATATTTTCATTCTTAAACTCTATTCGAGCTAAAGGAACTATGCAAAAAAAAATTTCCCTAGACGGCGACCATTGGAGATGATCTTTCAAGCTTGTTTAATCTAAATCTATAGTTCTATTGAGCTCAGATTTTCTTCAAAATATCTATGTCATGTGAAGCTCTGCGAAGATTCTATGGCTGCCATTGTTGAGGTTTGTGATCTCAGTCCTTTCTGTATCATTGTTATTTTGAACAAGATGGTAGCGGCTTCGTGCTCTTTTTTTTTTTGTAATCTCTTGACTGCATAATGCTTATTTTGATCAGTATTGATCTCACCCTTCTAATTTGTCTCTGCTATTTCATTTCGAAACATTGATACTCTTTTTTCCTTTGCATTTTTAATGTGATTTCTAGAACAAAATTGATCTCTGAGTTAAAACTTGTTCTGGGTTCCCCTTTTGGCTCTGAATTTGATGAGGGTTTGCTCTGCTTCAATTTTAAACAGTGATTTCTTGATCCTTACTCTGATTCTAGTACCCATTAATGGGTCTTTCTCGATCAAAGCCAGGATCTGCATTTTCTTCCTTAGATCTGTAACTTTATTTGTTCCTTTGAGATGTATTGCAATAAATATGTATATGAACCTTTAACTTTCCTACCTGAATGAATTATATTTTCCAAAATTTGTATATACCCATGTATTTTTCAATTTATGGCTTGAGATATTCAACCCATATTTGGGTATCCCTCCTTTGATATGGGCATTTAGACTTCTTTATTTCTCCTTGATTCTGCAATCTATTTAATATTGCATTTCTTTTTATTACAACTTAGATATGTATGCTGGATTTTTTTTTTAAAAGTCCATTTCACATGGTGAAGCCGTGTCAAAATTTCCTCAGAATTTCTTCTTCTTTAGTTGCAATCGGGAGCATATACTTATGAATTATCAGCTTCATGTACCATGGGATGGAATTCGTTTGAGAACTGTAACCTGTATCTAACAGTGAAGACTGTAAGACATGATTTATTTTCTTCTTTATTGCAACCTGTACCTGCACACTTAAGGAAATAGTTAGAAAATGTTTAGGCTTTTTGGCCTTTCTTATGTCCATAGTTTTTATTTCTCTTTCCTCCATCCTGAGTGAGTAGATCATGTATGCAGTATGATCTTTAAGTAATCTATATATCATGTTGTTAAGAGATCCATATGCACACAAAAAAGGACAATGTAGGAATATGGAATTACCCTGAGCTCTTAACTGATAATATTCCTCTTTTTTTTCTTTTCAGGTATAGTACTTCTAGTGATGAAGATGAAGAGGGAATAAGCTGAAGATGAAGATACATCAACCAAAGGAGAAGACCCAAGGAAATGATGGGTTCAATCATACACCTCTGTTTTCTCTTTCATGCATGTGTACCTCTTACTTCAGTAGCTGTACTTTACTTCCCAGTTACATCCTGCAGCTTGTGTGGGAACATTTGAAATTCTTGTAACATCCAGTAATGAACTCTGATTTCTTTGCAATCTACAACTATGTTTGATGTTCCAGAACTTAGCATTTCATCTATTCTGCATTTGGATGTCTTCATCAAGACAACACAACTATCCTTCAGGGATTTGTGGTCTTTTGCTAAAGATAGTCAAGAAATTTCAGACTATGTGATCTATATTTTTTGTAACAATGCACATAGATGCAAGTATCATGTAATTATTTATTAATTCAATAGTAACAATATGGTCTGATATAAACTCCCCTATCTTAGGTATACTTCACCAATGTTATACATCGTAACAAAGTTTCGAGTTGACCAGTTTTGCACTAGTACAATAATTGTCAACAATTACATGAAATTTGCATCTATGTGTGCTGTTACAAAATGTAACAGATCACATAGTCTGGAATTTCATGATTATCTTCAATAAAAGAACAAAAATCCCCGAAGGAAATATGTGTTATCTTAATGAAGACATGAAGTGCAGAATAGATGAAGTGTTAAGTTTTGGAACAACAATCATAATTGTAGATTACAGCAGTCAAGGTTCATTGCTAAAAGTTACAGGTATTTTAAAGTTATTTCCTTCATGATTAAATACATTCAATTATGTTATTGAGTTGTTTAATTCATTATACAATCCATATACAAAGCTGAAATGCAGAAAGAAATACACAACTCAGTTTCAGAATTCAATGTTTTATTCATAAGGAATTTCAAATGTTCCCACACAAGCCGTGGGATGTAACTCAAAAGTAAATTACAACTACTGAAGTAAGAGGTACATATGCATGAAAAATAAAGTAAAGGAGTATGAAATAACCGATCATTTCCTTGCATTTCTTTTATTTCGGTTGATACATTTCCAGCTCCAGCTTTGCTCCATCTTCATTCTTGTTGCTTGGAAAATGGCACTGTACCTGAAAACAAGAAAAGGAAAGATTGTCAATATTGAGCTAAGGGTGATCCATATTCCTACACTATCCAAATTCCTGCAAGTGGGTCTCTTAACATTAAGAGGTATTCTGTAGATTTATCAGAAAGAAGGAGAGAGAAGAAAGAGAAAAACTATAGAATAAAAGAGAGGCCAAAAAGCCTAATGTTTTCTACCCAGTTTATCTAAATGTGCAGATACATGTAAGAAGAAAGAAGTGATACATTCAGTAACTTGAATAAGAAAAGTACATTTATTTCATTTCAAACTAAAGGTTGAAGTTAACTAAAATGAGACAAGATTACAGCTGAAACATAATGGAAAAGGAAATTTGAGAAAATTTTGACAGGGCTTTGCCATGTAAAATGGACATTTTACATCTTTCCATCATGCTATTTCAAACTAATACATGCTTGAAAGCTGTAGATAAATCAAATAGTATACAAGAAAGGAGATAATGCATACAATGGTCAAAGATAAAGCTACAGATTTCAGATAACAACAAGCCATAATTCATTGATAAAGAATATTTTCAATTACAGTACAAATAAAGATGCATAATATGATTCATGACGAAGATTTACAACTCACAATGTAACCAGATCAATAATTAGACAAGTACTGAAACATCAATGACTTACACAACCATGAAAAGTTACATTCAAGTGCAAAGCATCTATCAAAGTACATGTTGCAATAAAGGAATAAATTAATCAGGTCCAACTTAGGGTCAAAGCTAAAAACAAGAGTACAGGTCATAAGATATACAGTTGTAAAGGATCACCATCTGGAACAACAAATAAAATTATGATACAAGGATAAGAATCACAGAACTGAAGCAAGCTTGATCATTTCCTTAAATAATGAATAATCCAACATTCATGATGGAAAAAAAAGGCTTAACAACAAGTTTAGTAAAGTATCTTTCAAGATTTCATACTTCAACAACTATGTTCAACTAAAAAGGATATTATTTTGTAAGAGAGTAAGATATTGCATCCAAATAGAAAGCAAAGTATGGCTTTCATGATCTAAATTGGAGAAATAATGGAAACATCAGTCATACATAAGCAGAGAATGTTTTCAATCAAGCAACAGGTTCTAAAAGTACAAATTTCTCATGAAGATGGATGAGGGATTCAGGTTTAAAAGTAGATCAAAAGTACACCAGTGGCAACTATAGAGCCTCATTGTCATGACACAAGATTACAAAATCAAGTTAAAATACAAATCAATGGATACCTTTAAGGTCAAATGAGTATAAGTGTATCATTAGAAGGTTGAAGCTTAAGAAATAATCTATGCACGGTAATGATTTTACATAGCTGACCAAGTTACAAATAAACAAATTACATCTCATTCATTCAATACAAGATAAATGTAACAACTTTATTTTGGTAAAATCCTGAAAGTATGAAGAAAAAGTACATGTTTTCATTCAATTTTAGGTAGAAGTACACAAAGTATTGCATTGCAAGGTGCTGCATGGTTCAAGAAGACTACAACTGTTATGACACAATTTTCAGGATCAATTATCAAAGGAAGCATTGTCCATCAGTACAGTTTTGAAACATACACTTCTCTAGAAAGGGGTATGATGAAATACAACATAAAATACAACTGAAGAACAAATGCTTTAAAGTGTCAAGAATACAATCAAATAATGAAACCATTAAATCCTTCAAATGGAAAAGGAGGGTTGCCAATCAAAAGAAGGTTTTATCCTATAGCAGATGGAATAGTCAAAAATGGAGTTACAAGTTAGAGGTGACAGTGGTTTAGGAAAAAAGTAGAGAACTCACTATGATGGCCAATATATGAATAAACCAGAGACTGGGATTTAAGAACATGAAATTATGGTTGCACATGTATCTTTCATGATGGTAGATATAGGTCATTAAAGCCCCAATTCAAGATGGGAATCCAAAGTCTTAACAATAAACCAAAAGTTTCACCAGGCTTCCACATATTTCAAAAATACAAAATCATTGCAAAATGTGAAATTTAGTTCTAAACACGGCGTCCATGGTGCCTTTTGCACAACATAATAGCGATATTTAAAACATATCAGATCCAAGCAGAAAGAAATAGGCAATAAATAGTTTTTCATATTTTCAGAGTTCCAGATCTACAAAAAGTTCAAACAGAGAAGTAAATGTGAAAAGATCTTACCTTCTATAATGGTTTCAAGCTATAATGATATTGAACTCGAATGTATCTCAAACTCATTTTCAAAAGATCCAACAATAACCATTCATAGATACAAAGCAAGCCTTGGATCTCACAAATTCCCAGAAGAAAACCCGAATAAAAGCTAGCAGAGAGCTCCAAAACACATTCATGGTGGCCATGTTTCTTAGATCTCCAACAGAGAAACTCTCAAATGAGTAATATATCAAAGATGTTATGCAAAATTAGAAATCTAGAAGGAATGATGGCCACCTTCCCAAATAAGAATAAAATAAACCCTCACCTCTCAAAAAGAAGCAAACTCAGAAATTAAACTAAGAAAATATACATGTCCTGAACGAGCTCCAAATAGAGGGAAGTCAAAATTTGAGCCATTGAGATCATTAATAAACCAAAAAATTAGAAGATTCACCTTCAAAATGGCTGCCATGAGAGATTTTTCAAATATTCGAAAAGACCACAAAAGCAAAGTAGCCTGAAGGCCAACATGGAACCAAATAACTTAAAAGACCCATCAATGGTGGCAAGTCGAGCCCCAACAGAATGCATAACTTCATGCTAAAAACTTCGGAGAGCTTGAATTTGTAAAGACCATGGAAAACCGAATCAAATTGATGTCATTCAATAAGGCCACTCAAACTAAAGGTTTAAAAATCGAAAGACCCAAATATACTACAAATAAGCTCATCAAGATGCAAAACGAAATGAATCAAGCTCAAAAGCTTTAGACATTGGACAGTCGATGCAAAAAAATTGCCACATGATTCACCCATAGTTACAAATGAAAAATGAAATGCTCATTTAGAGTCGTCGTGAAAGATCTGATTCACTCACCCAAGCTCAAAAATGATAAAGCCTAACTCAGAATTGCTCAGGGTTGAGATCAACATCATAGAAATGAAAGTACCAAGATCACAATTCTCAAAGCAAGCGGGGAAGGAATCCAAATCCAGATCGATGGTTCAATCTAACTACCCCAAGGTATACCTTGGTTTTTAAATCAACGATTCAGATCAGATGGTGCAAGATCTATGGATCTAATTGAATCACCAAAATCAATGTAATAAATGCAAACATCATACTTATCAGAGCTTAGAGAATCAACAACTTAGCTTGCAAGGTACCAAGATCGACAATGTAGATCTAAACTAGAGTCCAACTACCTTGATTACCATGGTTCAAGCATCGACAATTAATTCAGAAGTACAATGAGATCAAATGACAAGACTGATAGCAAATTCAAAGCAAACTATGACGGTTGATCTGTACCCACCTCTACACAGTTAACCTCGAAATCATTGCCACCGACAATGAAAAACGAAGGGTCAGATTCATCATGGAGAGGGGACCAGCCCCATTAATCAAATAATAATTTGACCTTGATAATGTTCTATAACATATGCAAACAATCAAATAAATAACCAAGGTTCACAATGAAACGATGAGGCTCAAAAGGTGGTCATTCAACATGTAATGATATCCAAACCCTCATCATTAGGGGGAAAATAAATCATGTGTGCAATGATAAGGTCTAAAGATAACCTAGCAATATCCAAAAATGCAAAAGTTACAACAAATCATACTTAATGTCCATGCAAATCAATAAAGGATTATAGTTAAGGTCCCATGACCTTATACATTTAATAGTACTAAAGTTAAATCAAAAGTGGCTGAGTATAGTGTGGCAAATGTTTCAAAAATGACCCCAATGTATTTCTAAATCATTAAGAATATGCCAAGTCCAGAAAAGGAGGAAGACAAGCGTTCACATCAAAGTGGTCCCCGCAGTGGGAGAGTTTAAAAATGGTCAAATGAAATTTTCTCATTGTAATTCTTCGTGCCCACCATAAGAGGACAAAAAATTGCATGGAGATGTCAACATCAGAGCCTATAGGTGGTCCCCACAATTTGGGTGATTTTTCTAAAGTGTTAAATCAAAAGAATTATCTTGCTCTCACACATGGAAATATTATTTTGCATGTGCATCCAAGGAGGCAAGTGGATCAAAATTACATATGTCACATCAAGCACTAGAAGACATAGATTACATGCACATGGGAGAAGACTTGCTCATCGTGCAAGGTTTATTATTAGTAGAATTATTCACCAAGCTTTATTAAAAATAGAATAGTCAACTGCAATTTGAATGAGTTGTAATTTTGTAACAAAGGCTATCAATGCATGCCTCATTGTATTAGCATGTTTATTTTATTCCTTTATTTATTCATTATAAAGGATAAAAATAGGATGCATGGGCGAGTACATTTTTAGTCTATTTTTAGGAAGGGTGGGATGAATAATTTTTGCTATATATTGTGTGCATTGCAAAGCACAAACAGAGGAATTTTTTGACACTGGAGTGTTGAAGCAGTTTTGCCAGTTTTTCCCCTTGAATGAGAAGTATATTTTTCCTTTCCAATTATTTGCAGTCTTGTGTATGTCTTATTAATCCTTGTGAATGTCAAATTCCCTGATTAATCATCCTACCCTATTGCAAATTTAGTAATTTCTACATGATATTAGTGTGCATGTGTAGCTTAACAGTATTGTTGTGAAATTTTCCCTCAATGCATCAAGTGTTTGCCTTAATATTCTACTGAAAACTATTGGTTTGTGCATCTAGAATCCATTTTCATATCAATTGTGCATGTACTCAGTCAAAGACCTCAAACAAGTTTGGTGTATCACCCCAGTTTTGAATCCATTTACAGTCATCTTTTACCCTCAAACCCCAGAAAATTAGTTTAGGATACATCAAGAAGGAACCATCCTTGATACCAGAGACTCACCTCAAAATAGGTATACCCACAGACCTGAGGTGTTTCCATTGTATCTATGAAAGAGAGAGATCCATTTTGCAAGCTTAGAACACCTATAGCCATCTCTCTACAGGGTGCACTTTCAAGAGATAACAGTTTTTGGCATGCCCAGTGGGACAATGAATCAGATATGTGAGAAAATTACAACAATTTACAGCAGATTCACAGCAAGAAAAAGTTACTTTTGGAGTCTACAAGCTACAGAAATTTATTCTAAAGATTTAAATATTTATTTGGTGACTCTGTAAAGCTGATTTCAGACCAGTTTTGTAGCATGTTCCATGCCTAAAGTGACTACAAGATCATTGGTAAGAGGAATTCCTTCTGATTTTATTTCTTTACCTTTGAATTCTGCAAGAAGAAGAAAAGTTGGTAATACCCTACCTTATAATAGGCCTGGTTTTGACAACCCTCCTCCTAATCTTCCTTCACCACATATTAATTTCTCTATTCAGATCCCAGTTTTTCAAATGGCTATTCAACCACCTAGGAATTTTGTGACCTTTACTAATGGCAACCCATTAGTAATTCCAATTTATCATGATATCCCTAATGCTGCCATGAAAATATTGCCTTCATTCACTAGTGAAAATCAAGTTACACCTACAGAGCACATCAAAGATGTTGCAGCCCTATGTGCAGTCCATAATATTACTCATGAAGATGTGGCTTTGAGACTTTTAGCTGCATCCTTTAAAGGGAAAGCCTTGCAATGGTATAGAAATTTAGAGATTGGAAGCATAAGAACTTGGGATGATTTAGGTGGTAAATTGTTGAAACAATTTCAAGATAATTCAGATCATTTATCCCTCATAGAACAATTGTCTACCATTAGAAGATATCCTCATGAATTTATGGCTAGTTTCAATATTCATTTTTCTAGAACTTGGGAAAGAATTCCAGCAAGTGTCAAGCCTCAAGCTGACCATGCTTTCCTTTATTATCTTAGAGCATTAAACAATGATATTTCAACTATGATTCAGTCTATGGGAGGTGAAACTCTCCCAGAAGCTTATGACATTGCTATAAAGGCTGAAAACAATCTTATTCAAGCCGGAAAGTTAGCACCAAGGCCTTCAATGCCTTTTTTAGCAGATTTGGCACCTATCCCATAACCTATCACCATTATAGAACCTGTTATTGCAGCCCCATCAGATGACATGTTTAAAGCTTTGCAGACTATGGGAAACAAGATGACTTCAATTGAAAATAGACTTGCATTACCTAGCAGGCCTTATCAGGCTCCTTATCAGCAAAACCAACAAAATAGGCAGCCTTATCAGCAGAATCAAAATTATAGGCATCCTTATCAGCAAAGGCAGTTTGACCCAAAGGCTCCTAGTTCATCTAACACTTTAGTCCCAGTTAATATGGCTACAGAAGAATGGTGTCAACCTTGTAATCAACCTCATTCAACTGTAAGTTACCCAAATGCTTTCCTGAACATAAGTCTTGTTGCACAACCTCAACCTGAGACATTGTTCATGCCTCAAATGGAGGGTGGGCAGCAAGAAACTCATGTTCAGAAAGCACCTGAACAAAACTTAGTCAGTTTTAGTGAGGATGATTTTATTGCAGTTACTACTAGGGCTCAAGAAAAGGCCTAGGAAAGTCAAAAGCTTGAAAAAAGACCTGTTTTTCCCATAGTCATAGATAAAACTGCAACTACATGCCAAAAATCAACTAATAGTTCTGTTGTTCCACAAAAAATAGTAGGTGTTTCAGCTGGTAAAGAGCAACAAAAACAACTACATCCTGATCCAAGAAGATTATTTATACCTCAGATATCAAAAGCAGCTGAAGCAGAATCAGTTTTTCGCTAAAGCCTATGCTAAAACAATAGAGTCTGTTTCTAAAACCGTTGCTTCTTTTAACATTGTTGATGTAATGAAAAATCATAATGTTAATATCTCAATGTGGGATGCTCTAAGTATTCCAAGACAACAAGAGCTACTTTCTCATGAACTTGCTAAGCTGTAGATTTCTTCAAAAACAACAGAAAAGGAAGTTCAAAAAACTAGATATGGTCCTTGGAACAATGGAACAAGACCACATTAAAGAAGTTAAATGGATGGTTCAAAAGGTTTTAAATGTTCAAGATATCAAGAAACCACCACCATTTTATTTGTCACTAATTATTGGAGAGCATCTTGTTCATAACTGCATGGTTGATAGCGGTGCAAGTAGCACAGTTATGCCAAAAGCAATTGCAGAAAAGTTGGGTTTGCAGTATGAACCTACAGAGAAGAGTGTGCTACAGCTTGATGGGACTGCAATGAATACAGTTGGTGTCATCAAAAATCTGGAGGTAACATTACATGCTTTTCCTAACGTTTCCATTTTGCAAGATGTTACTGTTGTGGATTTACCTCCTTACTTTTTATATGCTTATCTAGAGATTTCACAGCAAAAATATGAGGTTATCTCTCTTCAGATTGGTCCTTTTTTTTCTTCACTACACATTATGGGACCAAATTTACTATCAATTCTGAACCATTGGCTAGATTTCATATCAAGCCTCATGCTTCTAATGCATTAGCTAATTATGCAGCCTTAGACCAGTCTGATTTTGATAATACAACTCATGTTTCAGCACTAGATGGTGTTTCTAATCTATTTATGGATGAAAAGACACATGAAGAACATGCTCATGATCCTTTCAAAGAAGTTGAAGAACATCTGTTTGGTGTGTATTTCCTGCATGAGGAAAACACACCAATTCCCTTGTTGTCCAAAATAGAAAATGCAGTAGAAGGGATTTGGAAGCTTCATTTTGATGGAGCTAAGAACAAGAAAGGACAAGGAGCAGGTTTGATGCTCACTTCCCCCACAAACGAAAGGTATTTCTCAGCTTTGAGTCTCCAATTTTCATGCACTTGTAATGTAGTTGAATACGAAGCGTTAATTCATGGCTTACTTTGGGCCAGAAAGAGAGGTATTAGCATGTTACAAATTTTTGGTGATTCTGAGTTGGTTATCAATCAAGTAAGAAATTTCAATGTTTGTAAGAATCCATTAATGAAGTCTTATAAACATAGAGTTTCAAACTTAATGGAAGATTTCAATGCTATTAATATCCAGTCCATTCCTAGAATGAAAAACAAGCATGCAGATAGACTTGCAGCAATTGGTGCTAGTTTTGAAGTGCTGGAACAGATTAAAAACAACAAGATTCAACCTCACATAAATTTGATTTTCAGGCCTTCTATACCTGATAATGATTTGAATTGGTAGGTTTTTGAAAATGATGAACAGATTTGTAGGTTTTTACAGCAAGAAGCTGAATTTTCTGTAGTAAATCAAGAGAAATTGCAGCACTTATATGGTGACCAGATTGTTCAATTGAAGACGAATAAACTACCTCAAGGCTTGGTCACATTAGAAGACATCTTCAACACTGATGATCAGTTAAGGAAAGACAAAACAAAGATGTCAACACATGCAGACAATTATGAAGAGATCTCAATTGATGATGGGAAGAATTTATTTCTCGGAAAGGTATGTTCCTTAGCTGAGAAACTTTCCTTTATCAATATTTGTAAGGAATTTAAGGATGTTTTCAGTTGGAAATACCAAGATCGAAAAGGGTTTGATCCAAGTTTGGCACAACATACTATTGAATTACAACCAAATTCCAAGCTAGTTAAGCAAAAACAGAGGCTTGTAAATCCTAAGATAGAACCTTTAATGAGAAAAGATTTATCTAAGTTGATCAAATCACATATTATCTTCCCAGTTAAGCATTCAAGTTGGGTAGCCAATCTTGTTCCTATTCAGAAAAAGAATGGAGAAATCAGATTATGTGTGGATTTTAGAGATCTTAATAAAGCTTCACTAAAATATCATTACCCACTACCCAATATGGATCAAATTTTAAGAATAGTTTCTGGTTCTGATAGACTATCTCTTCTGGACGGTTATAGTGGATACAATCAGATTCTAGTCTGAGAAGAAGATAGGTACAAAACAACTTTTACCACCAAGTGGGGTACTTATGCTTACAAAAGAATGCCTTTTGGCCTTTCAAATGCTGGTGCAACATTTCAACATGTAATGGACATGGATTTTCATAGCTTATTAAATAAATGCATACTAGTTTATTTAGATGATGTTACTGTATTTTCAAAAAAATTCAGATGAACATCTAATACATCTAAGGCAAACTTTTCAGTTATGCAGACAGTTTGGAATATCTTTGAATCCCAAAAAGTCTATCTTTTCAGTACATCAAGGTAAATTACTTGGTCATATTGTTTCTAAACAAGGTTTAGCAATTGACCCTTTTAGAATTGAAGCCATATCACAACTATCATTGCCTCATCACAAGAAGGCATTACAGAGTTTCCTTGGAAAAATCAACTTCATTAGAAGATTTGTTCCATATTTTGCAGCATTGGTTAAACCATTGAAAACTATGTTGAAGAAAGAGAATACCTTCTCTTGGACCAATGAAGGGAGAGAAGGGTTTGAAGCAATTAAAACACCCATTTCTCAAGCTCCTACTCTTGCAAATCCAAATTTTGATAAATATTTTACAATGTATGCACTTGTAGGAGCTGAAACAATCTCATCCATATTAACTCAGGTTAATGATGAAAATATTGAACAACCAATTGATTTCTTTGGACAAAGTTTGCATGATTACGAAACAAGGTACACATTTCTTGAAAAACAAGTACTTTCAGTAGTCAGAGGACTAAATAATTTTAAGTACATGCTTTCAAACAACAAGATACATGTTCTTGTTTCTCATCCAAGTGTAAAAGCTTTCTTGTTAAATAAATAATTGAATGAGAAGAGAGCAGGATGGATAACGAAATTCATGGAATATGATGTTGATATCCATGTTGTGAAGACAGTTTGAGGTAAAGGTTTGTGTGAGCATCTAATTGCTGATATGGAAAAATAGTAGGCTGCATAATTAGAAGATCCAGAACAACATGCTGAAGTTACGTATCAACAATCAGATAGCATGGTGCAACCAGAAAATCAGCAACCTGAGCTTGTTCAAGAAGTTCAGGAATCAAGATGGATGACTGATTTAGTTAACTATCTACAACATGGCACTTATCCAGAAGGTATGGACAAGAATAAATGAAGATATTTCAGGTTACAAGCTGTACCTTATGTTTTTATTGATGGTGTGTTATTCAAAAAAAGATATAAACAAAATCTTGCTATGATGTGTTGATTATGATAGAATTCAACAATTATTATCTGAATTCCATGAAGGACCTACAGGAGGTCATTTTTTAGCATGTACCACAACCTTAAAAATTATGAAAGTTGGTTACTATTGGCCCAACATATTCAAATACTATTTCAAATGGATCAGAAAGTGTAAGAAATGTGATTTCTTTGTTGGAAAAGAATGTTTAGCTTTGCTTCCCTTACAACCTATTTCAGTTGATCAGCCTTTCATGCAGTGGGGTCTTGACTTTATTGGCATGATAAACCCACCTTCGTCACAAGGACACAAGTGGATTTTGATTGCTACAGATTACTTTACACACTGGACTGAAGCAATAGCCTTGAAAGATGCTAATGAAACTTTGATACTATCCTTTTATGAAGGTATAGTTTACAGATTTGGTGTTCCAACAACTATCATTTCAGATAATGCCTTAGCATTTCTTGGTGCAAAGGTAACAGATTGGGCTATCAACCATGGAATTTATTTAAGTACATCATCTAATTATTACCCACAAGGTAATGGGTTAGCTGAAAGTACTAACAAGAATCTTTTAAGGATCATCAGAAGAACACTCAAAGATAACCAGAGAGCTTGGCATCTAATGTTGAATTCAACACTTTGGGCTGACAGAGTGACTCCTAAAAGATCAGTTGGCAATTCACCATACAATCTTGTTTACGAAAGAGAAGCAAGAATGCCTATTTCAGTTGAGTTACCTACATTAGATTTTCTACATCAGATGGAGCTACTTGAGAATGAACCATTGCAGATTCGTTATGCAGAATTGATGGAATTACAAGAACTGAGAGATCAAGCTCATGTGAACATGGAAAAGAATCAGAAATAGATGAAGAAAACTTTTGATAAGAAGGCTAAGTTTAGAATCTTCAATGAAGGAGACATTGTGTTGAAATGGGATGTTGATCATGTAAAGCCAAGAAATCATACGAAGTTTGATACAATCTGGAGTGGTCCTTACATGATTTCAGCTTGCAAAGAACATAATTATTTTCAGCTTTCAAGGCTGAATGGAGAGGAACTTCCCATTTCTATGAATGGTATGTTTCTCAAACACTATTATTGAAAATCCTACAGTGTCTGTTTAGAGTAGGATTTCTCTTTCAATAAGTGTAGTTCCTACACATTGCAATGTTTTTCAATTCAATAAGTGAATTCATGCACGTGATCTGGTTTACCAGATCCTTCCCATTTTTAGTTCATTTTGGAAGGGTTGGACCTTTAGAAAGGCATATTTTGATTACATGCTTTGGACTCCATGCCCAATGGACAAGAGCAAGGCACTGGTTTACAAGCTAGCAGGAAGCTTTCCCTGCAGGATCACCAGAAATGTTGACAATTTTTGCACTTGTGCAAAAATGGGAAACTCAAAACTTCGTTACGATGGATGGAATTGGTGAAGTGAACCTAAGCTAGGGGAGATTATTTTAGTTCAATATTGTTTCTGTTGAATTAATTAATGATTACATGAAATCTGCAGCTATGTGTGTTGTTACAAAATGTAACAGATCACATAGTCTGTAATTTCATGATTATCTTCAGCAAAAGAACACAAAGCCCCAAAGGATAGATGTGTTATCTTGATGAAGACATGAAAGTGTAGAATAGATGAAGTGTTAAGTTTTGGAATAACAATCATAGTTACAGATTGCAGGAGTCAAGTTCATTGCTAAAAGTTATAGGTATTTTAAAGTTCTTTCCTTCATGATTAAATACATTCAATTATGTTATTGAGTTGTTTAATTCATTATACAATCCATATACAAATATGAAATGTAGAAAGAAATACACAACTCAGTTTCAGAATTCAATGTTTTATTCATAAGGAATTTCAAATGTTCCCACACAAGCCATGGGATGTAACTCAAAAGTAAATTACAACTACTGAAGTAAGAGGTACATATGCATGAAAAATAAAATAAAGGAGTATGAAAGAACCCATCATTGCCTTGGTTTTTTTTTTATTTCGGTTGATGCATTTCCAGCTCCATCTTTGATCCATCTTCATCCTTTCTGCTTGGCAAATGGCACTGTACCTGAAAACAAGAAAAGGAAAGATTGTCAATATTGAGCTCAGGGTTGATCCATATTCCTATACTATCCAAATTTGTGCAAGTGGATCTCTTAACATCAAGAGGTATAAATTACATGAGGATCAAAGGCACAACTGATAAAAGCACTATTCTGTAGCAGCATACATGACTTATTCACTCAGAAAGAAGGAGAGAGAAGAAAGAGAAAAACTATGGAATAAAAGAGAGGCCAAAAAGCCTAATGTTTTCTAACCAATTTATCTAAATGTGTAGATACAAGTAAGAAGAAAGAAGTGATACATTCTGTAACTTGAATTAGAAAAGTACATTTATTTCAGTTCAAACTAAAGGTTGAAGTTAACTGAAATGAGACAAGATTATAGCTGAAACAGAATGGAAAAGGAAATCTGAGAAAATTTTGACAGGGCTTCACCATGTAAAATGGACATTTTACATCTTTCCATCATGCTATTTCAAACTAATACATGCTTGAAAGTTGTATATAAATCAAATAGTAATACAAAAAGTAGATAATGCATGACATGATCAAAGATATAACAGTTATAAGATTTCATCCCCAACAACAAGCCATGATGATCTAAGAACTATTACAGTGCAGATTAAGTACAACTAAGGATGTTAGATTGATTCATGAAAGATACAAAATCTACAATACCAATGGAATAGCTATAGAAGCAAAGTACAGTCAATTTTTATGAAATAAAGTGCATAACAGCCATCTATCAAAGTAAGATTAAAGATATAAAGTTGATAAAAGTCTACATGGTTGAAGATAAAAATTAAGTAAAGGTCCCCCCATAAGAGAATAAATGCAGGAGGGCATATCATAAAGCTTCAAATGATTTATAATTAGAATCATTACTGAAGCAAGTGCTGCTATTTAAATAATGAATAATACAACATTCAAGATGAATAACAAATTTTCTATGCAAGTTTATAGTATCAATCATGTTTCATAACATCAAGTGAATGGAGTTCTAAGAGATTATTTAGATATAAAGATTGCACAAAAGAAAGATAGAACTTTAAAGGCATAACATCTAAGAGATCATTGGAGCAAGTAATGATAAAAGAAATCATGGCTTTCATATTCCCTAAAGATTTAAGTGCAACAGGTTACATTTCTCAGTACAAATTTCATGAAAGCTTGAAAGTTACTATGAATACAAGAGAAGTTAAAAGTTCATATTGCAACTATTAGAGATAGCTCAAATTACACAAGAAATGCAGAAAGCTCAAGATAAAACTGAAATCAAAGAGATACAATTTCAAAGCTCACAAATTCATAAGTGTATCATTTCAGAATAAGCTTAAACAGGAATATCAGGCATAGAATGAATTTAAGGCAGCAAATAAGTTACAAATAAAGCAAAGTACATCTCATTCATGAATACAAGATGGTAAATGTAACAACTTCATTTTGGTAAAATCCTAAAAGTATGAAGACAAAGTACATGTTTTCATTCAATTTTAGTCATAAGTATCAATCATTAAATTGCAAGGTGCTATCATGGCTTTAAAAGATACAACTATTATCAGATAATTTTCAGGAATAACATAAAGTCAAATCATTTTAACAAAAGTACAAACTATATTTTGTAATATTTCATAGAGACTTCAAGAAAGGGGTATGATGAAATACAACATAAAATAAAATTGAAGAACATAAGCTTTGAAGTCTCACGAGTACAATCAAAGAATGAAACCATTATAGCCTTCAAATGGAAAAGGAGGGTTGTCAATCAAAATAAGTTTATATCCTATAATAGATGGAACAGTAAAAAATGGAGTTATTACAGTGGTTTCAAAAAAACAAAAAACTCATGGGAAATGATGCCAATTTAAACATGAATAAACAAGAGATTGAGCTTTAAGAACATAAAATTAGGGTTGTATAGGTATCTTTCATGATGGCAAGAAACAAATACGTATAGGTCATTAAAGCCAATTCAAATGGGAATCCAAAGTCTTAACACAATAAACCAAAAGTTTACACAGGAATCTCATAGTTCAAAAAGATGATCAAATTAGAGAAAATTGAGGTTCAGGTCATAAACAATAATTTTTTTATCAACAGAATCAGGGATAGAAAAATATTATAAACTCAAGCATGAAAGAAATAAATGCAGTAAATAGTTTTTTGTACTTTCAAAGAAAAAGAAGAAAACCCATATCAAAGAATGTTATTGTGAAAAAATAAAAATTCTAATAACAATTTGAGAAGCTATAATGGCATACCCAACTCGAAAATGATTCATTCTCCATGAGTTTTAAAATATCCATCAATAAACATTGAATGGAGATAAAAAGAAATCATAACTCATCAATTAGCAGAAGAACAAACCCAAATAGAAGTACCATAAAGCTTTAAAACACATTCATGATGGCCATATTTCTCAAAGATTTTACAAAAGAAACTCTCAAAAGAAATAGTAAACATTAAAATATCAGATGTCAAAGAGTTAAGCCCCAATAAAAACTAGAAGGAAACGATCAAGTTTCCAGATAAGAATAAAAGAAACCCTCGCCTCTCAGAAAGAAGCACACTCATAAATCCAAACTGAAGATAGACATGTCCTAAGATCCAAAAGAGGGAAGTCAAAATTTGACCATTCAAGAAAACTAAACCAAAAAATTGAAACATTCACAGTAGCATGGCCACTAATAAAAAGTCTTATACATAATCTAGAAAAGTGTCAAAAAGCACAGGTCATTCTCAAAGAAACGAACCAAGCAGAAGATTAAAAACCATCAATAGCCATGGCCACCATTAAGCTAAACAGAATGTTCAGAAACCCATGCTAAAAAGAGATATCTCAAAAGTAAGCAATAGGATGCAAAAATCAAGAAAATATTGGCCAACCTACTAGAAGACCTTCAGACCTCATCAATGGTTTAAAAATCGTATCAGAATATTATACATGATAAAGCTCAGACCATACAAAGAGTCTATGAAAGATCTGAATCAAGCTCAAAATCTTAAAATATGATAGACGTGTAAAAAAATTTCCAAGGTTTCACCTAGAGAACAAGAATGAAAATGAAATGATCATTAGGGTTCGAGTGACCTTTACCACCCAAGCTCAAGATAAAGCTTAGTCACTCAATGAGTTGAATCAATGGTCATAGTTAAGACCAAGATTGACGATTCAAATCCACAGTTAGTACCACTTACCTTGAAAATCAATATTCAGAGATGCTAAGATCATGGATCTCATTGAATCACCAAAATCAACCAAAAATGCAAACCATATCAATCAGGTTCAAAATTAATGAAGGAAAGAAGATCGAATGACCAAGTGTATGATCTAAACCACAGTCCAACTACCTTGATTACCATGGTTCGAGCATCGACACTCAACATTCAGACAGTACCATGATCAACGGTCGAAGACCAACAAATTCATAGATCTATGTTCCCATCTGAATTCCACCTAGTTAAACCTAGGGTTAATATTTACCACCGACAAAGAAAAAGAGGGTCAGTCATCATGGAAAAGGAGACCAAGCCCATTGAATAAATCATTACATTTGACCTTGACCTTTCTAAGGTCATAGATTAAATAATTACCACAAGGTTCAAATGAAATGATACTCAAGGAGGTGGTCATTCATACATGTAATGATTCATCATGGAAAGGGGCAAAAATAAATCATCATTATTTCAAAAATAATTAGCTTATGATGTACCCATGACTAATGTCAAAAGTTAAAAACAAAAGTGCCAAAACCTTAACCGATTATGATTAAGGTCCCATGACCTTAATCAATATAAAGGGGTCGATGATATAGTATGAAAATAAAAATGTGGCCAAGTATATAGTGTGGTCGTGTTTCAAAAGTGACCCCTGTTTATTTCAAATTATTAATATATATGCAACAAGGGTGGTCAAAAGGAGGAAGATAAGTGTTCACATCAAAGTGGTCCCTACATGGGAGAGTTGACAAAAAACAAAAATATTATGTCTTGCAGGGATAATGTACCATAGAGGACAAAATATGTGGAGATGTCCAAAGGTAGTCCCCATGCATTTGGGTGAATTTTGTAAAGTGTTAAATCAAAAGAATTATCTTTCTCTCACACAGGGACATATTATTTTGCATGTGCATCCAAGGGGGCAATGGATCAGAACTAAATATGCTACATCAAGCACTAGAAGATAGAAATTTCATGCACATGGAGAAGACTTGCTCATCAAGAAAGGTTTATTATTAGTAGAATTATTCACCCAACTTTATTAAAAATAGAACAGTCAACTGCAGTTTGACTGAGTTGTATTTTTGTAACAAAGGCTATTAATGCCTCATTGCATTAGCATGTTTATTTTATTCCTTTATTTTTTCATGATAAAGGATAAAAATAGGATGCATGGGCAAATACATTTTTTTAGTCTATTTTTTAGGAAGGGCGGGGTGAATAATTTTATATTGTGTGCATTGGAAAAGCACAAAGGGAGGAATTTTTGGACATAGGAGTGCTGAAGCAGTTTTGCTAGTTTTCCCCTTGAATGAGAAGTATATTTTTCCTTTCCAATTATTTGCAGTCTTGTGTATGTCTTATTAATCCTTGTGAATCTCAAATTCCCTGATTAATCATCCTACCCTATTGCAAATTTAGTAATTTCTACATGAATATTAGTGTGCATGTGTATCTTAATAGTATTGTTGTGAAAATTTCCCTCAATGCATCAAGTGTTTGCCTTAATATTCTACTAAAAAACTATTGGTTTGTGCATCTAGAACCCTTTTCATATCAATTGTGCATGTACTCAGTCAAAGACCTCAAACAAGTTTGTGTATCACCCCAGTTTTGAATCCATTTACAGTCATCTTTTACCCTCAAACCCCATAAAATTAGTATAGGATACATCAAAAAAGGAACCGGCCTTAATACCGGAGACTCATCTCAAAATAGGTATACCCACAAACCCGAGGTGTTTCCATTGTATCTATGAAAGAGAGAGACCCATTTGCAAGCTAGAACACTTGCGCCAATATCTCTACAGGGTGCACTTTCGAGAGATAACAAGGTTAAGAAAATATAAATATAAGTTACTATTTAAATTCTTTGATTGTGGTGAAATAGGACATTATGCAAACAAATTCCCTTATAACAACAAGGTTGATAAAGAAAAAAAAAGCTTGAAGGAGAGTAACATTTATTATTAGTCAAAGAGGAAGAATCATAAGCCAATGAGACTTGAAAGTAAGAAGAATCACTAAAATCATAAAAAAAACCCTCTATATTAAAGAGGAAATTAACTCATCTTAAGAAAGTCATGAAAATGACTCTATCAGTGATAAAGATGAATATCTAGTCCTAGCCTTAGAGGTAAATGAAGGAAAAGAAAATTTGGATTCATTATGTGATGAAGATACTAAATTTGAAGCTGAAGTAATTCTTGAAGGTGAAATTATTTCTACCCTAGAAGAAATTAAGATCCTCAGAAATAAAAATAAAAATAAAAAATAAAAAAATTAGAAGCTAGAAAGTGAGTATGATGTTTTAAATTCAAAGATAACACTTGATCTTGAAATGTCCAATAAAATCATCATTGATCTAAAGATTCAACTAGAAGAGATGAAGAATATGGATGATGATGTGAGTACACAGCTGAAACAGAAAGAAAGAAATTGTAGAAACTTGAATGTTGAGTTGTTTCCTTAAGAAAGCAACTTAAGAAATAAACTACCAAGATGAACAATTGTCTCAAGTTTGGAAAGAGCTCAGAAGTCTTAGAAAATATCATCAATAATAATAGATCTCCATTTATCAAATCAAGTCTTGGAGACAATGATAATTTTGTACAAGATGATCCCAAAAAATATCCAAAAGTGACAATTTTATAGAAATCAAGAAGTTATGCAGATTCTCTTACAAGTTATGACATTAACGAGAGTGAAATAAGGAAGAAGTATATATTAATAAATTCACAAGAACTTTAAATAAAATCAACAGAAGAGAAGAAAGTCATGTTACTCCTCCAAAGGGCAAGAGGGAATCAACAAGAAGATCATTCCCTCCAAGGCGACATTACAAAATCAAGTTTAAGATTTCCTTTTATGGTCATTATTAATCATGCAATCCATTTGGTCACAAAATAGTAGATTGTAGATCCTATGCAAGAAGTTTTGATAGAAGGATAAATAAAAATGTGAATTCATATGTTTCTTTCACAAATAGGTACTAATACTCAATTTATTTGGTGATGAATTTTGATATTGAATGCTATAAGTGCCAAACATTTCGGCATAAAGGTCACTTTTGTAGAAGTAGGATTGTGTTTTCCAACAAGAAGTTTAAGAATGAGATAACTAAGGATAATAAAAAATTTGATTAAGAAAAAGTCTAGAAGGAGAAGCGGGAGAAAGAAACAAGCAACGAAAATATGCCTATGCGAGGATATGAACGTATGATAATGCAAAGATGGGAGATGCACCTATGATAATATGAGGAGGGGGGATTATGTGAGTTCTATGCCCCCCAAGTGTGTGTGAATAAACAAACTATCCAATGAGGGTGAAGGATGGAGGTCCTTCATCTGATGCTGGTGGTGGAAGCGTGTGACCATGCCCTAATAGTGATTGTATAGTAGACGAGCATTATGTTGATGAATGAAGCATATGCGCATGTGATGGATGAAAATATGAGGAAGGATGCGATGTCATAAAATGTGTTGGTGATGGATATCTACACGATGGTGAGCGTGAATGTGATGGACACCCCATGGAATAAACCCAGGTGGTGATCTATGTCAGGATGCAATAGTTGTCTGAGGAATAGGACTATACCAATGTATAGGGCTAGTGGAGCGATGTGGTTGGGGATATGATGCACGAGTAGGTGAGGTAAGATTAGATTGTGTTGGGAGTAACGTAGCATGTGATGTGGTGGAAGAAGTAAGAGTTTCTCTAGATAACAAGTGAAGAAACAATGGCCACAGAGTATATGGGGATACACCATCAATAGAGATGATCTGATTATTGTAGATAAATTTGAGGCATAGATGATTAATAGAAATGATAGATTGTGATTGATGAATCTAGTTAAGACTAAGTAACATGTCACATCCTTCAATTGTGTTGCTAATGAGGAAAGGTAAGAGCAGGGTAAGAGGGCCAACTATGACATGTAGTTGAACGATGCCAAATGGGTTTTTTAAAGGGTACTTGACTTGAGATAGAGGATAACGGATATCTATAAGGACTGACATAGAACATGCACTAATGGGCCATGATGGGTCAACCTTAGTGTTGTTGATAGAGGTCAAGCCAATAGATGCATAGATGTGCAAATGGTTAGATGTAAACTTGGCATGATAATCGACATTCGAAAAGTAGATGATAGGTGGCGAAACTTCAATGTTAGCAACTAAGAAATCTAGAGCTCTAGATCCATGAGGCAATACCAAATGATACATATGATTAGCAAAATATTTTGTTGTCTTCTTGTCATGTTGTTGAGAGTCGCTTCTAAAAATCATGATTTTACCTTTGTCATTATTTGAGGCAGGGCTATTAGATTCTAGGAATTCGAGTTTATTATTGTCAATTAGATCTTGGATGATGGTGAAGAGTTTGAAGCATCTATTTGTAGAATGTCTAACACATCGATGATAATCACAACAGAATATTTCATTATAATTCCTACCTTTTGGTTGTGTTGGGTATAACTCGAGTGTTGGAGGAAGGGTAATAAGGTTGCTCTTGAGAAGTTGTTTCAATATGAGACATAGAGCCATTAGAAAATTGTTAATCGTGTATTGAGGTTGTTATGAATGACCCTCCTTAGTAGGAGTAACTACATTGACAGTGAATTTAACATTGGTTGGTTTAGTTGTAGATGGTTTGAATGGAATCTTATTTGGAAAACGAGTGGAAGATGAAGTTTGTTCTTAATACTTAGATTTTTTGATGGATAAGAGTTTAGTCTCATGAAACTTAAGAGTGCAAAAAATTTGATCGAACAAAGTAGAGGATTCGAAGTGAACGCTCTCTTATATAGGTGGTCATAAACTCTATATGAATAAATCTATAAATTTTAAGTCAGCAAGCACATTAGTCATCTTAGATAAATTATTCTTATACCTTAAAACATAGTTAGCGAGGTGTTCATTTTAGCCTTGTTTAAGTTGTTGTAGCTGAGCATAATAAATCTTAGAACCAATGTTGATAGAAAAGTGAGTAATAAATGTATCAACTATATGTACAAAGTAGGTGACTAAGTGAACATGTAAGTCATAAAACCAACACATTACATAATCATGGAAACTATGAGGAAAGAGTTTAGATAAAAGGAGATTATCATCGACAATGTCAAGACAAGCAACATGAGATGCTCTAAGATGTTCTTGTGGGTCCCCATGTCCATTGAAGATGGGAAGCTTATGAGTGGTAAAGTTAGGTGGAAGTGGATGAGTAGAAATGGTGGGAGTGAATGGAGTATGCAACAACAAAATAGAATCGAAGGTCATGGTAAAGAGAGGTTAAGTATTGGTTTCCAAGAGATGAGACATGTTGTGCATGAAAAACTAGAGGTGGGGTAAAGTGGTTGGTGGAAGTGGGAACAAAAACAAGAAAAGTAGAAATGGGAGGAAGAGTATAAGTAGGCGGTTAAGTGGAAATATAAGTGTGTATGGCTGCAGAAGCAATGAGTTAGGCAAGGTTAGTAGCTTCCTCACAAGAAACATATAAAAGTAGATCGAGTTCATGGGGATGCTCAACGAGATGATGGTTGATAGCCTTAAGGTGAGATTCAGTAAACTCCTCATGGGAGTGACCCATAACAAGATAAGAGTAAACCCTAGAATGAGAGATGAAAGAAGGAAGGTCCTAGAAGTGTGAATGGTCAGGTTCACCAAAATGATTAACTAAAACTGACTAAATTGATGTGATGTAATGAAAGATAGTTAATCTAATCTAGGAGGACATATAATACAATAAGTGAATGCACTAAAGTAACATTTAAATGAGATAAGTAAATAAGCTAATGAAATTAAAAACCCTGATATACAAGAAGATGGTAAGGAAGTAACTTAGATGATAACATATGATTGTTGCAATTTTGACTGAAAAATCCAAGAACAAGAACAAATGTGTAGAGGTCTCAAAAGACTGGATCTAGAGGATATGAGTGGAATGGGGCTCATGGAATAGGATTGGGGCACCTACGGGTGCTTTGGTCTAAAATATGGATTCCCCAGTCTGGAGAAAGTGTCTAGAACTGGTGCTCACAGTTTCAGAAGGTGATCTGGACCTCTGCCTACATGTTGCATTAATTTTTGTGTATTGCGCTGAATGTTCCAGATATTCCAAGAGGAAGTAATAACCTCCAAAGGACAAAAGAAAGTATCAAAACCCTAAAAAAAGATGCAGAATGAATGGGTCGGATTGAACTCATCTACCGCAATAGTGATCTTACTTCTAAGTGTTGCACTCCATTTTAGACCCATATATAGTTCTGGTGTGTGTGTGCATGTCATGCTCTAGGTGCTCTTGTTCTAGTCACACTTTGTGAAGTAGCAAGAAATAGATAAATGTAGAAAATTTAAGAGTATGTGTGCATGGAATAAGATAGAATCCCTCCCCCTATGAAGTGTGATGCAAATGTCTGAGATTGTGCCTTGAAAATGGAGCTATGTGGATGCTAATGCAATAGATGGATGCAACTCTAGATGGAATGATAGTAGTAGATGATGTTAGGTCCCTCATTATGGTCTCATAAATTTATATTTATAGGGTTATGTTGATCTAATTTCGTAATTAACCCCGAAAAATGTCGACCATAAGAAATATAAAGATGTAAAGCAACTAGAAGAGGCCAAAAAAGTGCAAATAGGACGGAGGTGCCCCCTGCTAGGACCAGGGAGCCCATGGGCTCCTCAGCTGAGGCTAAAATAACATGTAATGTTAGAAAATGATTGAGCATATGGGTGTAGTAGGTCACAAGTTAGGAAATAAAATAAACAAGATGGCTAAAGGATGGGGGTTAATTAGTACTTTCTTCACTCAAGAACCTTCTAAATAATAGTATGAGATCGGGATAAATAAATTTATAAAGTGCATGATTGTGTGACTATAGTGGATGTTTCTGGCAGTAAGGACTTATGAAGATAGGAATCTTCTTCCCCCATATGGGAAAGGATGGCCTCATCTTCATTTCATTGGAGAATTTCAATGGTAGGGGAGTCTTCCTCTATCATTTCCAGATGTCGAAGGGGAGAGACATAATCTGGTTTTCACACTAATAAGTGACCAGTCCCATGGTGATGGTGGATACTAATAAAGGTGCAGGAAATGGAAATGGTGTCATTCATATCCATAACCTCCTAGGATGGAGAAAATGGAGGGTCAATTTCCATGAGCATTGTATATAGTGGAAGGGGGACTTTAGATTGTTCTTTGAATCTAAGTTCAAATTTTTCATGGGGTTTATGATATTTATCAATGAAAAGGTCATGCATGCCTTGTTTGTAACGCCCCATTCCAAATCCTTTCCAGGACCGATGATAAAGATAATTGTAGGAAAAATAATTCTTATAAACACATTCAAAGCCATTGGTGTAGAGTTTTGTGTGTAGTGGAGCATCAATGTGTTAAGAAGAGAGATCAATGCCACCATAGATGAGGTTGGTATGGAGATGATTTGGACCAAAATAAATTACATCCCCGACATTAGGTTTATACATGGGATATTTATCGGGTCTGCCAAGTCTTTGAGGTGTGGGAAGTGCATTAAGTGTGAGAAGATGATACTCCCCCAACGAACTTTGATCCATCACTTTTTGCAAGGAGTTATCATTAGGGAGCTTAGACGTAGAGTAAGATGAGCTAGAGGATGCTTCAAAAGGGTCATGTTTAGGAATGAGGACATCATTGGATCGATACATTATGTTACATTCTTTGAGTGTGGAGTGTCTAAAGGGAGAGATAGAATCTTCCCCTCATGTTAGTATTTGATGCATAGATGGAGGGTGGAAGGTACGCAACACATGGCATGAATCCATGGTCGCCCTAAGAGTACATTGTATTGAAACTCCCCTTCTACAATATAGAAAAGTTCATGGTGGAGTTTTTCACTAGCACAGATAGGAAGAATGACCGTGCCTAAGGCAGGAGTAATGGAATCATTAAATGCGTAAAGCACTATGGGTGATTGGGTGACGATGGACTTAGGAAGATTAAGTTGGTCAAATACGTTGGATGAGATAATGTTGATGCTAACTCCATTGTCAATCATATTATGAAGAATGAAGGTTTTATTGCTACAGACTGTGATAAAAGGGGAAAGATGTTATTCCTATGGTGTAATGTCTAGGATCTTGGTGTCGTCAAAGGATATGGAGGCCAAATCCTAAGGACCTAACAAGAGAAGTAAATGGCTAATCATTAGGAGTGGGGATGCACTTAAGGGCTTTGATGAGGTCTTGTTTATGGTCTAGGGAGTTTTGGATGAGTTTGTAAAGTGACATCTTAAATAGGGACGGTTAAATTTGTTTCATAACACTTCGTTCAATAGTACCAGGAAGAGGAGAAGAAAATATAGATACCTTAGGTTTTGATGAGGAAGGTGATGGATTGGGATCACTAGAGAGAGCCGAAATAGGAATTTTGGATTTGGATTAAATGAATTCATGGGGATGGGAATGTGTTGTAACCAAAAACAACATCAATTTAGAGTGTATGGACTTCTCTAGAATAATTCAAGGTTAGATGTAGGATGGCGACATAAGTCTTAGATGAATAAGGGGATTTGGATGTCTTAGTAGATGAAGGTTGGGATGAGGGATTCAATTAGGTTGGTGAGAGATTTGGTTCCTCATTAAAAAAGTTCATCATCATTAATAAGGTTCTAAATGATGGTTTGAAGAGATTTACAGTGTTCTATGTCATGTCCTCGTATATGATGGTATGCACAAATGAGGTTAGAATCAAACCACAAAGGTCTTGGAGCATTTGGATAAAATGCTTTGATAGATGATAGAGTGATTGCAAAATCTTGGAGAAATTGATGAAACATTGATGTGTAATATCCCATTAGAAAAGAGGAGGATGAAGTGGTCTCATGAATAATAAATGAAGGTTTGGATGATTTGGTTTGAGGTGGTTTCATTGGAGCCTTTGATTATGTCTTGGGCTTAGAAGAAGAGGGAGATGGTTGTGTTTTAGTCTCAGTTTTGATTGGTGGTGATTTGGAGGATTTGGATTCAAATTTAATGGCAAATGATGTGGATGGTTTGAAAGGGGTTCTGTATTTGGAGGAAGGATTGGGTTGTATTGTGTTGTTGATAATGGGGGTTTTAGAAGAAGGGAATGTTATTAAAAGATAAGGAGACACTCCTAAAGATTGTGATGTGGCGCTAAGTTGTTTAGGAGGATTCGTCTTGGGAGAGAGAATGTGTAGCCTTTTATATGGATGTGTAAGAGAATTTTGGATGGGAATACCAAAGTTTGTAATTTTTGATGGTGAGGGTTTAGCCTTGGTAGAAATAGTGAAATCAATTGCTAGATAATATGTGATGGTAGGACTTGGTATCAAGGTTTATAATATGGAAGGTGTGAGCAGTTTTCACATGATGCTCTTAACAATATCGAAACGTGTGGAAGATTGTTTGGGTTTAGGATATTTTGGTGTTGATGTGATTAGAATTGTAGATGTGGTGGAAGTGTTTGTAGGTGGATTGATTATGGGGTTTTGGATAGTGGATGATTCAAGAGGTGGTGTAGATGTAGGTGTAATTTAAGTTGATGATGTTGATGAAGTAGTGTTGAGAATTGGAGTAGGTGTAGATGTTGGCATTTGGGTTGATGTTGTTATTGGTGAAGGAGGAGATGTAATGGATAAGGATGTAGATGATGTAGATGGAGGAGTATGTATGGTTAAGTCTTATGGGGGTGTTGCATTTGTGGTCATAATTGAATTTTTACTTATAGGGAGAGAGTCCAGAATGGGGATGGATGTAATAGGTGTCAAAGTGACGATTATATATGGTGTTGTTTTATCTATGGTGTTAATGATATGGGCATTAGTTGCATGTGATGTGGAAGGTTGAGTCTGATTGTTAGGTGAATGATTACGAAATGGTTTCTTAAAAACGTCCAATGTTTGATTGGGTGGCACATTAGTATTGTCTATTTGTAGATCACCGGAGTCTATAATATTTTGGACAAGATTCTTAAATTTGCGATACCTCTCAATGTCATAGCCGTGAACTTGGTAATATTTGCAATAATGTTCTTCACGGTACCATGCTAGTTTAGGACGTGTTTTATCATATGGTCGTATTGGGGGAATTTTAATGAGATTGACTGCCATCAATTTGTCAAAGACTAAAATATAAGATTCTTTGAGAGGTGTATAGTTTGGGGTAGGTCTAGGAGTTCTTTGTGAAGGCTCCACATGTGAAGTGGATGTAGAAGCGAATGAGTATTTAACCACAATGGTGTTGGTGTTACTTTTGGACTTATCATTATGCGTGGAGGATTTTGTGAACATTGTTTTGGGATTGTTTGATCTATGTTTAAGGTGGCCTTTCTCAAGGGAGCGGAGTTTAAGTCTATGAACCATTCCAAATGCATCTTCAAAGGTTTGAAAAGATTGAATTTGGATATTTAAAGAGATGTTCTTCACAAAAAAATTTGAGAATAGTTCAATAAGCTCAGTCTGTGGAAGGGGAAATGATAATTGATTAATTATGTTATGCCATCGTGCAAAAAAATATATGATAAATTCATTGTCATACTGTCGAATGGCATAGAGGCTGATAATGGTAATATTATGCATAATGTTAATCAAGAAGTGTTCAAGAAATAGTTGTGCCATTTGGGTGAATGTGAATAGTGAGTGTTGTGGGATAATTTTGTACCAATATAACACGGGTCCATGCAATGACATGGGGAATGTGCAAAGCGTGAGATATTGATCATGGGAAATAAGATAACATGCATGTCTAAAAGCACATAGATGTTGTTGTAGATCCTCCTTACTATTGAACTTGGACAATTTTTACAATTCCCAATGAGGAGGATATGGCTTCACATGGACATATGGATTGATGGGTTAGTTACAAATTTGTTTGTATGAAAATGTGGTCTTAGATCCCAAAGTTGCGGCCTCAAGGTTTGTCATTCTATAAAATAATGTTTGTAAGGGATCATTCTATGGTTAAGACATTGATGGATGGTTTTGGGATGCATATGCTGTGGATGGGTTAGGTTGTTGATATGTTTGCTAAATTTTAGGATGTGTTGGTGTTGGCAGAGGTGGTTGATGAAGGGGATTAAATGGGTTGGGATAAAGCTTGATGTTGAGATATGGGGATATGGTAATATTGGTTTGATTGGGTTGGTTGTTGTGAAATTAGAACATTTGATTGATTTTATATGGGGTTGGATGGGATATAATTGGTAGGTGGTTGGCAAATTAGGGTTGGTTGAGTAGGAAGTATATATTGATAAGCATCATGAGGAGGTGGTTGATAAGTTTGCATTTATTTGGATGGTTGATGTTAATATGTGATTACATTAGAATGTACATGTGAAGTAGATATGAGGGGTAAGGTTATGTGATGTTATTCGGATATGGGAGGATGCAAGTGTGATTCTTGAGATGATTGAACAGGTAGAGAAGTGATGGTGGTAGATGAGGAAATGGGAATAGAAGAAGGGCTGGTAGTATTGACACAAGAAAAATTAGGAGGGATGGGGACTACTAATTAGGTAGTTTGATTATTGTGAGAGATGGAGGAAGATGGTAAGGTTAAAATAAAAATCATGTTGGGTCCTAGTAAGCTCACTCATGGCTCTAGGAAAGAAAATGACAAGTTGGGATGTGAGAAATTGGGTGGACTCTGGATTAGAATGATAGGAATAAATTTATTGTAAAGGAGGTCTATCAATGGGAAGGTTGGTGGTTTTGTGAAGGAGGAATTCATGGAGGGTAATGATAAGTCCAAAATATGACTCATTAATGTGCAATAAATGATCTTATTTTACTCTCCTTTTTATTAAGTTTAACTGCATTTTGTGGATTTTGTTTGATCTAGTATAAGTTAGGATGGAATTGTCCATATTTTGTTTGATTTAGTTCTAACATCTAAAAACTCTGTAATTCCTAACAAATTGTGTGGAAATTCAGTTTTTGGAATACAACAGGTCACATTCGGTCAGACAAGAAAAGTATGAAGCAACCATCACCTTTTTTAGAGCATTGTCTTTGATGCAGCTTAGCTCTGGAACCTTCAAGATTAGTTCCAGAATTGCATTACTTAGCAAATGAATGCTATCGCTTAGTTCTGGAACCTTCATACTTAGTTCTGGAACTCCAGTACTTAGTTTCGGAACTCTTATGCTTAGCTCCAGAACTTTCGTAGGTAGTTCTGAAATGTTTCCCTTTGGTTTTGGAACTTCTCCAAAGTTCTAGAATCAATGGGAATTTGTTGATTTTGATAAAATCCGGTGATAGAGCAATTAATGGGCCCTCCAATCAGGAGATGATCAATAGATTGTGATTCTTCATACTCTAGAAATATTTGTGTAGGATCAGACAGTTCTATGTCCAACAAGGTTTCTAAATTCCACATCTACTTTGAGCACTATTTTGTTTCACTACAACCTATAGATGGATGGACAAATATTGATCACTTATGATTGTAAATGCATCTTCAGATGATGAAATATATATAAAGACATGTAGATAGATTAGAGATAGAGACAATATATATGATATAGTTATACAGTGAATTTTTGTAAGACATAACATTTCAGTAATAAGATAGCCATTTCATTTTGAGAGAATCATACTTTTTCAACTCCCGATTCAAGGTGGCGCAAGTCCACTCCTCCAAGAAGTAGGATTCTTTATTTTATTGGTATTTATATTTTTAAGCAATTTGTGTAAATATGTTAAGTCTTAATTCTGTAAGTGCTTTTGATTCTTCAGTTGAAATATGTTATGTACTTGTCCTTGCAGGTGTTATAGATTAAACTCTTATTTCCTTGTAATCATTTTCATAACATTTGCAACGTGTGTTTATTTTCACCAGTTTATTTCATTCTGCAACATGTGTTTATTTCCACCAATTTGTTTCATTCTACAAGAGTGCGTTTATTTCCAATATCACATTCAATTCTGAAAGATTTGTTTATTTTATCAATGAGTGTTTATTTCAACAAGTTTATTATAGTTTAGCTTTAATAAGGCTTGGATAGGAGATTCTTAAAGACACTTCAAAAAAACCCCCAGAAAATAAAAATAATAAATACCTACAATCAATTACTAGGTCACTAATATTCTTCTTGTTGCATATAGCTTTAGACACACCCCTGGTTTGAGTATGACATCAACTAAGAGTTGATTAAATGAATGGATTAACGACACCCATCATTTTTGGTGCCCTTGTCGGGGACCCACTAGTTAGAATTGTCTAATTAGGTTTCAACAAGAGAAACAATCATACATCTAGTAATTGAAAAAATCCTCCCTATATTATCATAAAATTTATGAGTAAACCAAGAGACTCAAAGGGTAGATTTATCCCAAAAATATCTCAACAAGGATTATCAACATCCTTTGGTTCAAATAAGGAAGTTGAGAAATAATTAGAAGCACCATTGTCTCTTGTTAGACAAGAAGTAGAACTTCCACCTTTGGAATTTTTGGATCAATCACCAGAAGGAAGTGGAACTTTTAGGAGAAGGATTATATCCCAAGACCCGCTTAGAGAAAGTTTTGATTCTCAATTGAGTAGTCAACTTCCTACTCCTGACTTTTCACCTTCACCAAAGTGGATCGCATACCACATTGATTGGGAAAAAGATCTAGAAGATACTGTAGATATGGCATGAGAAGCTGAAAAAGAACCTGATAGGACCCTTACCTATGCAATTCAGTTGGAGGATGATGATACACCTATGAATAATATTTCACCTGCACACCTGCCTACATTTAGAGGGATGTCATCTGAGGAACCTGATTAATTTTGTTTGAATTTAAAGTATTGTGTTAGATCGATGACTACAAAATAGAAAATCAAAAACTCAATTTGTTCCCATCTACTCTGAAAGATGCAAAAATGAGGTGGTTTATGAGATTAACATCCAATTATATTATCACTTGGGAGAAAATGGAATTTTCCTTCCTATAAAAATAACAAGACTACTGTCGAGGAAGAAACAAGAAGAAATATTTTTTTAGGATCAAGCAGGAAGAGGATGAAAATATGGAAGATTATTTAGATAGATTCCTCTTTGTAAGTAAAAGGTGTGGATTTATACTTCAAGAAGAGCTAAGAAAAACCATTTTTCTTAAAGGTCTAGATGATGAATCTAGGGAAGCCCTTAACTTAATGGGAGGTGGAAACATCAATCAATTAAGAATGAATGATATTAAAGACCTTTGTAGAAGTTATTCAAGAAAAAGGGGTGGACATAGGAAAGGAAATACTATGAAAACGACAAATCAAGACATGAACAAACTTATGGATGAACTAGAAAACTTTAAAACAAACATCCTAGTTCAATTAACTTCCACCATGGTTGGATTTCAAGTCAAAGCAAATGCTAATACTGAACCATTAGCTATGTACTATCCTAGATGCAGAAAGAAGCATGCAATAATAGATTGTTCTTTGGATAAAACAAAAATGTGTCTTATTTATGAATCTAGGGAACATGAAGCTAATGTTTTTTCTCTTCTTCCATTCATAAAAAATCATCTTAAACAAACCAACACTTCATCCACTATAGAAGAAGTAAACTTTGTCCAGAGACAACCTAGCCAGGGGCAGTTCATACCAAGATCTATTCCCAATCCCTTGATGATGCCATGGGTAGCTCAGACTGTACCACAAAATTGGGGACAACCTCCTTGGACCCCTCAACAAATAGGTAATCCCTTGTATTAGGCAGGACAAGCTTGGTATGCTCAAGGATACCATCAACCATGGTCTGTTCAAAGTAAGCCTTATACTTGGTCACAACCTAGGTGGAGCCCTAATAACTACACTTGCAGAAGAACATATCCCAGCCAACATCAAAAAGCCATAATGGGTTCTCCAACACAAGGTTCACAAATTGAAAATGTGGTTCAAATGCAAATACCAGCACAACCAGTGGCTAATCCCAAAAACAAACAAACAACCCCTATCTATGGAGTAGAGCAAGAAAAACTAGTTGATCTTAATGCCATGGATTGTAAGGATATTAAAACAAGATCTGGAAAAATAATTAATAGTCCACCTGTTATAATTATTGAAATGACAGAAGAAACTGAAAATCCTAGTTCAGTTATTCCTAAGGAGGATGAAAAGGAAAAAGATAAGGAGCCAGATAACAACTCTACTGAAACTCCATTTCTAAAAAGATTTAAGGAAGTTATTGAGACTAAGGAATCTGAATAATTGGCTAATAATAAACTTTTCTTCGTGAGAAAGTCTTCTCCAATGCATGCAACCAATGTCTTCTAGTTGATGATGTGACATCTACAATTTGATCCACTTGCCCCTTGGATGCACATGCAAACTAATATGTTCCTGTGTGTGAGCAAAAATAACTCTTTATTAGCAATACTTGGCAAAATATTCACTCATGTATCCATCTTGATGTGGACCACCTTGTAAGATCTGATGTTGAAATCCCTTCTGTATTCTTGTGGTCACATGAAAAGATACTCATGTGCAAGCAAATAATGCTTTTGTTTTCAAAACTTAGCAAAGTATAAATCACCCCAAAGTGGGCACCACCTAAGTGCTATATTTCCCCTTGTATTTAGCCACCTTTTGGAAAGGTTAAGGTTATTTGAATATTTTAAGGTTTTTTTCCTTGCATAACACTATATTCGAATCACTTTTGTGAGATCACTTTATTCGAATGAAAAGGTACCTTGTAAAAGATAGGTCAAGGGACGCCTTTGCATAATCATTTGAATATAATATGTTAACCCCTCGGGATGTATGGCACAAGGAATAATTTGGTTCTAATAATCATTTGATTGATTTTTTCAGTGTTTGATTGTTTGACATATATTATAAGACCTTAACTAAAGGTCAATGCAATGATTTATTTAATGGGGCTGGTCCCCTTCACTTTTTTCGGTGGCATTAACTATGATTAAGTTTTTAACCCCACGATGTGGTTATGGGTTTACAATGTAGTCCTTTTGATCTCCATGCTTTGATCTTCCTCGTTGATCTGCGAGCTCTACTTAAATTGGGTTGTTGGGAATTTTCAATTACAAGCCAATTTGGCCCATTGATCTACGTACCCTAATCATTTCTGGTTGTTGATCTTTGTACCCTTTGTGGAGTTAGGGTTTACTTGCATTTCAGACCTAAAGTTTGTATGGATATTTGTGAGTGAATAATGGTCATTTGATTTTGTACATTTAGATCTCAACTGTCGATGTTGATATGTGGAGTTAACAATGTGGACCATTTGATTTTACTTGATTTGATCCTGTCTGCTAATGATAACTTCTGATGAGTTAGGTAGGTTATAAGCTCATTGAGCTTATCACTTGTCATTGTCGTGTGCTCATTATGAGTGGCAAAGCCCTGGAAAAATTGCTCCAGGAAGCCTTTTTTTCTTTCCTGAGCTCAGTTATTTGTGAAGAAGAACTCTGAAAATCAGTCTTATGAGGTTCGTGTGCTTGAATTTGGCCCTTGTCGATGTTTGAGTTCTCTATGATCTTCTCATTCCCATCTTTGTTTCTACTAAAAAACGAGCCATTCTCAATGGTTCTACTCATGGTCATTTTTTGGGGATCCAAACGCCATATTATGAGATTTTTGGTTCTATTATTCTGAGTATCCAATGGAGTTGGGGTATTGACTTGTTCTGGATTTTCTGAAAAGGAGATTGATATGGGTTTTCTTCTTTTTGCGCGATATCTTTGAGATATTGTTCTATTGAAATCCTCCCTATTGAAGAGCTGAGAAACATGACCACCATTGATGATTTTGGAATCTCTTTGCTTGACGATTCTTCTTGATCTTTGGAGCACCTCTACAAGGTCTTATGGCCATCATTCTTCTAGTATGTGGAGCTCCCTTTAGCTTTTTGATGGTATTGTAAATGTTGATCTCTGAAGCTCCTTGTGGATTTTTCCTGTTAGCCATTTTACTGGATTGTTTTTGCTACTGTGTGAACTCATCCATGACCACTATTTAGAGATGAAGCTCACATTTCTTGTCTTGATCTCGCTCTGACTTTTCCCTTAAAATTGTGGTGGCCTAGTGAAAATATGTGTTGAAGCTATACAATTTCTTGATGATTTAGGATTTCCATTCTTATTTTTATCGACTAGTAAGTCACCTCTTACATTCTTCTTTGTATTATCTCGAAAGAAAATAAGGGTTTTATGGTTCACATGCCATTTTTGTTCCTGGTGATATTTTGTGTATTATATGAACTAGGTGTAATCGTTTATATTTTATCTCGCTCAAGCCATTGTTGAGGAGAAAATCCTTTTTTCCTTGATGTCATTATTGGGCCTGAAACTCTATCCTTTTGGGCATGGACACCATTATGGATATCATTGTTGGGGTTTTGATATTACGTTTCGTTTGGCAGTAAGCTCTTTTTTGTAGAAAAACTCTTTTCTTGATGCCATTTAGAGATTTTGGTGCTTTGAGATGGTGGATTATTTCATGTTTGTTAGCTATTTTGAGATATCAAAATTGGCCTAATCGATGTGTTACAAGTATTTCTGCCATTAGTAGGTTTCCTTTGCTTTGATTCCTTGATCTTGTGGTAACCTTCTTAATGAGCACCATATTTGCATATGGGAAATTTCCTTCGACATGAATAGATGTACCTATTTTTTTTTATAGAATTTGCATCTTCACTCTTTGAGAACTTGAAAGATGTGAGTATGAATATGTGTACTATGTCGTTGGAATAAGGAAGTTTGATCTCTAGGACTCTTTCCCCATCCTGTAAGCTATTATGACTGTGGTGATATTTAGAAGACTAAAACCTTATGGATGACTCTTTAGCTTGCATGTTGATGAAGTTTGTTTTGATTTGCATTGAACAATGCTTTGAAAACTATATTTATAGTTGTTTGGTGTATGATGGTGACTCTCCAAAACTATAATTTAATCTATAGCATAGTGTGATGTGCATTTTGTTTTTTGACAAGTTTTATTACTGCAAAATTTTCTTGTTGTATCTTTTGATTTGAAAATTTGAGACATCGTGTTTATTGTGATCCTTGAAAGTGTTGGAAACTTTATACTCTCACAACATTCATAAGTATTAAGTAATTTGTATTTTCTCTTACATAATATTTGATTAGTGCAGTAATTTATCTTTTGTCACAACTTTCAAGAATGTATTAGTTGCGAAATAGCATAATGGAAATATGTAAAATGTCCATTTTATATGGCGAATCATTGTCAAATTTTTCTTAGATTCCCTTTTCCATTCTATTTCAGTTGCAATTTTGTCTTATTCCAGTAATTAGAAGTTGCAGCACTAAACTTGCATTTCTTTTATCGATTAGTACCAACATATCTTCGTATCCTTTAGCCTTTAGTTTGAACTGAAATAAATGTACTTTTCTTATTCAAGTTACAGAATGCAACACTTCTTTCTTCTTACTTGTACCTACACATTTAGATAAACTAGTTAGAAAACATTAGGATTTTTGGCCTCTCTTCTATTCCATAGTTTTTCTCTCTCCTTCTTTCTGAGTGAATAAGTCATGTTTATTGCTACAAAATAGTCCTTTTATCAGTTATGCCTTCGACCCTCGTGTAACTTATAACTCATGATGCTAGGAGATCTACTTGTACGAAATTGGATAGTATAGGAATATGGATCAACCCTGAGCTCGTGATTGATAATCTTTCCTTTTCTTGTTTTCAGGTACAGTGCAATTGCTAAGAAGCGAGGATGAAAATAGAGAAAAGATGGGGCTAGAAATGCATCAACTGAAACAAAAGAAACCTAAGGCAATAATGGGTTCTTTCATACTCCTTTACTTTCTTTTTCATGCATATGTACCTCTTAATTTAGTAGTTTTAATTTACTTTTGAGTTACATCCCATGGCTTGTGTGGGAACATTTGAAATTCCTTATGAATAAAAAATTGAATTCTGAAAATGAGTTGTGTACTTCCTTCTGAATTTCAGCTTTGTATATAGATTGTATAATGAATTAAACAAATCAATAACATAATTGAATGTATTTAATCATGAAGGAAAGAACCTTAAAATACTTGTAACTTTAGCAATGAACTTTGACTGCTACAATCTGTAACTATGATTGTTGTTCCAAAAATTAACACTTCATCTATTTTGTATTTCAGTATTTATCAAGATTACACATATGTCCTTCAGGGCTTTATGTTATTTTTCTGAAAACAATCATGAAATTGCAGACTATTTCATCTGTTACATTTTGTAGCAGCACACATAGCTGTAAATTACATGTAGTCCTTAATTAATCCAACAGAAAAAATATTGAACCGAAAGAAACTCCCCTAACTTAGGGTCATTTCACCAATTCCATCCATCGTAACAAAGTTTTGAGTTTCCCATTTTTGCATGAGTGCAAAAATTGTCAACAAGAATATTAAGGTAGATGGGAAACTTATTGATTTATTGGCAGGAAAACTCTTAATTCCCAAATATGGAGATCCTAGAAGCCCTGTTATTTCTATCTATATAGGAAATAAACATATACATAATGTTTTGGCTGATTTGGGAGCAAATATAACTGTGATGATAGTGGAAACTTTGAAAACATTACCATTAATTGGTATACAACCTACTAGCACCATATTGCAGATGGCACATCAGTCGGTAGCAAAACCAGAAGGAATCATTGAATATGTGGCAGTTATGGTGGACACATGGGAGTGTCTAGTGGACTTCCTTATATTATGGCAAAAAGGTAAAACAGTTGGTTATCCCATTATTTTGGGCAGACCATGGTTAGCTACAGTTGTTTCCTTAATTGATTTCATATCAGGTGATATGAATATCTCAAATGGTAATAATTCTAAGTAAATTTCCTTATATCCTTCTACACGACCTTTTATTGATAACCAAGAACACTTATGGGTTAATGGTCCTGATACTAATAAACAAAATTTGTTTTCTTTGGCTATGATGACATTACAGGATCACGTACGGAAGGTGGAGAATATGATTAATCATCCATTAAATGATCACCAATTATCTTTATACCAATCAGGGATAGTTTCGGAGCCTTCAGACTTAGTTCCAGAACATGCATACTTATCTTCGAAACCACAACAATTCCAGGAAGATGTAAATAATTTCACTCCGGAGGAACGATATTTCTCTTGGGGGGTAGAAATAGATATGGAATCAGTAGCTTCAGTCTCAAATATATCAAGGAATAATGAGGAATGTTTGGAAAGCAGCAGTGATGAGGAGTTTGACCAATGATAAGATAAGTATCATAACTCTGCCTATTGTCCTTTGTCTAGTATTCTTTCTCAAGGGAACTTTAGAGACATTGTTGCATATCATATGTTGTTACCACATTCATGTCCACTAAACACCCTAATGGAACCTTGCCAACAAATCAGTTTATCACAGACTAGAACCAAACAAATTGAGATTCAACTAGGTAAAATTTTGAATATTAACAACTAGTTGGAAAATGATCAAGAAGCTAAATTGTTTGATGTTTTGAAAATTCATACTAGAGATTTTTCTTGGGACTATAAAGACATAAAGGGAATACATCCAAGTATTTGTACCCATCACATTTATACTGAAAATTTTCAACCAGTTAGGCAACCTCAAATAAGGATCAACCCAGCCTTGAGGGACATAGTCAAGTAGGAAATTGAAAAGATATTACAAGTAGGCTTTATCTACCTTATCTCTGATAGTCAATCGTTGTCTCCTCTTGTGATTTTTCCTAAAAAGAATGGAAAATGGATAATTTGTGTTGATTATATGGAATTGAGCAAAGATACACTTAGAGATTATTTTCCCTTACCATTCATAGATCAAGTTTTAGAAAACCTTTCAGGTAAACAATACTTTTCCTTCCTATACGGTTTTAGTGGATTTAATCATATCAGGGTGGTTGCTAAGGATTAGGACAAGAATACCTTTAATTTTCCATGGGGTACCTTTTCCTGGAGAGTATTGTCATTTGGACTATGTAATGCTCTAACAACCTTCAAAAGGGTTGTACTAGCAATTTTTGTAGATCTAACCAATGATTATGTGGAAGTATACATGGATGATTGTACTGTGCATGGAGAAACATTTGATGATGCCTTAAAATTTTTGGAAAAAATATTAACAAGATGTGAGCAACACCATTTGTCTCTCAGTCATGAAAAATTCTTGATGATGGTTGATGAGGGAATTTTTCTAGGGCACCACATTTCAAAAAGAGTAATTCAAGTTGACCAAAACAAAATTTGGATTATTTCAGACTTACCTATTCCTCAAACCACCATGGATATCAATTCATTCTTAGGACATGTTGGATACTATAGGCGTTTTATCAAATATTTTAGTAAAATTGTTTCCCCCATGTTTGGTTTACTTACCAATGATTGTGAATTTTGTTGGAATGAAAAGTGTCAACATACTTTTGAAGAAATTAAAGAAAAATTAATCACCACCCCAATATTAAGAGGACCTAATTGGGAGAAACCTTTTCACATCGAAATAGATTCCTAAAATAACTCAATTGGTGTAGTTTTGGGACAGAAAGACGAGGAAGGGAAAATGTATGTTATTTACTACCTTAGTAAAAATCTTATTTCCACTAAAAGAAATTACAACAACACTGAAAAATAATTTCTTGTTGTGATTTATGCAATTAATAAGTTCAGACAACATATTACAAGGTATAAAATATTTGTATATACAGATCACTCAGCAATTAGATACTTATTGAACAAACAAGTGGTTGGAGGTAGGATAATTAGATGGTTATTACTTTTACAATAATTTGATATTACCATTATCGATAATCCTAGAAAATATAATGTGGTAGATGATTTCTTGTCAAGATTAACCACTATATGGGAGCAAGATCTAGTTATGGACAAATTTCCAGATGAACAATTATGTGTTATTTCAGTTGATACACCATGGTTTGCTTATATGGAAAATTATTTTACAACAGGGAAGTTTCCCCCTTCTTTTTCTAAGAAACAAATGAAAAGATTAATCAAAACCAATGCAAACTTTAAATGTTTAAATGGAATGTTATTTAAATGTGGTCCTGATTTGGTTTTACACAGGTGTGTGAGAGAAGATGAAATCTTTGACATACTCAGGGCATGTCATGATGAACCAAGTGGAGGACAATTTTTTAGTGAAAATAAAAACACACAAAATACTTGGCACTGGTTATTATTGAACATCTCTGTATAAATATGTGAAGAAATACATCAAGCAGTGTGATCCCTATTAAAGGATGAGATAACCAACTTTCACCAGTGAAATGCCTCTACAATCTCAAGTAGTGATTGAACCATTTGAAAGGTGGGGGCTGGATTTTGTTGGCTCTTTTAGTCCTCCTTCACAAGGAAAGGAGAAAATTCTTGTATGTATTGATTATGTAACAAAGTAAGAAGAGGTGCGGGCTTTAACAAATACTAATGAAGATGCAGTTGCTGATTTCATTTGGCACAAAATTATGATGAAGTTTAGTGCACTAAGAAGTATAGTTTCAGACCAAGTTCCATAGTTCATGTCCAATATGATTCAAGCCTTCACAATGTACTATCAGATCAATCATAAGAATTCATCTCCCTATCACCCATAATCAAATGGGCAAGCAGAAGTGACAAACAAAGAATTGGAAAAAATTCTCACCAAAACCGTTGAAACAAGTAGAAGAGATTGGGTGAAGAGGTTACCTGACGCTGTCTGGGATTATAACACAACTTGGAAGACTACAACAGGGTTCTCACCATATGAGTTATTCTATGGTAAAAAACCCTTGTTACCCATTGAATTTTAACTACAAACATTGAGGACAATAGCTAAATTGGGTATTGAATTGGATGCAACACAAAAGGAAAGAATTCTACAACTCAATGAATTAGATGAGCTGAGATTGAAAGCACTTCAATAGATAGAGATAATCCAAGACCAAAGGAAGCAATGACATGATACACAATTCAAGGTAGGAGATTGGGCATTACTGTTTGATTCCAAGTACGAACAATTCAAAGGCAAGTTGAGAGCCAGGTGCTTAGGACCCTATCAAATTGAAAAAATATTTGACAATGAATCTATTCAACTACTTCCCATTGATGGTAGCAGAAGGACACTTCTAGTCAAAGGACACGGGCTAAAAATTTATAGGAAACCTCCTACCAAGGAAGAATTCTTGAAATAGATTGAAGCAGAAAAGGAATTTGATCATATGGAAGAACCTGGTTCTTCCAAAATGATCAAGTAATCATATGCATGGATCCAAAATAAAGGGATGGGAATGAAAAACAGCAAATGACATTCTCTTCCAAAAAAAAGTAAAAATTAAAAATAAAAAAAGGGAGGGAATGAAAACCAGTAAATGGCATTCTCTTCCCCCAAACAAAAATTCTCTCAAAGACCAATTGAAAACCAGAAATGACAGTTGTTCTCCTCAATAAATAGCTAAATCAAATAAAAGGAACTTCTTTAGAATTCCAGCTGTCTTTTCTAACCGTTTTTATTTTTCACTTTCTTTGGAAGGATTTATCATCAAGGTGGAGGGATTACATCAGCAAGGACAGTAATTATGTCTTGATCTTATTAAAGGTTAAATTAAAAGTTCACATGTGTGATTAGACTTGATTTAAGTAGGTGGTATAATGAGTCATTTATTATAAATTATGATTAAAAGCAAGTAATCATGAGGGTGATGTCAATTGAACAAGTAAAAGTGGCGGTGTATTAATAATGACCTATCATTTTGGTGGAATAAACAAAATTGAGATTCAGTTGTAGAAAAATTCAAGGAAGAAGCAGTAGACTCATTTTTGAATTCTGCAGCTAAACCCAGTTGTTCCGCAGCCAAATCCAATAGTTCCGCATCTATCCCTTGATAAACTAAGGATTTGAAAGAAGAAATAATTTGACTTGTCCTCTTTGTCATGGGTATCAAGAAGTCAAAGCCAAAATATGATACGTAACTTATTGCAGATGGAGAAGTAGCAACCATTTTTGAAAAAGAAGATTGGCTGGAGTTTCTACAGAAATTCTCAAAGTAAAATGACGAATTGGTAAGGGAATTTGTTGTAAATTTAGAGCAGTCCAGAACTAAGGTTAAAAGCATTGTAATTCCCTTTATTGTAAATACAATGAGCAATGTATCTGGGGTACCAATTGTACATGTTCCAAATCCTATAAAGGGGACCTTGAAAGAACTAGTGGACACCTTAAGATAAGAGGGTGAATCTAAACCCCTATATATGTATAATACTAATAAAGTCATCAAGGGGGTCAGAAGAGCTAGCCTGCCCAAACCCATCAACATAGTAGCATTTTGGGTAGTGAAGTACCTAACTTGCGATGGCCAATATGGGACTGTGGGAAGGGAGATCCTTAAGATGTATATATATCTTAGGTATGGGGATGCAAAACAAGAGTATATAGTAAACCTTCCTAGTTTCCTCTTTAACTCTATCCAAAAAATGGCTCAAAGGTATTCTCGGGGAGTTGGGACAATTAGAAACCATGGATTAGTCCATCTAGTCTGTCAACACCATTTTCTCTCAAAGAAAAATGGAGAAGAAGCATGGGAAAAGTTCCTTAACAAGTTCAAACAAAGCCCTAATATTATCAGAAGGGGAATACCAACCCCTTTCTCTCCTAAAATTAATTTGGACATTGACCCCCTATAGAGAAAAGGAAGGAAATAAGTGGGGTGAAATTTCTAAAGAGGAGGAGATCTGAAAGAATGATTAAAGCTATAAAATATCATGTGTCTTCAAAAGAAACTCCTTCCTCTGCAACAATACCAGAAAAACTAATATCTATCTCTGATAGTAACAATTCATCTAAGTTAGACCGTGAAGTAAAAATCAGAAGAATATCAAGGAGGAAGCCCACTTAAGGACATTTTAAAGTTCCTCAAAGAAAAAAAGATCATAAGAAGTCTAAGGAAACTCCAGTGGATATTGAAGTACAATATGGTTTAGAGAAAGAAGTTGATGATATTCTAGGCAGCATGGAAATATCTCCCCCTCTACCAAGTCAAACTGAGGAATTTGAGAAAGAATATGAAAGATTTTTAGGAGAAATCTTTTCAAGGATGGGTGACTTAGCAATGTTGTCACATGAGGAAGAGGAATTGGCATCTTGGAAACAAAAAGAGAAATCCCTTTTGGTGGAGGATCAATGCTCATTCCCCAAGGAAATTTCAAAAAAAGAGGCGAAATAACAAGTTAGACAGGCTTTGTTCTTATCTAAGAAGAACTTATCATTAGGGAGAAGGATGAGTAATTAAACTTCCTCAAAAACAAATTGGAGCATAGGGAAATGGTCATCAAGCAACTGAAAACTTAGCTCATAGATAGGAGTGAAGAATTTACATTAGTCAAACAACAAATGGTGGAAAAAGAAAAAGAATTTCAATTGTCTAGTAAACAGAGTGATATGATAAATATATATTCAATGACTCAATTTGTACAAATTGAGCTAACTTACTGGCCACTTAAGCAATTGTGGGATGATACCTACAAAAAGCTTAATGAATTAAAAATATCAAATGACGAACTAAGAAGCAAGATGGAAGAGAAGAATAAGGAAAGGAAAGAGTGGGAAGAAAAGTTTTACAAAATGGAGGAAGACAAATTTAAATGTCTGGTAAAGATACAAATGGTCTGTATAATGAGTGAAAGATTACTCAAATACAAGAGACCTTCTCCTATATACAGTCTCTTTCTGGAAGAGCAATTTATTTGCTAGAAACTATCAAGGATTGCATGTGGCCTTCCGTATGAAATAAAAGATGAATCCAAATTCATGAAATCATATTCCTCAGCAAATGTAGAGCGGAAAAATATTCTCTGTGAATTTTATCTTTGTAACTTTTTATTAGAAAAGAATACAGGCTTCATGATCAATTTGTATGTAGGGGAAAGCAAGTTGAATGCATTTGTTTATGTACCTCAAAATTAGATAGCTTAGAGAGAGATGTATATTGAACATTTATTATAGGCTAGTTCATCTAGCCTCTGCATGAGATCTCACTATGGAAAACCATATGCCTTTTTTATACATTTCAGATCCCATGCCTTTCAAAGTCAATTCAAGGCACATTATATTTGTAGTATGAAAAAACGTATTGATGCCTTCACCTCTTATGAGGAGAAAAAATTTGAAGATATTTATGATGGATGCTTGAAGAGATGGGAGTTTCTCACTATTGCATTAAGAAGAAGAGAAGTGATATCTCCCATGAACTTAATATGGAGTCTAGAAAGAGCTAGTGCTTTGTGTACACTAATCCCTCATATCAGTGAAAAACACAGAGGCATGTGGATGGGAATGAGAACAAGGCCTCTTACCCTTATCACTCCCATGTCTCCATGGAAAAACAAATAGCCTCAAGATCCCACTCACTTTAAGGAGTGGCAGAAAATGATAGAGGAAGCATCAAGGTATAATACTTCTAAACTTAAGCACTGGGATATTTAGTTTCAGCCATTTGACCTTAGTAGTCAATTGGAATGTAGAATTCACAACCCAAGTTTTGAAGAGTAGAGTTTGTAAGAGGACTTACAAATAAGTATGGGGGAAATTATAAGGCCAAAATATGCCTCATCAATGTGCAATAAATGATCTTATTTTACTCTCCTTTTTATCACATTTGACTGCATTTTGTGGCTTTATTTAGATCTAGTGTAAGTTAGGATATAATTGTCCAAATTTTGTTTGATTTAGTTCTAACATCTAGAAACTCTGTAATTCCTAAGAAAGTGTGTGGAAATTTAGTTTTTGGAATAAAACAAGTCACATTCGATCAGACAAGAAAAGTATGAAGCAACCAACACCTTTTTGAGAACATTGTCTTCGATGCGGCTTAGCTCCAGAACCTTCAGGATTAGTTTCTGAACTCCATCACTTAGTAAAGGAAATCTATTGCTTAGTTATTGAACCTTTAGACTTAGTCCCGAAACTCCAGTATTTAGCTCCAAAACTCATGCTCTTAGCTTTGAAACTTTCGAAGTTAGTTTCATAATAATTCCCTTTGGTTCTGAAAATTCTCCAAAGTTCTGGAATCAATGGGAATCTATTTATTATTAAAAAATACGGTGATAGACTAATTAATGGGCTTACTAGTACAGAATCATAGCACCCCCGAATGGCCCGGGTGTGAAAAGGGGCATTCGGTGTGATTGCACAACTTGGGACGACCATCTCTCAAGTTGTGGGACTTGCAAAACTTGAGATGGACCTTCGAAGAAAGCCAGTTCTTACATCCTAATCTACCTGCCACAACCTAATCCAGTGTAGGCAGAACCCATTCTATCCTAATCTAACCATTCCAAGGGGATAGAGAAAGAGAGAGAGGGTGAAATATCCTACACTAAGTGGTGATACACCAGAAAAGGAAGTGTGAGACATTTTGTTAAGGGAGAATGAAACAGGGAGAAGAGAAAATGAGGGAGGTCAAACAGAAGTGACACAGACTCAGATCCAGATTTTCCATAGAAAATCCATAAAGCATGATGTCTTGCACATGCAAACATGAAATATATGTACAGGGAGCAAACACGAGATAGAGAGGCATAGAGAAACAACATAACAATGATAAGGGTTGAAATATGCCATGAACCAAGGTTTTATTTCTCTATAAGGTGCACAGACTATTACATTAGTGCTCATAGGCACAAATATGTTCTCCAGGTGCCAGATAAGGGCTACAACTCAAATAGAGTCAGGAAATGACTGTGACAGAGTTTCCCTACACCTAGAATGTCTCCCCGTCTCAAAATGAGAAGTGTCACAATATATAGAAAGAATAAGAGAGAGAAGAGGAAAAAAACGAATCCTGCTTCAACCACCATAGGATACACATTAAATCCTACCTTGAAACCTTAAACCACCATCAATCAATCCCTCTTGCAAATCCACCTCAAATCTGCCATGTCTGGTTCCCTGACAGATAAAATCGAATCAGATCTGGTAGTTGGAGAAATCAAGCTCTGTATTAATGGCCTAGGATATTTTTTCCTAATTTTCACCCACCAAATCCTATTAAGAATGATATTTTATGTTTCCATGGTGTAGAGGATGTCGAGACGTTTCCAAAAAGTCTTCTCGCACCCAACTCTGAGTCTCCAGTCAAAAGATATGGCCATTTTAATATTTAGGTCGTGGGCACGCAATATTTTTAATAGTTTTTCATACTGGTTCCATGTGGCAGCCTTGTGCAACTTGGAGATTTGGCCCTTGCCTTTGTCTTTTGAAATTGCACCCATGTGACATGTGGCATCGTTTGCGGACTTCCCTATTTCCTTTGTCTTTTTCCCAAGTTTCTTTGTTTGGCGGGGTCAAGAGTCTGACCTAGGACATGTGGTGGCCTAATGCTTGTTTGGAAACCCCCCCCAAATTTTACCTATGAAATAGCATCGTGTTGACACTTGGCAGCCTCCACTAGCCTGTCTCAATGCTTTGACTATTCATCCCGCTGACTATGTCCCCCCTTTTGGGACTTGGGACACATGGAAGGCCCGTGCTCATTTGGGTTTGCCCCTTTGGATTTAATCCTTGGAGGTGTGTCGTTTGGACACTTGGAAGCTTTCGTTGTCTCCTCCATACTTAGTCATTTTAGGTCCACCCTATCCACCTTTTTACTTTAGTAGTTGACCATTTACTACGTAGATGACTGGCACAAGTTTGAGTCTCCGGCCTAGATCCTACTTTAGGATGTGTGTCATTAAGACACTTGGCACCCTTCGTTGATTCGAATAATTTTCAACAGCCAATACAACCTTTTGGGGATCTAGACGCATGGAAGCTTGGTGCTCATTTGGGTCTAACCCTTTGGATTTAATCCTTGGAGGTGTGCCATTTTGACACTTGGCAGCTTCCGATGTCTCCTCTATACTTAGTCGTTTTGAGGGCCCATTCTAAACCATTTGCAAAGCCCGAAGACTTTGAATATTTGTTGTTCATTTCCTTTGAGCATCTTGTTCTTTGACTCTACTCGGCTTCCTTCTCTGACCCTGTTATTCCATTTTTGAGCCCACCTGTAATTTTTTTGTTGGATTTGAAGCACGAGTTCACTCAACAGAGTTGTTTCTTGAATTTCTTCTTGCACGGGGTCGTTTGATCTTTCGCAGGCCTTGCCACTCCATTGTAGAGTCCCTCTAGAACCTATTTATAGGATTAAATATGTGTTTCCTCTGTTCTTTCTATGCGTGGGGTCGGTGATCCTATTTTACCATACCGGGGGAAAATATGGATAAAATGGTGACTCAAATGGGAACATCTACCTACTAAATGAAAGGGGACGAGAGCCTTGAAGTCATCCTTTGGGCATGGATCAAAATAATACTTGATACTATCTTTTGTGTTTTGAAAATCTGATCCCTGAGCCCTTGCGAGCCCAACTGCTTACACTTTTCTATGTTTTGACTGACCTTGAGTCTATCCTGTTGTCTATCCTTGGATGGACTATCTTGAACTCTCTTTAGTTGCTTGCATTTGTTTAATCTTGGAATTAGCAACTGTCCACATACAACTTGGTCTTCTACCATGAATACTGAGGGTCTAGCCTCATGCCCTCTGGAGAAATGTGGAACAAACTTATATACAAATACAAAAATCATGACATGCCTCAATGAGACTGTAAGCTGTGCAAAAGCATTTCTTCTACCGAAAACAAAGTCTACTCCTACTCCTACACTAACTAGAGAGAAAGAAGCTAAACAAAACTTCCTACAGGCGGGGAGAAGTAGCTTCCCTTTCTCAAAAGGGGTAATCATGTAAATGATTTGACATTGAATATGGCTGCTTGTATGAGTGAAAAATAGACAATAAGCTGGTCCTCCACCCAAATAATCAAGGTGTCTACATCAATGGAAAATTCCTCATTAAGCTTATTTGCATTGGGCTCCTGGAGGTGTTGATGGTGACCCTTGGTGCTTTGAAACTCATCCTCATGCCCTGGAGGTGGGCATGACTGGTTTTTGCTTCTCTCTTGGCTCCAGTGAAGCCAAATACCTGATTGGGCATGGTCTGGTCCTTTGAGTTTTCCCAGTGCTCTTAAATTTAACTCCAAAAGTGGAGTCTTTTATGGGCCTTCTTGGATGGATGATGTGAGAGAGATGATGACATCCTCTTGCCTTTTCTCTTCCTTTTATTGTGAAGAACATGGAAGACTAATATCTTCCAACTTTGGTTCCAGAGGGATGTTGTGAGACACAGGCTACTATCCTTGAATGCTCTTCTTCATGGAAGAATACTTATATGCTTAGAATATGGGTGATGGAGGATTAAATGATGTGAACTCCATGGGCTCTTCTCCATCAAAGCAATCCTCCAAGTTAGATAGACATTCCGTCTCCTTGCTGTCCTATTGCATGTGCTCTACCTCCTCCATGGTGTCTTCCCAATCTGTAAGTTGCTCACCATGGTCTCCCTCTTCCTCAAACATGAAGTTTGAAAGTTAAAACTCCTCTTCAACATTAGAGACTGAAAGGGATGAAGTGGGAGGAAGAAATGAAGGTTATTCTATAGCTTTCTCCACACTTGGGGCCTCTGAAATTGTATGGTCCTCCTCCTTTAATGCAAACTTAGCCTCACCCAACACTAGTTCTTCAACTCTGACCTCCTCTATTGGTTTGACCATCAAGGGGATCTTTGTAAACCCAAATTTGGCAGCCCAACTCTTCAGATTTCCTGTCATTTATTCTTTGTTGGGTTCCACTTCTTGTTTTTTTCCTTTACTGGATTCTTGAGTCTCTTCCCAACATGGACTTGGGAAAGCAAGAGGAGTGGCAGGTTGGGGTTTAACTAGCTTTGCAATTTTTTGTGGTGGGGAGGGGAGTGGAACTTCTTGTTTGTTTGGAGGGGATGATTGTTTGCAAGGGAAAAGGACAGATGAACTGAGGTGGGATGGGTGATCAAGAGATGGAGAAGAGAAATCAACACTTGGGGAAGCAAGTGAGGGGCTTGACTCATGACACGTGCTGTGATGATACTGATTGAGGAAGAGGGAAAGAAAATATAGGAGGTGGTGGACTTACCCATTGACAAGGTTGTCTTGTGTCCAACTCATAAGCCACAATCTCCTCAATCCACTGTGCAAGTTGAGGCAACACTTCGACAATGAAGTCAAGCTTCTCCTAAGGGCTGTAATGTCTTGGAAAAGGGCTTCCCCATGGACAAGGTTCCTTGCAACCAATCTTGAATGCATTCATCTACGTTGTACCCATAGATTGCACCATGATAGCATCCGTTTTTTGGATCTTCTCCAACAAATCAACATTTTCAATGTAGTTGCCACCATTATATGCGCCCCCTTATTCTTGATAAGCTTCATGGTCAAACTGGTCTTGACCCTACTCATATGGGTAAACGTAATGGTCCTGGATTTGATTATAATGTTGATTTGGGGAAGTTAGGAAATGCATTGGAGGTGAACTGCATTGCTATAAGTGTGAGTTCCATGAAGGGAATGAAGTCATGATTGCTGGGAGAAAATGAAAGAGATGTAAGAAGATAATGGATGAAAATCAGTGGAAAATGGATGGGAAAGGTCTACAACTCAAAGAATGGGTTATTGACCAGCTGGAGTCACCATATGTGCTTGCATGTGCCTCAAAAGGCTGAACCTTAACAGAAACATATCAACCTGCTAAGATGAAGTGGTAAGGTGCTTCAGACATGTCCTACCAGGCATGCTAAAATTGTTAGTGTGGTCACACGGTGGCTTATGATTTTCTGTTTGTAATGAGACACCTTGGAAAGATGGAAGATCTAAAATCAGTGTCCCATCAGGCATGCCAAAACAATTATTGCAGAATCACAACACCCCCGAATGGCTCGGGCGTGAAGTGAGGCATTCGGTGTGATTGTACAACATGGGACCATCTCTTAAGCTATGGGACTTGCAAACCTTGAGATGGACCTCCAGATAAATCTAGTTCTTGCTTCCTAATCTACCTGCTACAAGCTACTCCAGTGTAGGAAGAACCTAGTGTATCCTAATATAACCATTCCAAGGGGACAGAGAGAGAGAGGGTGAAAGAGCCTACACTAAGCAGTGATACACCAGAAAAGGGAGTGCGAGATATTCTGTTGAGGGAGTATGAAATAGGGAAAAGAGAAACTGAGGGAGGTCAGACATAAGTGACACAGACTTAGATCCAAATCCACCATAGAAACTCCATGAACCACGATGTCCTGCACCTACAAACGTGAAATACATGTACAAGGAGCAAACATGAGATAGAGAGGCACTGATAAACAACATAACAATGCTAAGGGTTTAAAGTAGCCACGAAACAAGGTTTTATTGCTCTATAAGGTGCATAGACTATTACATGTGGTGCTCAGAGGCACAAATAAATTATCTAGGCATCAGAAAAGGCCTACAACTCAAATAGAGTTGAGAAACGACTTTAACAGAGTTTCCCTACACTCAGAATGTCTCCCCCTCTCAAAATGAGAAGTGTTACAATATATAGAAAGAATAAGAGAGAGAAGAGGAAAAAACAAATCCTGCTTCAACCACCACATGATACACATTAAATCCTTCCTTGAAAGCTTCAACCACCATCAATCAATCCCTCTTGGAAATCCGCCTCAGATCTGTCATGTCTGGTTCCCTGGCAGATCAAATCGAATCAGATCTGGTAGTTGGAGAAATTGGGCTCTGTATTAATGGCCTTGGAGACATTTTCCTACTTTTCACCCACCAAATCCTATTAAGAATGATATTTTATGTTTCCATGGCATAGAGGATGTCGAGATGTTTCCAAAAAGTCTTCTTCCACCCAAATATGAGTCTCTAGTCAAATGTTATGGTCATTTGAATATCAGGCACGCAATATTTTAAAGAGTTTGTCGTACTAAGCCCACGTGGCAGCCTTGCACACCTTGGATATTTGTCCCTTGCCTTTCTCTTTTGAAATTGTGCCTATGATACATGAGGCATCTTCCACGGGCTTCCCTATTTCCTTTGTATTTTTCCCAAGTTTCTTTGCTTGGCGGGGTCAAGAGTCTAACCCAAGACATGTGGCAGCCTGGAGCTTGTTTGGAAACCCACCCCAAATTTTACCTATGAAATAGCATCATGTTGACACATGGTACCCTCCGCTAGCCTATCTCAATGCTTTGACTATTCATCCCCCCAGCTCCATCCCCCTTTTTGGGACCTCGGACACGTGGAAGGCCCGCGCTCATTTGGGTCTGCCCCTTTGGATTTAATCCTTGGAGGTGTGTCGTTTGGACACTTGGAAGCTTCCATTGTCTCCTACATACTTATTCATTTTGGGTCCACCCCATCCGCCTTTTGACTTTAGTTGTTGACCATTTACTGCATGGAGGGCTGGCACAAGTTTGAGTCTCCAACTTGGATCCAACTTTTGAATGTGCATCATTAAGACACTTGACACCCTCCGCTGAGTCAAAGAATTTTCAACAGTAGGTGCAACCTTTTGGGGCTCTGACGCATGGAAGCTTAGCACTTGTTTGGATCTACCCCTTTGGATTTAATCCTTGGAGGTGCTTCATTTGGACACATGGTAGCTTCCTCTGTCTCCTCCATACTTAGTCATTTTGAGGGCCCATTCTAAACCATTTACAAAGCCCGAAGACTTTGAATATTTGTCATTCCTTTCCTTTGAGCCTCTGTCTCTTTAAAACTTCTCAGCTTCCTTCCCTGACCCTGCTATTCCATTTTTCGAGCACGCCTATAATCTATTTGCTAGATTTGAAGCACAGGTTTACTCGACAAAGTCGTTTCTTGAATTTATTCTTACACGGGGTCGTTTAATCTTTCGTAGGCCATGCCACTCCATTGCAAAGTCCCTCTGCAACCTGTTTATAGGATTTGAACTTGGTTTTTCTGGTTCCTTCTGTGCGGGATCGTGGTTGATCCTATTTTACCCCGAGGAAAAATATGGATAATAGGGCCCTCTAATCAGGAGCATATCAACAGATTGTTGATTCTTCATAATCTATAAATACTTATGTAGGATCAGACAACTGTATGTCCAACAAGTTTTCTAAATTCCACATCTACATTGAGTACTATTTTGTTTCACTAGAACCTATAGATGGATGGACAACTATTAAGCACTTATGATTGTAAATGCATCTTTAGATGATAAAATATATATAAAGACCTATAGCTAGATTTGAGATAGAGACAATATATATGATATAGATATGCATTGATGTTTTGTAAGACAAAACATTTCAGTAATAAGATAGCCATTTAATTTTGAGATACGCATAATTTGTCAACTCTTGATTCAAGGTGGAGCAAGGGCCCACTCCTCTAAGAAGCGGGATTCTTTATTTTATTGGTATTTATATTTTTAAGCAATTCATGTAAATCTGTTAAGTCTTAATTTTGTAAGTGCTTTTTATTCTTCAGTGAATTTTGCTATGTACTTGTCCCTGCAGGTGTTATAGATTATATTCTTATTTCCTTGCAAGCATTTTCATAGCATTTACAATGTGTGTTTATTTCTAGCAATTTATTTCAGTCTGCAATGTGTGTTTGTTTCCAAAAATTTGTTTCATTCTACAAGAGTGTGTTTATTTCCAGTAGCACATTGGATTCTGAAAGATTTATTTATTTTAGTAATGAGTGTTTATTTCAGCAAGTTTCTTATAGTTTAGCTTTAATAAGGCTTGGGTAGGAAATTATTAAAGACACTTCAAAAAACCCCCCAGAAAAAATAATAATAAATACCTACAATAAATTACTAGGTCACTAAGATTCTTCTTATTGCCTATAGCTTCATACACACCCATAGTTTGAATATGACATCAACTAAGAGTTGATTAAATGAAGGGAATACTGATACCCATCAGGTAACTAGATTTACATCAAAAATCTCCTAGAACTCTGCACACCCATAAGGGATGAGAGGATGCCCATAAGAATCAATAGAAGTTGTTGAAGGTAGAGTGACTGGTCTAGATAGGATAGAATGACAAAGTAGGAAAGGATTGGTGATGAGGCCAGAATATTCCCATTAAATGTATAATCAATGATCTCATCTTACTCTTCTTTTTATTAAGTTTGATTGCATTTTGTGACTTTTATTTGATCTGATATGAGTTACGATGTAATTTCCTGTCTTTTTATTGATTGTGATTCCAACGTTTAAAAGCTCTGAAATTCTTGATGAAGAGTGTGTTTGAAATTCAATTTTGTAATAAAGTAGTTCTAATCAGTCAAAGAAATGAAGTATGTAGCATTAAACATGTTTTTGGTAGCATCTATTCTAGTACAACTTAGTTTTGGAAATTCCAAGCTAGTTCCAGAACTCCATTACACAGTCATCATCTAGTTCCGAAACTTTCAAACTTAGTTTCGGAACTCCAGTATTTAGTTCTGAAATTTTTCGACTTAGTTCTGGAACTCCTGGGTATAGCTCCGAAACTCTCATGGTTTTGATCCTTAATGATTTCCTATGGTTATAAAAATTCTCGAACTCCATTACACTGTCATCATCTAGTTCTAGAACTTTCAAACTTAGTTTCAGAACTCCAGTATTTAGTTCCAAAATTTTTGGAGTTAGTTCCGGAACTCCTGGGTATAGCTTCGAAACTCTCACAGTTTTGATCGTTAATGATTTCCTATGGTTCTGTAACTTCTCTAAAGTTCCAGAACTGATGGAAGTTTATCTATTCTAACCGCATCCCAAGATTTAACATCAATGACCCTTTCAATCAGGAAAGGATGAGAAGATTTCTGAATGAAGATCCAGGGATAGTTATCTTATAGCTGTCTAATCAGCCACAATCCGAGTCAGCATCTATTCTAGGCACGATTCGATTTCATCAAAATCATAGAGACAGCTATGATTGTAAAATGTATATATAAGCAGACCTGCAATAGAAAGATATATAGAGAGATAGAGAGATATAATAGAGAAGATAGATATAGAATAAGTACACATATCTAGTACGTTTTGTAATATTGACTGTTTTATCAATAAATAGCCATTCCTGTTTGAGAGAATTCTAAGTTGTTAAATCCTGATTCAAGGAGGAGAAAGGGCCCACTTCCCCAAGGGCCAGGATATTCATCTATTTGGTATTTATATTTCTTAAGAAAATAGTTTAGATCTATTAATTCTGTATCACTTTTAATTCTTATAGTTAGACTCTATTGTATACTTGTTCTTGCAGGTGTTTAGATAGATTCATATATTTCTTTCAACCATTTTTAAGCACTCTAAGTTGTGTGTGTTTACTTCCAAAAGCAAGTGTGTTTATTTCCAAAAGTAAGTGTGTTTATTTCCATTATGTAAAGTGTGTTTCCTTTTAGTAAAGATTTCAGTGTGTTTCCTTTCAACAAAGTTTTCATAGTATAATTTAAATAAGGTTTTTACCAAGAAGTCCTTAAGACATTGAAAAGATCCCCCAAAAAAGACAAAAATGACTATAGTCAACTAGTAGATCATTAGGATTACTCTTGTTGCATATAGCTTTAGACACACCCCTGATTTGAATATGACATCAACAAGAAGTTGATTAAATGAAGGGAATAATGACACCCATCATTTTTTGCGCCATTCTCGGGGACACACTAGTTGTAATTTTCTAATTAAGTGTCAGCAAGAGCAACAATCATACATCTAGTAGTTGAAGGATCTTCCCTACCATATCATAAAATATATGAGTAGACCAAGAGACTCAAAGGGTAGATTCCTCCCAAGAACATATTCACAAGAATTCATAACATCTTCTAGTCCAAATAAGGAATTTGATCAAGAATTGGAGGCACCATCATCCCTTGTTATACAAGAAACAAAATTGCCACCTTTGGAATTCTTAGATCAGTCACTTGAAGGAAGTAGAACTTTTAGGAGAAAGATTATTTCTCAAGATCTATTTAGGGTGAGTTTTGATTCTCAATTGAGTAGTCAACCTCCTAATCTTTATTTTTCACCTTCCCCAAGACATACCACATACCACATTGATTGGGAGGAAAATTCAAAAAATATTTTTAAAATGGCACGAGAAGTTGAAAGAGTACTTGATAGGACCTTTACTTATCCAGTCTAATTGGGTGATGATGATACACCAATGAAAAATATCTCACTTGCACATTTACCCACAGTTAGAGGGATGTCATCTGAAGACCCTGACCAATTTCTATTTGAGTTCAAGATACTATATTAGACCTATGACTAAAAAACGGATAATCAAAAACTCAAGTTGTTGACATCCACTCTGAAGGATGCAGCAATGAGGTGGTTCATGGGATTACCATCCAACTCTATTACCACTTGGGAAAAAATGGAGAGTGCCTTCCTAGACAAATACTAGGAAGAAATAGGAAGGAAGAATTCTTCAAAATCAAGTAGGAGGAAGATGAAAATATAGAAGACTATTTAGACAGATTCCTCTTTGTGAGAAAAATGTGTGGATTTGTACTTCAAGAGGAGTTAAGAAAACCATTTTTCTTCAAGGTTTGGATGACGAATCTAGAAAAGCCCTTAACTTGATAGGAGGTGGAGACATTGATCAATTAAGGATGAATGGAATTAAGGATATTTGTAGAAGCTATTCTAGAACAAGGGGTGGACCTAGAAAAGGAAAATCGGTGAAAAGTCTAAATCCAGATATGAACAAACTAATGGATGAGTTAGCAAACTTTAAAACAAATATTTAAGTTCAATTAGCCTCTACTATGGATGGATTACAAACTAAAGAAAATGCCACAGCTGAACCATTGGCTATGTATTGTCTGTTATCTCTCGAAAGTGCACCTTGTAGAGAGATGGCTGCAGGTTTTCTAAGCTTGCAAAATTTGATCTCTCTCTTTCATAGATACAATGGAAACACCTCAGGTCTATGGGTATACCTATTTTGAGGTGAGTCTCTGGGATTAAAAGTTTGGTTCCTTATTGGTGTATCCTAAACTGATTCCTGGGGTTTTAAGGGGAAAATATGACTGCAAAGTAATTAAAACTAAGGTGATACACCAAATTTTTATGAGGACTTTGACTGAGTATATGCACAATTGATATGTGAAATATTATTGATGCACGAGCCAACAATTTTCTACAGAATTTAAGGGCAAACACTTGGATGTACCGAGGGAGAAAAATATCACAATAGCACTGATAAGTTAACATGCAAATTAAAATTACGCAGAAAATATTGAATTTGTAGCAGGGTAAGATGATTAATCAGGGAATTTACATTCACAAGACTAATAGAAACATACACAAGACTGCAAATAATTGGGAAGGTAGAAATTCTTCACACTCAGAAGGAAAAACTGGAAAAAATTGCTTCATTACTCCTATATCCAAAAAGTCCTCCAGAAGTTCTCCTTGTGCTTTGTAAAGGCACACAATATATAGCAAAAATAAAGTTCACCCCTTTCCCAAAAATAGTCCAAATATTGTACTCACCCATGCATGCTATTTTTATCCCTTATTTAATAATAGATAAAGGAATAAAAATAGAGCATGTAATTACAAATACACATTTATAGCCTTCGGTTACAACTAGTCAACTGTAGTCTACTGATCTGTTTTAAGAAAAGCATGTCTATTTTTAAGAAAATCATGAGTGGATGATTTACTAAAAATAAGCTTTGTTTGCTGAGCAAGTCTTCTTCCTGTGCATGCAGAATCTATCTTTTTGTTGATCTTATTTAGGTTATCTTTTGATTAATGCATGCATGTTTCATTGGTCAACACTTTGTATTTTCTTAAAACATATACTATAATTCAAATTTTGAAAGTCAAAACTCGAAATGATAGCTTGGATGGCACGATAAATCTTCTCCCTTTACTTTTACGGGCCTTCAAGCAAAATTCTGGAAATTTTAAGTCTTTTGCGGACTTTTAGGATTTTTTTGAAGTGTTAAGCCCTTTACAGACCTTTAGTGGCCTTTTTGCCCCTTTCGGATTTTCGGGCCTGCGGGCAACTTCTGAGACTTTTAAGTTCTTTGCGGGGACATGTGGACCTTTTGTGACTTTTAAGTCCTTTTCAGACTTTTGGGCCTTCGGGGTAACTTGAATCTTTAACCTTTTTGCAAATAAGTCTCAAATTTTAACAAAACCCCTTCATTCTGCCAATGTTTTATAGAATTGATTTTTTGACCTCTCCCTGCGGATTTGACTTTCTCATTGTGGAGGCTCGGGCTTGCGCAAAATGTTTGGAACTTTTAAATTTTGAATTTTTAAAGTTTGAAAACTTAAGTGACTCCCGACCTCTGTTTCTTCACTTCTGCCATGATGGTGCCATGTGTGCTCTGCAGACTTTCGGGCATGCGGAGGAAATTTTGACACTTTATAAAATTTGAAAATTATAAGTTGGTCAAATGATCGCCATTTAACTTCGACTACTTTTTCATCGATCTTGATGATCAATTTGTGAGCGTTGATCTCTGTACTTGTTGATTTTTTATCATTGATCTCAAAAGCATGATTAGGGTTTCTGACTTGTATTAATTGAAGAACTTGGGTTCCATCCTCAGCCATTCGACCTCTGTACTTTTGATTCATGGACGTCAATCATCGGATCATTAACTCGGTGTGAGTTAGGTTACTTTGGATCGTTGATGAGTAAAACACTTGAAACCCTAATCTTTCACATTTTCATTCTTGAGCTCTAGTCGAGCTAAATGAACTCTGTAAAAAAAATTAACGACAACCATTGATGAAGCCTTCAAGTTCTATTACTTGGTTTTCTTCACAAGATCTGGTCGATTTTTAACTAGTTGTCATTGTCTTCGAGCTCAAATTTTCTTTAAAAGAGATCTTTGTTCTTGTAGGAGCTCTACAAAGATTTTATGGCCATCATTATTACAGGTTTGTGAGCTTGGCCCTCCTGTAAAAATGATCATCTGTTGCTTTCTAACACCTGTAACACCATTATTTTGAGCAAGGTAGTTGCGGATTTGTATTTTTTGTAATCTCCTGACTATATATTGCTCATTTCAATCAATATTTGGCTCACCCTTTTACTTTTTCTCTGCTACTCCATCTTCGAAACACTGATTTTGTATTAATAGGATTTTATATTGATGGATTCACTACCTTGTGCCCTAAACAACCGTTACTTTTGAATCATATCTCCAGATCCGACATTCTTACATCGTGGGTAGTCGTGTTTTTCTTTGAAATTTTAAGCTTGATGCAAGATAGATCCATGTCTATTGTGGGTATTTGCATATTTTAGCTCTGACTGTTATGAAATATTTGGCTTGTATAAAAAGAAAGGCTGCCATGGTAGTTGATTCTTAAGCTCTGATTTATTTGATTTCGCGAGTGTGATAAAGGCATATTCTCTAATATTTTATACTTAAGATGTCATTATTTTTGTGAAACCTTGATATCTGAGTCGAAAACTCATTGTTGGTTATCCCTTTTGGCTCTGATTTCGATGATCCTTCGAGGGTTTGCTCAAATTTTTATTTTACTAGTAAGTTTTTACTTCCTTCCTTGATTTTTTGGATACCCATTTAATGGTTTTTTGATCAAAGCCAGGATCTACATTTTCTTTTATAGACCTGTAACTATATTAGATCCTTTGAGTTATATTACAACAAATATGTGTATGGATTTTTAACTGTCCTGTATGCATGAGTTATTTTTCCCAAAATATGTATATACCCATGTATCTTTCAATTTGTGGCTTGAGGTATTACAACCCAGATTTAGGTATCTTTCCTTTGGCATGGGTATTCACGCTTCTTTACTCCTTTTGATTTTTCAATCTTTTCTTGATTTTAATGAGATCTGTGTACCTTGTATGTGACCTTTTATAAACATTTGCTCATTCATGTAACACCATTAGCAAGTGTAAGCCTTGATTCATATGCTTTGTTGAAATACCATCATCTTATTTATTTTCTTAGATACTATACTTCTTTGATGCTTGGATTTCTAGAAAATTTAAAATGCCCATTTCACATGGCGAAGCCCTGCCAAAATTTTCCTAGAATTATCTCTTCCTTGACTAAAATTTGGAAAGTGTACATTATCTGCATGCATCTTCTTTGTTATGTACTTTAACCTTTTCCTTTTAGAGAAGATATCTAAGTTTTGAGTTACATTAACCCTTCTTTCCAACATGTACATGGTCCTTTTCTGCTTGTCTGCAACCTGTACCTACACACTTGAGAAAATAGTTAGAAAATAATTAGGTTCTTGACCTCTCTTATGTCCATGTTTCTTCTTTCTCTTCTTTCTGAGTGATCTATGCAGTTTGATCTTCAAGTACTCTATATCTCCTGTTGTTTATAGATTCATATGCACGAATTAGAACAGTGTAGGAATATGGATTAACTTTGAGCTCTTTCTTGATGATTCCTTTCTTTTACTTTTCAGGTACCATGCTTTGAATTGTGAAGACAAAGATGGGACGAGATGGAAGGGGGACAATCTGTACAATGAAGAATATACAAAGGCAATGATGGGTTAACTCATATTCCTTTGCTTTCTATTTCATGCATGTGTACCTCATTCTTCAGTAGATGCACTTTACTTTTTACTCACATCTCATGGCTTGTGTGGGAAACATTTGACCTTCGTTGTAAATAAAACATTGAATTCTGAAATTGAATTGTGTATTTCCTTCTGCATTTCAAGCTTCTAAATGGAGTGTATGATGAACTAAACAACTCAGTCATATAATTGAATGTCTTAAACATGAAGGAAAGAAATTAATGAGAACCTATAACATTCAGTAATGAACTTTGATTTCTGTAATCTGCACTTTTTTTTTGTCCCAAAACTCAACACTTCACCTACTCTGTAATTCAGTGTCTTCATCAAGACGACATAGTTTTCCTTCAGGGCCTTTGTGTTCTTTTGCTAAAGGTATCATGAAATTACAGACTATGTGATCTGTTATGTTTTGTAACAACACACATAGCTGCAAATTTCACTTAATCATTAAATAATTTAGTAATAACTATTAACATCAAAATTTCTTTAGCCTTTCATCGTAACGACGAAGTTTCGAGTTGCCCATTTTTGCACAAGTGTAAAAATTGTCAACATTGTCCTAGATGCAGGAAGAAGCATGAAATAAGAGACTGTCCTTTGGATAAAATAAAAATGTGTCTTATCTGTGAATCTAAAGAACATGATATTGATGTTTGTTCTCTACTTCTAGTCATAAAGAATCATCTTAAACAAACTAGTACATCATCCACAACAAAAGAATTGAATTTTGTTCAGAGATAACCTCACCAAGGGAAGTTTATGCCAAGATTAGTTCCTAATCCCTGGACGATACCATGGGCTACTTAGATAGTACCACAAAATTGGGGACAACCACCTTGGGTACCTCAACCAACATGGAACCCTCAAGATTGGGCAAATCAAGCTTGGTATGCTTAGGTATATCAACAACCATGGGCTGGTCAAGGAAATCCTTATGCTTATTCACAACCTAGATGGAACCCTAGTAATTATGCTCAAGGAAAAACATATCCAAATCAAAATCAACAGGCCATCATGGGATCCCCTACACATAATTCACAAAATGATAATATAGTACAAACAAAAATACCAGCACATCCAATAGCAAACCCAAGAAACAAACAAAAAACTCCTGTTTATGGAACCGAACTAGAAAAATCAGTCGATCTACATGTCATAAATTATAAGGATATTCAAACAAGATCTGGGAAAATAATTAGCAGTCCACCTGTTATAATCACTAAAATGATAAAAGAAAATGAAACCCCTAGTACTGAAAAGAGTTTATGAGAATCAAATCAGAAATGAGGCACCATGAAGTAATTACACTCCAATGGAATCGTGATAGCTCCAGCATAATTGCAAGAAAGAATCAATTAGTAATCGAAGAACTTGCTCAAAAAAGCTTGCACATAGAGGAAAGACAACAGAGTGTCTTGGCATGCTCATAAATGAATAGTAAAGGGGTACATATAGGGTGTTGAGTAACCCTAGTGCATGACACACATGAAACCCTAAACCTAACCCTAAACCTAACCCATGTGAAATGACCCTCAAAGATAGCGGAGTGTCCTGGCATGCTCATAAATGAATAGAAAAGGGGTACATATAGGGTGCTGAGTAACCCTAGTGCATGACACACATGAAACCCTAAACCTAACCCATGTGAGATGACCCTCCAATATGAGAGGAGGACACATAGGATAACTCACACGAACACCCCCCCTTCATCGAAGCTAGGGTAGCGGCTGTGATGAGTCAGATGGAAAAGGAAGACACTCCTAAACAACTAAGAAAGATGTGTCAATGGGGCCTGACAACTAAAGGCCTGATAAGGTGCCCATATACAAACACAATCTTCCTAGAAGAAGAAGAAGAAAAGAAGGACTACATAGCCTGAAGAAGATGGGAAGCTATAGAAGACCTCACCCCAAGAAGAGACCGTAAGTGAAGAAACTTCATCTCAGTGAAGGGCTTGGTGAATAAATCTACAATCGGATCAGTTGTCTGAATGTATTGAATGTCGATGATACCATCATGAATAAGCTCCCATATGAAGTGCATATGGATCTCAATGTTCTCCATTCGTTGATGCTGAACTGGATTTTTACAAATAGAGATTGTGCTCATGTTATCACAGTAGATAAGGGTAGGCCGCCGAAAGTGGATGCCAAACTCTGTCAGAATACCCTGTAGCCAAATAGCTTATGTGGCAGCGTTAGCTGCTCCTCTATATTCTACCTCTGTAGATGATATCAAAATTGCATTCTACTTCTTTCTAGACCAACTAATAGGACCCAAACCAAGAGAGAAATTGTAGCCAGAAGTAGATTTCTGATGATCTAAGTCACCAGCCCAATTAGAATCTGTGAACCCAATCAAGTCAATATCTACCCCTCCATGATATTGAATGCCATCAACATAGGTGCCACAAACATAATGAAGGATCCATTTAGCTACTTTCCAATGCAACTCATGTGTCTCCTACATGAATCTGGACATGATCCCAATAGCATACAATAAATCTGGCTGAGTGTGAGTCAAGTAAATCAAGCTCCCCACCAACTTTCGATAAAGAGTACCATCAACCAAGGGAGTAGAGCAATCTGAAACCAACTTAACCCCGGAAAGAAAAGGAGTAGGAGAAGACTTGCAATTGGACATCTGAAAATGAGCTAGCAAATCAAGAGCATACTTAGGTTGCAAAATCAAGATTCCCAAGTCAGATTGTGAAATTTGGATCCCAAGGAAGTAATGAAGCAGACCTAAGTCAGTCATGGAAAACTTGTTGGCCAAGGAAATCTTCACAGAATCAATAATAGAGGAAGAGCTACTTGTGATCAACAAGTCATCAACATAGAGAACAAGAATGAGTATGGAGTCATCTTGCCATAGAATATAAACATTTGGATCAGAGTGACACCTAGTAAACCATGATGTAAGTAAAAAGGAGTCCATCTTGGCATACCAAGCCCGAGGGGCTTGTTTAAGGCCATAAAGAGACTTCTTTAACTTACAAATGAGGGAGGAATCTTGGACATAACCCAGAGGTTGTTCCATATAGATCTCTTCCTCTAGGTCACCATGAAGGAAGGCACTCTTAACGTCCATTTGATGGACTTTCCATCTATTTGTTGTGGCAATGGCTAGGGTCAGTCGAATAGAAGTCATCTTCGCAACCGGAGTAAAGGTTTCTGTATAATCAACCCCAACTATCTGGGAGAAACCCTTTGCTACTAATCGTGCACTTTAAACTTTTCGACATCTCCATCTACTCCATACTTTGTTTGGAACACCCACTTACACTGAACGATTTTTCTTCCTTTCGGAAGAGTGGTGAGATCCCAAGTATCATTCTTCATGAGAGAGGAATACTCCTCATCCATGGCAGAATCCCACTCAGGAATACCAGAAGCCTCCCAGAAATACTGTGGATCAGAAGCAAAGGTGAAGAAAGAGTGGGGTCCAACGAAATCTAAGTGAGTACCTCTCATATCTGAAGTATCTCCAACTAAATCTCCAGCACTTTGCAAAGTTTTCCTGGCCCAAAGGGGACCAGGAGGATCAGGCTCAGAGTCAGAATATTATTCACTTGAGTGAGAAGGGACATAGTCCTCATCATCACTACTGTTAGAATCAAGAAGACTCAAAGGTCTAATGGTCGGGAGGATCAGGAAGAGGAGCATGCTCAACAACATCATCATCTGATGAGTCAAAATCTGATTCATCGAGCTGAAGAACCTCAATAGGTGGAGAAGTAGAAGTCGAAGAAGACTCATCGAACTTAACACTTCTCTCAATATATAACTCATGAGAAGTAGGATTCATCAATCGATATCCCTTCACGCCATCAGGATACCCTATAAAGATACAAGGTTTGGATTGTGGTTCCAAGGCCTTGCATTTCTTCTTGGGAATCCGAGCCATAGCCTTGGATCCGAAGACTCAAAAGTGCTCAACATTATGATTGCATCCAAACCAAGCTTCAAAAGGTGTCATCCCTCTTACTACCTTTTGTGGAACATGGTTGTGAATGTAATTTTCACAATTCACTGCTTTGGCCCAATACTATGGAGGAAGAGACTTTGAGTGAATCATACAAGTGGCCATCTCCTTCAAAGTATGGTTCTTTCTTTCTATGACTCTATTCTGCAAAGGGCTATAAGCAACTGTATGTTGCAAAGAGATCCCTTCAGAAGTATAGAAATGCATGAACCTATTGTTTACATATTCACCTCCATTGCCAATTCGAAGAACCTTGATAGACCATTCCGCCTGTTTCTCAGCAAGAGCCTTAAAGTCCTTAAAATGTTCAGAGACTTCAAACTTAAGCTTAAGAAAATATACCCAGGTATATTACGAATAGTCATCAATGAAGGTTAGCACATAAAGAGCTCTAGTAAATGAAGGATAAGGAAATGGACCAGAAACATTGCTATGAACAAGATCCAAACGACGAGTGGCTCTCCAACTTTTCCTTTGTCAAAGTTATTTTTAGGTTGCTTTCCAAGGGTATAACCCTCACAAAGACCATTATAAAACTTGACGCAAGGCAACCCGTTGACCATTTCATTTTGGCTCAATTGTTCAAGGTAGCGATAATTTAGATGTCCAAAACGACTCATGCCATAGCTTACTAACCTCATTTGCATGAGTGAGCAAGGCAATTGGCATAGAATCAGAAGTAAAGTGGGAGAAGGTGTACAACTGTGAACCGTGATTTTCCTTTCCCTCAGCCACTGTAGTGTCATTGTTAAGCTCACGAATAATCACTGAGTTAGGACCAAATTCCACTCACATTCCTTCACCAAGGTGAGTAATTTGGTAAACCGATAGGAGATTGGTAGAGAGATCAGGAACACTCAACACTTGGTTAAATGTTCCCCCATCCATCTCTACTGATCCACTACCGGAAACCAACACTGTCGTGTCATTACCCATCATGATTTGGGACATTCCACAAGGTTCAATGTTGGAAAACTCAACATGCAAAGAACCCATGTGGTGCGAGGCACTAGAATCTATAATCCATGTCGATGAAGGAGAAACTTTAGCTACAAGGGCCTTTCCTTTCTTCTTATCATTTTTAGCACCTTTTGTAGTAGAAGACTCGGCCTTCGGAGCACTTTGTTTTATGGATTCAAGAACACTTATTTTATTCTTCTCAAGTAAATGAGATAAGTGATCAATCTGTTTCTGAAAACAGTGTTTCTCGTCATGACCAGACTTCTTGTAATAGGAACACAAATACTTGCTTTTCTGTGCCTTAGGCTTAGAAGTTGAAGTGTTTGTGTCATTTTTAGGTTTGGTCCTGGTTTCTTTCTTAGGTTGATCCTTTCTTAGTTTCTTATTTTCAATCTTCTTTCCCTTGCTAGTACTTGCTACAAGGGCATGTGACTTGGACTTGAGAGACCCCATTTGAATGAGTTTTTCCTGTTCTTGAATGAGTTGGGATGAAAAACAGTCAAAGGAGGGCATAGTTCAAGTATCACCCAAAGCAGCTTTTGTAGCATATAAATTTAACACAAAGATAGAATATTTAGGACCTAGCTTAGAGAGAATTGACAAGATCAATTGAGAATCTTTCTTCTCTACTTGACATCCTTTTAACAACAGTCTAATGTGGACAAATTTCAAGAAGAAATCTTGTAGGTTTTCAAAGTCACTAGGATTTAACCCTAGTAGTTCATTTTCTAACTTATGCGCTCTCATGTCATCTAGTTGTCCAAACATTGCATCCAGCATTTTCCACGTAGATTTAGGTGTTTTAGATGCCTCAATGTGGAAGAGCAAGTTAGGAGAAACAGACATGCAAAGAAGACCTAAATCTTCATCACTATGGTTTAACCACTTAGATTTTTTAGGTTCATTGTCTGGTTCAGTCTCAGTTCCCATTGTGATGCGGAATAACCCTTTACCCCTTACTTTCATTATTATTTTCGATCTCCATTCGAAAAAGTTAAATGTCGTAAGCAAAGGAATTGAAAGAGAATCCATAGTAAGAGAGAGAGAGAAAGAAATGTAGAAAATAAACACAACCACCGAGGATAATAACAACCCCCCTACTTTCAGAAACTTTATAATTTAGTGCGTTGATTACAATCGGGTCCGTGCATGTGGTTTGAAACACTTGGTAACTCGTCTTGCAATTAGCATAATAACGCGCAAGAGAGAAGACCACGATAGTGTTTCATGCAGCGCAACAAAATAGGACACCGTAAACAAGCACAAACAAAAAACAAGGAAGGAGGTGAAATCTAATCCTAGATTGTGAGAAAAAACCATCTCACGTCGTAGATGAAGGAAACCCCCTTGCTGTAGATTTTGGCGGACGTGCACTCACTAGTCGCAAGCAATAATAAGGGTAAAATACAATGATTTAAATGAACTCAAGGAGTTCATAGATATCTTCAGAACGCTGGAAAAAGAGCTCCTGGAAGGGAAATAAGGTGCTCAAAGTGATGTTGCACACTTGAGCGCACATGATTAGAGAAAAAAATTGACAATAACACCTAAAAATTATACCATTTTGGAAACATCCTATTTAGCTAATTTGAGAGCTAAGTTGGATTTTTAAAAATGATTTAAAAAACGTTAAATAAAATGATTTTAAACATATATATATATATATATATATATATATAGACTAACCGAAAAAGAAAAAATTGAAATTAATATAACTAGATGTTAAGTAAATCTAATTAATTACAATTAACTAATATCTAAAGAAAAAAAACTTAATTAATATGATTAATTAATTAAGATTGTGTTGTTTTTTTTGTGTTAAAATACTTTCCCTTTTTAATGAGAAATTTAAATTATTCCAACTAAAAAGAAATCGGTTGAGATTTGCTTTTTTTGTTTAAAAAACACAAATTAGAAGGAAGCTGAATTAGAAAGTATTCTAAGTTTAACAACTAAAAAGATTAGAACCAATTTGATTCTAAGTTTAATTAGAAGGAAGCCGATTTGTTTTTTTGATTGTTTTTAAAACCAACTGAAAAAAACTTTAACAAAGATTAGAAAGTATTTAAAAAACTTATCAAAAAACACGGGCCGCATTTTAAAAAGTTCTTTGATAATTTTTAAAAGATTAAAAAGGAATGTATTTTAAAAAACTTACCAAAAGGGTGACTGAATTTTAAAACACTTACCAAAAGGGCGACTTACCTGGTTTATGCAGGAAAGAGTAGTCCGTGGGAAAAGGCAAGCCACGGCAGGTAAAAACGTAGGGTTTTGTGTAAAAAAATGTAATGTTAGTGTTGAGGGGCAGTGCACAGGAAGCCAGTCACGGTAGGTGTGGGACAATAAGACGTGGGAAGCGAGGAAGGATAGTCCACGCACAAGTTCGAGCTCGGGAAAGAAATATAGACAGTCCACACACATATGAGGAAAGACACTCCACGCACAACACAAGGATAAAAACATAGGAGCAACCACGAACAACCATGAGCAGAGATCCTCCAATGTAGGCTAGAAGTAAAAACCCGAATGTAGAACCAGGAAATGACACAAAATTTTAAACCTGAATGCTGCAAAAAAACGTAGAGAACCCAAAATTTTTTCTGCAACTACAAAAAAATAGAGATCTTAAAAAAATTTCACTTCCATTTTAATAATTTATTAAAAAGGAAATGAAATTAATCTCTATTTTGGCTGAAAAGCCAGATTTAGCTATAGATAGCTAAATGTGGCTGTAAATACCCTGAAACCTTCAGGAATACCTGCATAAGTATAGAAAATAGGCACAAAAACTGACACAACTTTCCAAGCAAGCTTGTTAGAGAGATTAGCAAAATAATTCTAGAAAATAGTGATAAAAAAACTTGCATGTAGAGTAAAAGAACGAAACAAATAAAAAGTAATCACAACTAAAAAATAATGAGTGCATGTTTACCCGATCTTAGCTCTGATACCATGAAAAGATTTTTCAAGAATCGAATCGGAAACGAGGCACCACAAAATAGTTGAACTCCAACGGAATCGTGATAGCTCCAGCGTAATTGCAAGAAAGAATCAATCAGTAATGGAAGAAATTTCTCAACAAATCTTACACATAGAGGAAAGACAGCAGAGTGTCTTGGCATGCTCATAAATGAATAGTAAATGGGTACATATAGGGTGCTGAGTAACCCTAGTGCATGACACACATGAAACCCTAAACCTAACCGTAAACCTAACCCATGTGAGATGACCCTCCAATATGAGAGGAGGACACATAGGATAACCCACATTAACAAGTACTATTGTTCCAAAAGAGGATATAAAAAGAAAAGAAAAGGAGCCAGATAGCGACACTACTGAGACTCCATTTCTAGAGAGATTTAAAGAATCTATAGAAACCAAGGAGTCTGAATTGGTATAGGAACTAAGGAAATTGACTATTGAGATACCACTATTACAAGAAATTAAGGACATTCCAGAATTGAAAAAATCAATCAAAATCTTATGTTTGAAAAAGCCTGGAAGGAAGAAACAGTACCCCAAGACTATCAAAGTAGATGGGAAACTTGTTGATTTATTTGCAGGAAAAATTTTACTTCCCAAATACGGAGATCCTGGAAGTCCTGATATTTTTGAATCTATAGGGAATAAGGATATACATAATGTTTTGGTAGATTTGGGTGTGGATATAAATGTAATGACAGTGTGCACTTTAAAAAGATTACCATTAACGTGTATACAACCTACTATTAACCAAAATAAGCTCCCCTTATTTTTGGGTAAACTTACTACCTTTTGTTCTTCAGTCCATATTTCATACATTTAAAGCATTCAAAGGTTTTTGGAAAATGCTCCATCAGATAGAGAATTTATTCTCCTTTCCAGAAAGGTAAAGAACTGTCTCTAATTGCTTGTATTTTTTGAGTTATGGCTCGACGGAATTAGAAGGGAAACTTTTCCCAAGGCAGACTTGCGGAGCTTGGGAGAATTTTTTTCCAAAGGAACTCAAACTGTCAGGCCGTTGGAGGAAAAATTGAAAATTTTCCTTTTCTTCCAAAAGGCATAAAATCAAAATGCGACCCGTGGCCCCATCAAAAAGCTAACGCGGGGATGCGGGATTTCGGAGGTAAATTGATTTTTTTGACTTTTTGTCAAACAAATGTAAAATGGAAAAAAGGAAGCCCCTACCTCCTCCAACCCTAATGGATGCTACTTCATCAACTAATTTATGGGGGAAAAGTTCAAAATTCACCTAAATCCAAATTTGCAGGAAACGTTAAGGAAAAAACGCAGAAGGCCATATCTTTTGATCCAGAGCTCCATTTTTGACAATCTTGGTACCAATGGAAAGATATAGAGATTGTCTTCATCATGGATTCTTCAATTTTGAATTTTGGTAAAGATTTGTGGGATAAAATGCAAAAACATGTTTTGGCACGGGAAAAGACAAAAAAACCAGTTTTAACCACCAAAATTAATGAAGAATGGTCGTTCTCTCCTCGAGCTGGTAAAAATGCATTGAGGAATGCAATTTGCAGAGGATCCTTGAATTTCCTGACCAATTTTTGAATGTTGTCAGTGGTTGGAGCAGAGAGTCATATTTTTTCATGTTTTCCCTATCTTTTCATATTTTTCTATATATTGTAAACAGAGGCACATTTTCATGAAGTTAGTGGTTATTCACTCTTCTTCTCTGCCTCCCTCTTCTTTTCTTCCCCAGGGTCAAAAATGGAGTTAGAACCTCCTCCCCTACTCTGTAATGGCATTTTTTCCTGTTTCCCATGAAATGGTGCACTGTGTAAATCTGGAGCAATAAATACGTGTTTTTGTGATGCATTTGTTCGTCCTTTGTTTTTAGTTTTTTCTTCTTTCCTCTCATTGTTGCAAGGAATCTACTCATGTTTGAATGTCATTTGTAGGTTTTGGAGCTATGTTTTTAGGGATTTTGGAACAATTTCTGTGTGAAGTCCATCTCTGGTCTATGATGCACTTTTCCATCCTCTCCATTTCTCACTTCTCTTTGTTTTCATGGTAGTTTTTATAGATGATCAACATTTTCCTTCTCTGGTGTATCACCATTTTAGTGTAGGCTCTATTTTTTCCAGTTTTCTTTCTCTCCTTGTCTCCTTCGAAGTTAGATTAGGATTAGATTAGCTTTCCTGCACTGGAATAGCTTATGATAGGTAGTTTAGGAAGAGGAACCAACCTTCTCTAGAGGATCATTCCCATTTGCAAGTCCCACAGCTTGGGGAATGATCCAATGTTAGGAAAATCACACCAAATGCCCCTGCCTTAGAAAAGCATATCCATAACTCATTTGAGGGTGCTATGATTTTGCACTAATAGTTTTGGCACACCCGGTGGGACCTTAGAGGTCTCTTCTTCATTGCAATAAGATTGATGTGCACTTGTTGTAATTTCCAACTTATTAGAAGCTTCAATTTGCACATCTGGCGACTCCATCTGATAAACAACTCATTCTCTGAGTTGCAGACCTTTTTCCATTCATTCATCCTTCTTTCCATATTCTTTCATTCTTTCCATTCCATTAAGTTGTGCAATCATGACTTCATTTCCACCATGGAATTCATATCTACAGCAACAACAAAGCATTCCAACTCCAATAAGCTTTACAAATCCTTCGAATCAACATTTTGAGCAAATCCAAAATCAGCATGGTTACCCCTATGAGTAGTAGTGCCAAAATCAGTTTGGCTGTGGAGCTTTCCAAGAGCAGGGGTATACAAACAATGAAGAAAATCAAATGCAAGATGCTAGTTTGCTGGAGAAGATCCAAAAAATGGAGATTGGCATGGTGCAGTCAAGAGCTATAGCTCAAACGAAGGCATTCAAAATTGGTTGTAGGGCACCTTGTCCATGGGAATGATCTTTTCTAAGACACTACATCCCTCAAGAGAAGCTAGAATTGAGATGCTGCCCTAACTTACACAATGGATCGAGGAGAAAAAAGTATATGAGCAGGGTATGAATCAACCTTGTCAATGGGTAAGTCATTCAACAGTTCCTTGTATTTCTTCTTCTTCATCTTAATATTTACTATTTCAATAATGTCAAGTTGTAAACCCAACCAATCCTGCTCCAGTTGTGAAAACCATCCCTCCATCCCCTAGTCTCCCATCCCATCTCAGCTTTTCTACCCTCTTCTCTTCCAAATCCAAATCTCCTCCACAAGAGCAAAAAGAAATACCTTCCACTCCAAGGAAACAAGAAGTTTCATCTCTTCCACCACCACAAACAAATGAAAAAATGGTTGAATCCCAACCCACTCCTTCTCTTGTCTTCCTAATTCCATGTGGAGAAGAAGAAATTTCAAAAATTAGTCAAGGACAACAACAAGAAGAGTTAGTAAAAGAAGAAATGGTTAAGAGCTTAGTGAACTTAGCTCTTAGGTTTGGGATAACAGTTATTCCTTTTCTAGTTAAGCCTATAGAGGAGGTAAAAGTTGAGGAACCAGAGGTGGTCAAGGCTGAGTTTTTTGCAGCAGAAGAAGAACAAAGACAAAGGGAAGACAATCGATAGCCTTTTTACTCAGAATGTAGTGCCCATGTTGGCACTCTGCTTGAAGAAAATGTTGATCCAATAGAAGTTACACAATCAGCCATGGAAGAGAAAGAACAATCAACTCAAATCCCCATTGATGAGGAGCAAATGGAAGAAATCGAATCAGAGTTTGTAGTAGTAGAAGAAGAAGGCATCATAGGAAAAATTTTGCTTTCATTTGAAGGGCCTGATTTGGTAAATGAATCCATCATGGGGGAGTAAGAAGTAGAAGCTCCAAGTTAAGTTAGAGAGGAGCACATGAAGGTGGACAAAACACATTCAGAGGCATGGAACCATAAGTTGGTTTCACATAAGATAGTAGATCTCTCTCCCATTCAATCTCTCCCAAATTCTGACTGTGTGGAGGATTTTGAACTCATTAGCTTCATGTTTGAAGATGAAGCTTCATCTGGTGAAAAGAATGCAGATTTTGAGATCACCATGCAAGAGGGAGAAACTTGGCTACAACAGGACAACATAAAGTCTGATTTTTTATCAAACTTATAAGGGTGTTTTGATAGGGAGTAGCCCATAAAAGTTGAAATCTTTTCTTCCCCGTCATTCACCATTCAAGAGCATGTTGCCATGAAAGAAAACTTGCAAGCACAACCAGTGTTTTCCACCATTCTTCTTGAATCAAGGCTGAGAGATTTTGATCTTTTAAAGGCCACATCCACCATTAGAGGGAACCGCCAAGAAGACATTGTTGTCACAAACAGTCCTCTAGAACAACAAAGTAGAAAGTTTGATTTGATAAACTTCATGCTAGAAGAAGTGGTTGTCCAAGGGCAGATTGATCTTCAAAAATCAGCAGATGAACTCCAGAGCCAACAATGTATAGAAGCAGGGTATGATGATGCAAAAGTAGCTCCAATGGATGTTGCAATCAGATATGAAGAGCTATAAATTGTAGAGGAGTTTCATGATGCTATGGAGGAAGAAAAAGAGCAGAAGAGTTCCACCACTTCTTCCACACCATCCATTCAAGAGGATTTGCAAGAAGACTCCATTTTTGGAGTGGAAAATCAGAGCAATGGGCATCTTAAATGGATTAGACCTTGCCCAATCAGGTATTTAGCTTCATTGGAGCCAAATCTGGTCATGCCCATTTCAAGGCATGAGGATGAGCTACAAAGCACCAAGGATTAGCTGTCATACCTCTTCAATCCAAATGCCGAGAAAGTAAAAGAGGTATTGGTTTTGTCTTCCCTTGATACTTTAGTGATTTGGGTGGAATATTAGCTTATAGTTAGTTTTTCACTCATCCAACCAGCCATGTTCAGTGCCAAATCAGTTGCATGGCTGCCATTTTTGAGGAAGGGAAGTTATTTCTCTCTGCCAGTTGCAGGCTTTGTTTTAGCTCACTTTGCTCTTGGTTAGAGTAGTTTAGGTAGGTTTGTTTTCAGCAGAAGAAGTGTTTTTTCAGACTTTGCATGTTCCATTTGGAGCATGTATGATTTTCAGTTTGTACATAGGTTTTGGTGTTGTTGTATTGCTTTTGCACAGTGCATTCAGTTAGCTTTTGGTGAAGTTCAACTTCAAGTTTCAGTGGGTTTCCAAGTGATTCAAAGGTCATATTTTCAGAGTTATATCAGAAAATTGGTTATCAGGCTTGACTCCAAGCCTAATGGATGCAAAAAAGGCCATTGATCATTCATCTAGCAGGTAGATGACCCCTGTGAGTTGCCAAAGTTGTTAACAAAAATAAGATCCCCTTATTTTTGGGTTAACTTACTACCTTTTGTGCTTCAGTCTAGATTTTAGACATTTAAAGAATTCAAAGGTTTCTGTAAAATGCTCCATCATATAGATAATTTCTTCCTCTTTCTAAAAAGGTAAACAACTCTTTCTAACTCCTTGTATTTTTTGAGGAATGGCTCGGCGGAGTTAGAAGGGAAATTTTTCCCAAGGAGGACTTGCGGAGCTTGGGAGAGTTTTTTGCCAAAGGAAATCAGACCAGTGAGGCATCAGAGGAAAAAGTGAAAAATTTCCTTTTCTTCCAAAAGGCATAAAATCAAAATGTGACCCGCGGCCCCATCAAAAAGCAAATGCGGGGACGCAGGACTTCGAAGGTAAATTGGATTTTTTGACTTTTTGTCAAAAAATGTAAAATTGAAAAAAGGAAGCCCTTGCCTCCACCAACCCCAATGGATGCTACGTCATCAACGGATTTGTGGGGAAAATTTTCAAAATTCACCCGAATCCAAATTTGAAGGAAACGTATGGAAAAAACGCAGAAGGCCATATCTTTTGATATAGAGCTCCATTTTTGACAATCTTGGTACCAATGGAAATATCTGGAGATTCTCTTCATCATGGAGTCTTGAATTTTGAATTTTGGTAAATATTTGTGGGAGAAAATGCAAAAACACGTTGTGGCACGGGAAAAGACAAAAAAATAGTTTCAACCACCAAAATTAATGAAGAATGGTTGTTCTCTCCTCGAGCTGGTAAAAATGCATCAGGGAATGGAATTTGTGGAGGATCCATAACTTTCTCGACCAATTTTTGAATGATGTCGGTGGTTGGAGCAGAGAATAAAATTTTCTCATGTTTTCCCTATATTTTCACATTTTGCTATATATTGTAAACAGAGGCACATTTTCAAGAAGTTAGTGGTTGTTCACACTTCTTCTCTACCTCCCTCTTATTTTCTTCCCCAGGGTCAAAAATGGAGTTGGAACCTCCTCCCCTGCTTTGTAATGGCATTTTTTGCCTCTTTCCTGTGAAATGGTGCACTATGTAAATCTAGAGCAATAAAGAAGTGTTTTTATGATGCATTTGTCCATCCTTTGCTCATTTTTGGTTGTTTCTTCTTGCCTCTCATTATTGCAAGGAATCTCTGCATGTTTGAATGTCATTTGCAGGTTTTGGAGTTGTGTTTTTAGGGATTTTGGAACATTTTATGTGTGAATTCCATCTCTGGTCTGTGATGCACTTATCCATCCTCTCCATTTATCACCTCTCTTTGTTTCCATGGCAGTTTTGATAGACGATCAACATTTTCCTTCTCTGGTGTATCGTTGTTTTAGTGTAGGCTCTATTTTTTTCAGTTTTCCTTCTCTCCTTGTCTCCTTCAAAGTTAGATTAGGATTAGATTAGCTTGCTTGCACTAGAATATCTTGTGGCAGGTAGTTTAGGAGGAGGAACCAACCTTCTCTGGAGGATCATTCCCATTTTCAAGTCCCACAGATTGGGGAATGATCCAATGTTATGCAAATCACACCAAATGACCCTGCCTTAGAAAAGTAGATCCATAACTCATTTGGGGATGTTGTGTTTTGCACTAACACCTACTAATACCATATTGCAGATGGTAGACCAATCTGTAGCAAAACCAGAAGGGATTATTGAAGACTTGGCGGTTATGGTGGAGTCATAGGAATATCCAGTTGACTTCCTTATATTGTAGCCAAAAGGTAAAACATTGGGTTATCCCATTATTTTTTGTAGACCATGGTTAGATAAAGTTGTTGCCTTAATTGATTGTAGGTCAGGTGATATGACAATCTCAAATGGTAAGAACTCTAAGCAAATTTCCTTATATCCTTTTGCACGACCTTTTATCGACAATCAAGAACAACTGTGTGTTGATTCTTCTGATAATAATAAGCAAAATTTATCTTCTTTAGGTATGATCACATTGCAGGATCATGTATGAGAAGTAGAATAGATGATTAATCCACCATTGGATGAGCACCATTTGTCCTTGAATTAATCAAAAATAGTTCCAGAACCTACAAAATTAGTTCTGGAACCTGTGAACTTAGTTCTGGAACCACCACATTTAGTTATGGAACCACGAAAATAGTATTTCTCTGTGATTGGAAATAATTTCGCTCCTGAGGAATGAGATTTCTCATGGGGAGAGGAAGAATTAGTAGCTTCAGTTTCAAAGACATCAAGGAGTGGTGAATAATTTCTTGAAAGTAGCAGTGACGAAGAGTTTGGCCTACAAAGAGATAAGTATCATAATTAACATTACTATCCTTTTTCCATAATTTTGTCTCAAGGAAATTTTGGAGATGTTACTATATATCATATGTTGTTACCATATGCATTTCCACTAGATATTTTAATGGAACCTTTTCAAAAAATTAGTGCATCACACATTGGAACCAAGCATGTTGAGATTCAACTGGGTAAAACTTTGAACATTAACAGCTGGTTGAAGGATGATGAAGAAGCTAAATTGTTTGATGTTCTAAAAAATCATACTAAAGATTTTGCTTGGGATTACAAAGACATGAAGGGAATTCACCCAAGTATTTTCACTCATCACATCTATACTGAAAACGTTAAACCCGTTAGGAAGCCTCAGAGAAGGATTAACCTAGCCTTAAGGGATATAGTCAAACAAGAAATTAAAAAACTATTACAAGTAGGTTTTATCTACCCTATCTCAGATAGTCAGTGGGTATCTCCTCTTGTAATTTTTCCTAAAAATAACAAAAAATGGAGAATATGTGTTGACTATAGGTAACAGAACAAAGACACGCTGAGAGATTATTTTCTCTTACCATTCATAGATCAAGTCCTAGACAACCTTTCAGGTAAACAGTACTTTTCCTTATTTGATGGTTTTAGTGGATAAAATCAAATCAGAGTTGCTGTTGAAGATTAGGACAAAACTACATTTACATGTCCATGGGGTACCTTTTCCTATAGGGTGTTACCATTTGGCTTATGCAATGATCCTGCAACTTTCCATAGAGTTGTATTTGTAATATTTTCTGATCTAACAAATGATTGTGTTGAGGTATATATGGATGAATTCACTGTACATGAAGATACATTTGATGATGCTTTGAGAAATCTAGACAAAGTGTTAACAAGATGTGAACAGCACAATCTGTCTCTTAGTAATGAAAAGTGTTTAATGATGGTTGATGAGGGGATTGTATTTGGACACCATATTTCAAAAAGAGGAATTTAGGTTGATCAAAACAAAATTAGGATCATTTCATATTTACCTATTCCTCAGACCCCCACATATATCAAGTCATTTTTAGGACATGCTAGGTACTATAGGTGCTTTATTAAAGATTTCAGTAAAATTTCTGCCCACATGTTTAATTTGTTATCCAAGGACTATGAATTTCTTTGGGATGAAAAGTGTCAGCATGCTTTTGAAGAAATTAAAGAAAAATTAATCATTGCCCCAATATTGAGAGGACCTAATTGGGAAAATCCATTTCATATCCAAACAGATGCCTCAAATAATTCCATTGGTGCAGTTTTGGGACAGAAAGATGAAGAAGGAAAAATGTATGCTATTTATTATCTTAGTAAAAATCTTACTCCCACTGAAAAGAATTACACCACCACTGAAAAAGAATTTCTTGCTATGATTTATGCAATCAATAAATTCAGACATTACATTATAGGGTACAAGATATTTGTACACATAGATCATTCAAAAATTAAATATTTAATGAAAAAACCAGTGGTTGGAGGAAGAATAATTAGATGGTTATTACTTTTACAAGAATTTGATATTACCATTGTGGACAATCCAGGTAAATCTAATGTGGTAGCTGATTTTTTTTTCAAGACTAACCACTATAGGGGAGCAAGATCCAGTCAAGGATAACTTTCCAGATGAACAACTATTTTCTATTTCAGCAAGTACACCATGGTTTGCTGATATGGAAAATTATCTTGCAACAAGGAAGTTTCCTCCTTCTTTCACTAAGAAACAAATAAAGAAGTTAATCAAAACCAGTGCACAATTCAAATGGTTAAATGGAATGTTATTTAAATGTGGTCCTGATTTTGTTTTACGCAGGTGTGTAAGAGAAGATGAAATCTTTGATATCCTCAGAGCATGTCATGATGAACCAAGTGGAGGACACTATTCGGTGAAAAGAATATCTCATAAGATACTTGGCACTGGTTATTATTGGCCATCTCTGTACAAGGATGTGAAGAGATATATCAAGTGGTGTGATCCTTGTCAAAGGATGGGACAACCAACTTTCACCAATGAAATGCCTCTTCAACCTCAAGTAGTGATTGAACCATTTGAGAGATGGGGATTGGATTTTTTTGGTCCCTTTAATCCTCCTTCACAAGGAAAGGAATATATTCTTGTGTGTACTGACTATGTGACAAAGTGGGCAGAAGTGCAGGCATTGACAAATGCCACTGAAGAAGCAGTTGTTGATTTCCTTTGGAACAGAATTATGGTAAAGTTTGGAGCACCTAAGGAGCATAGTTTCATATCAGGGACCACAATTTATGTCTAATATGATCCAAGCTTTCACAATGTATTACCAAATCAATCATAGGAATTCATCTCCTTATCACCCACAATCAAATGGACAAGCTGAAGTAACAAACAGAGAATTGGAAAACATCCTTACCAAAATAGTTGAAGCTGGGAGAAAAGATTGGGTAAAGAAACTACCTGAAGCTGTCTGGGCTTATAATACAACTTGGAAAACTACAACAAGGTTTTCACCATATGAGTTAGTCTATGGGAAAAATCCCTTGTTGCCCATTGAGTTTGAACTACAGACATTGAGGACAACAGTTAAGGTGGGTATTGAGTTGGATGCATCTCAAAAGGAAAGAATCCTTCAACTCAATGAATTGGATGAATTGAGGATGGAAGCACTTCAACAGATAGAGATAATCCAAGATCAAAGGAAGCAATGACATGACACACATATCAAGAAAAGGAAATTCAAAATAGGAGACTGGGCATTGCTGTTTGATTCTAAGTACCAACAATTCAAGGGAAAATTGAGAACCAGATGGTTGGGACCCTATCAGATTGAGCATATATTTGACAATGGTTCTATTCAGTTACTTCCCATTGATGGCAGCAGAAGAACACTCTTGGTCAATGGACATAGGCTTAAAACTCTATAGGAAGCCTCCCACTAAGGATGAATTCTTGAGGAAGATTGAAGCAGACAAATAATTTCATCATATGGAAGAACCCATTTCTTCCAAGATGATTAAATAACCAGATAATAGATCAAGAATAAAGGGAATAAAATGAAAACCAGTAAATGGCATTTTCTTCCCCAAAAAAATAAAAAAAAAACATAAAAAAAAAACTAAAAATTCTCTCAAAGGTCAATTGAAATCCAACAATGGTGGTTGACCTCCTCTTATGGATAATTCAAATAAAAGGGAATTCTTTGGAATTCTAGTTGTCTTATCTAACCGTGTTTTGTTTCACTTGTAGGAATGATAAGTCATCATAACAAAATGATTACATCATCAAGAATGATAATTATATCTTTTAATTTATTTAGGGTTAAATTAAAGTTTGCATGTGTGATTTGACTTGATTTAAAAATTGGTATGATGAGTCATCTATTTATACATTATGATTACAAGTGAGTAATCATGAAGATGATATGGATGGAATAAGTGGTGACATAGTTATCATTAGTAATCATTAGTGTAAAATCAAGTGAAATAAGTTGCAGAGAGATTTTGAGGGAGAAGCAGCGAATTAAGCTTGTGTTCCGCAGAAAAGAACAGAGGTTCCGCAACTAAGAACAAAGGTTCTGTAGATAAAATCATCAATTCCTTAGCTAATAAAGAAGGTCTACAGCCAATTTGCATAGAATCAAAGGAAACAAAACTTGAGTCGATATGGGGATTAAAAAGAAATTAGAACCAGAGGATGATTCCCAGCTACTCACGGATGAAGAAGTGGCATCTATCTTTGTGCATGCAGGATGGCTAGAGTTCCTCAAAAAGTTTTCAAATTATAATGACAAATTAGTAAGAGCATTCGTCATAAACCTAGAGCAATCTAGGACAAAGGTGAGAAATATTTTTATTCTTTTTTATGTTAATACAATAAGTAATGTGTCAGGAGTGCCAATTGTGCATGTTCCACATCCTACCAAAGGGACCTTGAAAGAACTGGTTGAAACCCTACTACAAGAAGGAGAAACTAAACCCCAATACATTTACAATACAAAGAAAATCATAAAAGGGGTCAGAAGGGTCAGTTTTCCCAAACCCTTTGACAGGGTAGCATTTTGGATAGTGAAGTATTTAACTTGTGATGGTCAATTTGGGTCCATAGGGAAAGAAGTCTTGAAGATGCTCATATATCTGAAATATGGAGCCACAAAACCAGAGTACATAATAAACCTTCCAGGGTTTCTTTTTTATTCTATCCAGACCATGGCCCAAAGGTATTCCTAGGGTGTTGGGACAATCAGGCATCATAGGTTAGTTCATTTAGTATAACAACACCATTTTCTGTCAAATAAAAATGGAGAAGAAATTTGGGAAAAGTTTCTTGGGAAGTTTAAGAAAAACTCTGATATTATCAGAAGGACAATACTCGATCTCCATTTTCTCCTTCAACTAATTTGGAAATTGATGCCCCTACATAAGAACAAAAGGAAGTGGAAAGAGAGAATATACCAAAAATAAGGTCTGTGAGAAAGATCAAAATAGCAAAGCCTTATGTGCCTTTGAAGGAAATTCCTTCTTCTACAGCAGCTACAAGGGAGCTAATATCTGTCTCTAACGGTGATAGCTCACCCATGCAGGAGCAAGAAACAAAAGTAAGAAGAAGCTCTAGAAGGAAATCCACCACTGGGCATGTTGAAATTCCCCAAAGAAGGAAAATTCATAAGAGGTCAAGGGAAACCCTAGAGGGAAGGAGTGAACAAGAAAAGATGGAAAAAGAAGTTACTAATATTTTGGGCAGCATGGCCATGACTCCTCCTAAACCAAGCCAAGATGAGATGGACAAAGGAGATGAGAGACTTGAGGAGTAGGATTTTCAAGAATTGGCTGAACCATCAGCATTATCACATGAAGAGGAAGAGTTGGCATCCTAGAGATGAAAAGGTAAATTTCCTTTGATAGAAGAAGAATGCTCAACTCCCCAAGTAATTTCAGAGGAAGAAGAAAGACATCAGGTTAATCAAGCTTTGTTCTTGTGTAGAGAAAAGCTCATTATTAGAGAAAAGGATGAGGAATTGGATTTCCTCAAACTCAAATTAGAACAAAGGGAAATGCTCATTGGAGAGCTAACAACTCAACTTGCAGCTAGGATTGAGGAGTTATCAGTAATTAAAAAACAACTGATAGAGAAAGAGGAAGAATGTTAAACTTCCAGAAAATAGAATGTTATGTCCATAGTCTCTGCACAGACTGAGTTAACTTATTTTCCACTCAAACAACTATGGAATGACACTTGCAGGGAACTCAGAGAAGCTAAAACATCAAATGAAGATTTGAAGACCAAGATGGAAGAAGAAAAGAAGGAAAAAAAAGAGTGGGAAGAAAAATTTTATAAGGAAGAAGGCAACAAATATAAATGTCTTGAAAAAATTCATATGGTCTGCATTATGAGTGAAAAATTGCTTGCCTGCAGGAGGCCCTCTCCTATATATAGTGTGTTTTTAGAAGAATAATTCATTTGCTGGAAGCTGTCAAAGATTTCATGTGGACTTCCACATGAACTAAAAGATGAATCTGAATTCATGACAGCTTATTCTTTAGCCAGTCCTGAGCAGAAAAATATTCTATGTGAATTCTATCTTTCTAATTTGATGCTAGAGAAAAACACAGGATTTATGATCAATTTTTATGTGGGGAAAAGTCAGCTCAATGCATTTGTCTCTATTCTGCAAAACCAAATTACATGGAAGGAAAGGGAATCTGAGTTTTTATTGAAAGCTATCTCAACTAGTCTCTACATTAGAGCTCACTATGGTAAACCTTATGCCTTCCTCATACATTTTAGAACTCATGCCTTTGATGAGCGATTCAAGACACATTATTTTTCCAGCTTATAAAAGAGTATTGATACCTTTACTTGCTATGAGGAGGATAAGTTTGAAGATATTTATGAAGGATGCTCAAAAAGGTGGGAACTTCTTACTGTTTCCTTGAGAAGGAGGGAAGTAATATCCCCTACAAATCTAATCTGGAGTTTAGAAAGAGCAAAGGTGTTATGCACAATAATTCCTCAGATCAATGAGACCTACAAGAATATATGGATGGGAATGCAAACAAGGCCCCCTCTACTTCTCACCACCATGTCTCCTTGGCAAAACAGATAACCTCAAGATCCTTATCAATTTGAAGAGTGGCAGAGGAAAATAGAAGCAAGAGGAGGGTACAGTACCTCTAAATTTAAGCATTGGAAGATCCATTTTCAGCCATTTGATCTGAGCAATCAAATGGAATGCAGAACATATAACCCCACTTTTAAAGAATGAATTTTCTAAAGGGACTTACAAGCAAGTAAGTTTGGGGGAAATGATGAGGCCAAAATATGCCCGTTAAATGTATAATATATGATCTCATCTTACTCTCCTTTTTATTAAGTTTGATTGCATTTTGTGACTTTTATTTGATCTGATATGAGTTAGGATGTAATTGTCTGTCTTTTGATTGATTGTGATTCTAACATTTAAAATCTCTAAAATTCTTGACGAAGTGTGTGTTTGAAATTTAGTTTTGTAATAAAGTAGGTCTAATCAGTCGAAGAAATGAAGTATGTAGCGTTCAACATGTTTTTAGTAGCATCTGTTCCAATACAACTTAGTTCTCAAACTTCCAAGCTAGTTCTGGAACTCCATTACACAGTCATCATCTAGTTTTGGAACTTTCAGACTTAGTTCTGGAACTCCATTATATAGTTCCAAAAATTTTGGACTTAGTTCTGAAAATCCTGGGTATAGCTCTGAAACTCTCACGGTTTTGATCCTTAACAATTTCCTATGGTTCTGGAACTTCTCTGAAGTTCCGGAACCAATGGAAATTTATCTATTCTAACCACATCTGGAGATTTAGCATCAATGACCCTTTCAATAAGGAAAGGATGAGAATATTTCTAAACGCAGATCCATGGATAATTATCTTACAGCTGTCTGATCAGCCACAATCTGAGTCAGCATCTATTCTGGGCACGATTCTATTTCATCAAAATTATAGAGACAAATATGATTGTTAAATGTATATATAAGAAGACCTGCAATAGATAGATATATAGAGAGATAGAACAAAGAAGATAGATATAGAATCAGTACATATATCTAGTACATTTTGTAATACCGAATATTTTATCAATAAATGGCTATTCCTGATTGAGAGAATTCTAAGTTTTTAAATCCTAATTCAAGGAGGAGCAAGGGCCCACTCCCCCAAGGACCAGGATATTCGTCTATTTGGTATTTATATTTCTTAAGCAAATAGTTTAGATCTATTAATTCTGTATCACTTTTAATTCTTCTAGTTAGACTCTGTTGTATACTTGTTCCTGTAGGTGTTTAGATAGATTCTTATATTTCCTTCAACCATTTTTAAGCACTCTAATTTGTGTGTTTTTAACTCTAAAAGCAAGTGTGTTTATTTCCAAAAGAAAGTGTGTTTATTTCCATTCTGCAAAGTGTGTTTCCTTTCAGTAAATATTTCAGTGTGTTTCCTTTCTGCAAATTTTCATAGTATGATTTAAATAAGTTTTTCTACCAAGAAGTCCTTAAGACATTGAAAAAATCCCCCATAAAATACAAAAATAACTACATTCAACTACTAGATCAATAGGATTACTCTTGTTGCATATAGCTTTAGACACACCCCTGGTTTGAATATGACATCAACAAGAAGTTAATTAAATGAAGTGAATAATGACACCCATCAATTGGTCTCAATATGAGAATTCAATTGGTTCAATTAAGTTTCATGAAGAGGTGTGATAGTAACAATGGGTTGAGTAACCATGGTGGGAATGATCATAGGGGTAAAGGTAAGAATGGAAAATGTCAAAGTTTTTTGGATAATTGAGGTATTGCTCGATGTCATGTTTTGTTCCATTTGTTTGGCTTGAGATCTTGTAGAAACTGAAATGAAAATAAAAACTATGTTGATGTTTGATTAAAGCAAACAAGTCACACAATTTTTTTTTGTTTATCTTGATTATCTTAAGATGTGAAAAGAAAATAAAAGGGCATGAGGGGCACCTAAGAAATGACAAGCTATGGATGGTTTGAGGTGATTTTGGTTATGGATTCCTCAATATACCAAAAGGTACATGCGCCCTAAATCTGTATAGAGTTTATAACGTGGCTAGAACATTATGGCAGATTTCTAATTGGGTGATGAAATCCCAACAGTTCTACATAGTAAGGAGTGTTTGAATGTGTAGGTTAGTTCGTGTGTTTGATTATGTGTGATAGAGTAAATGCAAAGTGTTAAACCCCTAGTTAGAATAGATTTTTATGCAAGAAATGAGAGGGTTATTTTTATATCAAAATAAAAATGTGGAGATTCGATGAGGATAATAAGTAAAACCAAGAAATACCTAGAATACACTTTTCCTTTTATCTGATCTTCAAAGAAAATAAGAAAGTGAATACAAATCCAAGCAATCCATGATACAACATGATCAAGAAAGCAAGAAAACATGATCATATGTATGTTCGTCCTTTAGAAGGTTAGTGTAAATGAAATAAAGAAAATGAAAATGAAAATAAATAACGAGACTCACCTATAAAGGGTGGGTCTCACCAGGCGTGCTAGAATGTTGACCAAGTTTCTTCATTCTTGTTTAGGTTAGTGAACTAGTTATAAAAGAAAACAAGGAACTCTAAATATGAATGGTTTATGGTACCTTAAGATGAGATGGATGGATATGGACACAATATGAACCCCTCTTCATTGCAAGTTAACTGACATGCACAACAAAGAAACTAAGAAGAAAAATGGATTAGTAGATATGTGGAGGGTTTCTTGGTGAATCTGGTCTTGAGAAGTGTGAGATTAATAGAATGGATGGCAACCCTCTTGTAAATAAGATGAAATAAAAATTATATATTGATAAATTGGATGTAGTGTCTATGCAGAATATGAAGTAAAAAAAAAACTAAAATATGGATCTAAGATGATAAAAGTAGATCTGATCTAAATATGAAAAAGTAAATCAAACATGATAGGGGTCGATGGTGACTGGAGACTACAAAGGGCCAATCGATGGTGTTGGTACCCAAATTGATTCTCCCTCAAATTCTGAACAGCATCACAAGTTTTTGTAGGAAGCTTAGAGATAGATAGATCATGGTGAGTTGTTTTGTAACCAGGGATGGGATCTAACTAGCCCTTTGTCACTCAGATGTGGAGAAATGGATTGCACCATCAAGAGGATTTGATCTATCATCACTATTTTAGGTTTTGCCTTTCAACCAAGGTAAGAGAACCCTTTTGTAGCCTATTGTTTATGGAGGAGATGGAGATGTCCTTCCTAATGAAGTTGTTAAGGAGACCTTGAAGAAAATATGATCAATGCAACAAAATCTAACTCTCACCAGTTGTCACTCGAGATAGTGGAGATATTTTCTAAGCAAGGTTCAGACTACTAAAGACAATGAAAACCTGATTGTTTCTGCATGTTTTGGTATTAACAATTATGCATTTGTACACATACATGGAATATAGGGGTAATATGGGTATGATTAGTTGTTTTTAAATAAATTTTTGGAGGGAGGTGAGGTAGAATGAACTTGTTTTACCAAATCTTTGAATTTTTTTTACAAAATGGAAAGCCTAGACAACAGAATGCTTCAGAACAGCTAAAATGTTCCTTTAACCATAATATGTGCTTCAATGGAGGCCCAGATTAGCACTTTTTCATATAATCTATGAGATTCTAACACGAAGGCTCGAGTTGGAAAACCCAAAAAAGCATCAAGATCTGATCCCAATCACGCATGAGGTACACCCAAAGGCTTACAAACAATCTCTGTCAACAGATGAGAGAAAATTGATTTTAAATCATTTATTTCACTCCCAGATGAAAGCTCTTTTGAGAAATGAAATTGTAGATGCCACTAAACTATCACAAGGATTGAGACCTATGTGATTGAGACAAATTTTGATACAAGATTGCAACAAGAACAAGAAAAACTATTCGCAGACATTCAGAAATGAAACAAACACATTTTGTTCAAGATCAACACAGAATAACTCGAGTTTGATTAAATTTATCAGCAAGGGAAAGTTTCTAGAACAATCTCAAAGCTTGTCAATGGATATAATCTTGCAACCACCTTGACATGATCAAACTTAATACAAAAAATATATACAGGCTTCTTATACAGCTTCTCAAAAGATAGGCTTCGTCAAATTTATTTGTTGGCAATTTTCTTCGAACTTTAACACTCCAACCATTTGCATGAAAAATTTGTGCTATTTATAACATTTACAACAGAAACCCTTTTCCCCCTACAAATCCTGACATTGAGTGCTACCAGTGCTCTCCATGATCACGATCGTGATCTCCACAATCAGATTTACAAAAAGTCTCCATTTGCTCAGGGGGCAGATCTCTTCGAATATCTTCCGCATTCAACTCCTCCTTCTGGTAGATCACTCTTTCTTCAACTTCCCAACCAATTCTACCCCTAATCTATCAAATCTGGTTCCTTGTGTGCTCGAGAGAAGAAAAATGGAAAATCATATCGAGCCCGAGAGTCAGACCATTTTAATGGTGAAAGATGTGTTGACAATTTTCACACTTGTGCAAAAATGGGCAACTCAAAACTTTTTTGTTATGATGAAAGGCATTGGTGAAGTATACCTAAGCTAAGGAAGTTTTGATGTTATTAGTTACTGCTGAATTAATTAATATTTAAGTGAAATCTATAGCTATGTGTGCTGTTACAAAACGTAACAGATCACATAGTCTGCAATTTCATGATACCTTCAGCAAAAGAACACAAAGGCCCCAAAGGACAATTGTGTTGTCTTGATGAAGACACCAAATTACAGAGTAGGTGAAGTGTTGAGTTTTGGGACAACAAACATAAGTGCAGATTACAGAAATCATAGTTCATTACTGAATGTTACAGGTTCTCATTAATGTTCTTTCCTTCATGTTTAAGACATTCAATTATATGACTGAGTTGTTTAGTTCATAATACAATCCATACAAAAGGTTGAAATGCAGAAAGAAATATACAACTCATTTACAAAATTCAATGTTTTATTCATAAGGAATTTTCAAATGTTCCCCACACAAGCCGTGGGATGTAACTGAAAAGTAAAGTACAGCTACTGAAATAAAAGGTACACATGCATGAAAGAGAAAGCAAAGGAGTATGAGTGAACCCATCATTGCCTTGGGGTTTCTTTCTTTGATTGAAAACATCTCCATTTCCAGCTTCTTCTTCATCTCCATTGTAGAAGCCACTGTACCTAAAAAGAAGAAAAGATAACTATCAGTTACGAGCTCAGGGATCAATTCATATTCCTAGACTATCATAGTTTGTGCATATGAATCTCTAATAACAGGAGATGTAATTTACTTGAATATCAAACTGCATACATGCTTTCTTCACTCGGAAAGAATGAAGGAAGAGAAAAGAAAAGAAGAAAACATAGACATAAGAGAGGCCAAAAAGCAGAAGTATTTTCTAATTGTTTTCCTAAGTGTGCAGGTATAGGTTGTAGCCAAGAAGAAATTGACAAGTCATAAATACATGCCAGAAATAAGAAAGAATGTAACTCAAGGTTTCAGTAACCATTCTGAAGTGGAAGAAGTTACAGTACAGAAGAGAGACTAGAAGATAGAAATACATGTTTTAGTTTGCAACTAAAGAAGAAGAATCAAATTTCAAGAAGCTGAAGTTAACTGGAAAGAAATGGTTACAGCTGAAACAGAATGAAAAGAGGATAATAGGAAAAATTTGACACGGCTTCGCCATGTAAAATGGACATTTACAACTTTTCATCATGTTGTTTTCAACTATCACATGCTTTAAGAGGACTATGTAAATTAAGTAAAGTGATACAGAAATGCAAAAAAGCATTGCATGACCAGGAATAAATAGTTATAATGTTTCAGCTTTCAATTACCAAATCAGCTTCAACAGAAGCTATTATTTTTGTTTTCTAAATCAAAAAATACAACTACTACAACTGAAAATAGAATGGAGACAAGATTCTAAAAAAAATTGCCAGGGCTTCACCATGAAAAGTCACCATTTCAAATTTTTCAGCATACATAGAAAGTTGTAATAAAGATCAAACACAGTGTTTAAGAAGAAAAGAAAGGGAACTATACTTTCAGTCATCAAACTGAAGGATTTTGTAGCATTCATTATAATCCTAAACAGCTGAAGAGAGATGAAGTTGCAAGATAAATCTTACAAGTACAACATTCTATAAGTACAGTCTTTAAATTAATCAAGTATCAACTACACAGAATACTACAAGTAATAGCTTCAGAGATCAAATTGAATGCAGGATTTATAGTTACAAAGATAGAAGTCATCTACAGTTTCAGAACAGATGAACTATTTACAACTTCCAGAATACCACATACATAGATCTCATGAATCAAGAGCATATTGCAGAATCAAAATGAATGATAATTTCCAGTACCCATATAAAAAAGGATATTTAAAAATCCTAGTAGAGATTCATTGCAATACAACTCAAAGGAGAAAATGCAGTTGCAAGTCTACAAAAGAAAACACATAACTTGGCTTTGATCAGAAACACTGAATGAGTATCCAGATCTGGAGATATGCCTAAATTATAGTTGGGAAATCAAAGAAACCAGAGCTTCAGGGTTCATTAATGATGGATTTCCTTTCTATGCAAGCCAAAATTCTCAAACAGATAGGGTTAAATATGCAAATACCCACAAGGCAAAGTGCCAGATCTGAACATTGATTCAATGGTAAAAGGAGCAAGCTAAATATTGATCAAATAAGCAACAGATGATTATTTTATAGAGAAGAATCAAGCTTCACAAACTTGACAATGGTGGCCTTCGGATCTTCACATACGGACACAGATTTCGAAGAAAAGTTCAAACTCAAAGCAGTGCAACCAAAATCAATCAAATCTTACATCATTGGACAAAGCCAAACTCGATGATTAAATAGTGGTCATTAATAATAGACAAGAACTCACTGTAGATAATCAAATGGTCAAAAATTTTGAGCAACCGAATGATGAAGCAAGAGATCCACATGCCCACAAGAAGTTTTGAACTTGGGATTCAATTAGGAGCAAGAAAAACACAGAACCCACAAATATTTTCAATATTTACAGTGATAGACCAAAGGAAAGAAAATGAAAATGGAAGTGCATGTGTACAAAAGGAAAATTAGCTCACCTATAACCACTTATGGTGGCAAAACCATCTTGCTCAGAGATTTCTGATAGATCAAATACAATGAGGAATGTAACTCAACCTTGTATTCCAACCAAGATTTTGAAAGCCAAATCTACAGAGCTCAGGAAACAGAGTCGACCTCTAAAAGAAGCAATCGCAGAAAATATAGAATGAATAGGGAGAATCGATCTGCTAAAAGCCAAACTTCATAGAATAAAATGGTAGAGAGATCAATACTTCTACTCATGGGTCCTCACAGAGCTCAAAAGGTTGCAGAGAGCTCGAAGAACTAGATGACCATAGCAATAGAAGCAAATGCAAATACTGAAGAACCCACAAGATGGATTTTCTTGAGAAATTCGAGCACAAAGGAAAACACTAGTAGTGGCGGCCACCATAGAAATAAGACAAGAAACAAGCTCTAAGCTCTCACCACCATGTCAGCATCTAACAAAATGACAAAGAGAATAAAATGAGCAAAGACGAGCTCGAAGAAACAATAATGGCGGACACCTTCATAATCCTGCATAGAGAGCTCAAAAAGAGGAAGAATGGCTACAAATATACCAGATACAAAGTCACAAAGGCCCCATAGGCTAGGGAAATGCTTAAAGCCAAGCTCAGTGAGCTTCAACAATGGCGCCAAAAAGTTTTACCAGGGCTTCGCCCACATCACCAAAAAACCAAATGAAGTGATCATTCTAGGTCAAGTTCCCTTTACCGCCTGAAACCAAGCAGTGGGTTAACTCTAACTCAACCACAGTTAAATCATCGACAATCAGAAAGTATTAAGGACAAAGATCAAAGGCCGAGGATAGAGCTCAAGTCTCAAAATGATTAACCACGGTTAGTTCCCACCAACCGAATTAAATGCTCAGTTTTGAAACCCTAACCATAGGTGCAAGATCAACGACTCATGATCAAACATAGATGAAATCGATGGCCCAGAATGATCAACAATTTCAAAGAAAACTCAGCACTGAATCACATATGCCACCGACAAAACGCATGGAGGGGTGAGTCACCATGGAGAAGGGGCCAGCCCACATCATCAGATCAAATAAATAATCATTGCAATGACTTTCAAAAGTCCAACCATAGTGTATGCCTTCAAATTCAAATGCCGACCTAATCATGCCATCAATAATCACCAAAAAGGTGAAATATTAAACTATACACTATCAAATATGCAAAGGCCGAAAGATATACATGCATGTATTTATCAAAAGGGGGGCAGAAATATAGTATGGCATGTGTAATGTAAAATGGTCGCCCTTTTTTATATTTGCTAAGTCCACCAAGGTGGCCAAACCTGGTAAAGTGAAGGTGGTCCCCACTTCAAGGGGCTAGAGTTGATTTGCAAAGTGTCACTCATGTGACCATTTTGAAGGAATATGTCAATATCAGAACATGTGCACATGGCAGGTGGTCCCCACAGGATGTTTATACTTTGCAAAATATTACAATTATTGTAATTATTTTGTTCTTGAATAGGGAGTTATTTTTGCATGCTTCACAAGAGGTCAGAATAGGGAAGAAGACAAAGTTGCATGCCCATGGAGAGAGACTTGCCTAGCAAGCAATCTTATTTTTAGCAAATTATTCACCCTTCTTTCTTAAAAATAGAACAGTCAACTTCAGTTTGACTATATTGTAATTAAGGCTAATAATGCCTATTTGTAACTACGTGTTCTATTTTTATTCCTTATCTATTATTAAGTAAAGGATAAAAATAGGATGCATGGGCGAGTACAAGCCTTAGGCTATTTTTAGGAAGAAGGGGAGGAATTATTTTGCTATATATTGTGTGCCTTTGCAAAGCACAAGGAGGACTTTTTGGATATAGGAGTACTGAAGCAATTTTTGCCAGTTTTTCCTTCTGAGTGTGAAGAATTTCTGCCTTCCCAATTATTTGCAGTCTTGTGTATGTTTCTATTAGTCTTGTGAATGTAAATTCCCTGATTAATCATCTTACCCTGTTGCAAAATTCAGTAGTTTCTGCATGATATTAATGTGCATGTTTAGCTTAGCAGTATTGTTGTGATAATCTCCCTCAATACCTCCAAGTGTTTTTCCCTTAATATTCTACAGAAGAACTGTTGGTTCGTGCACCAAAAATCCTTCACATATCAATTGTGCATATACTCAGTCAAATCCCTCATACAAATTTGGTGTATCACCTTAGTTTTAATTACTTTACAGTCATCTTTTACCCCTAAACCCCATAATCAATTTAGGATACATCAACAAGGAACCGGCCTTGATACCAGAGACTCACCTCAAAATAGGTATACCCACAGACCTGAGGTGTTTCCATTGTATCTACGAAAGAGAGAGATCAAATTTTGTAAGCTTAGAAAACCTACAGCCATCTCTCTACAGGGTGCACTTTCGAGAGATAACAGTTTTTGGCATGCCCGGTGGGACAACGAATCAGATCTGCGTGCAAGTTACGACAGTTCCATAACATATTTACAACATTTACAAAGTCACTTTTGGGAGCAAGCTGTAGCAATTTATTCTAAAGATTTTAAGATCTTTTGGCGACTCTGTTAAGCTGATATCAGACCAGTATTGCAGCATGTTCCATGCCTAAAGTGACTACAAGATCATCAGTAAGAGGAATTCCTCCTGAGTTTGTTTCTTTACCCTTGAATTCTGCTAGAAGGAGAAGAGTTGGTAATACTTTACCTTATAATAGACCTGGTTTTGATAACCCTCCTCCTGATATTCCTTCACCACGTATCAATTTCTCTATTAACATCCCAGTTTTTCAAATGGCTATTCAACCACCAAGGAATTTTGTGACCTTTACTAATGGCAGTCCATTAGTAATCCCAGTCTACCATGACATTCCTAATGCTGCCATGAAAAGTTTGCCATCATTCACGGGTGAAAATTAGGTTACACCTGCTGAACATATCAAAGATGTCATAGCCATATGTGCAGTCCATAATATCACTCATGAAGATGTAGCTTTAAGACTTTTAGCTGCATCTTTTAAAGGGCAGGCCTTGCAATGGTATAGAAACCTAGAAATTGGAAGCATAAGAACTTGGGATGAACTTAGGTGAAAAATTGTTGAAACAGTTCCAGGATAATTCAGATCATTTGTCTCTCATTAAACAGTTGTCTACTATTAAAAGAGCTCCCAATGAATTTATGTCCAGTTTCAATATCCATTTTTCCAGAACTTGGGAAAGAATTCCAGCAAGTGTCAAGCCTCAAGTTGATCATGCTTTCCTTTATTATCTTAGGGCATTAAACAGTGATATCTCAACTATGATTCAGTCAATGGGGGGAGAGACACTCCCAGTAGCCTACGATATCACTATCCGAGCTGAAAATAGTCTTATTCAAGCTGGAAAATTGGCACCAAGGCCTTCAATGCCATTTTTGGCAGATCTAGTACCTATTCCTCAGCCTATTACAATCATAGAACCTATTGTTGTAGCTCCATCAGATGATGTATTTAAATATTTGCAGACTATGGGAAATAAATTGACTTCAATTGAAAATAGAATTGCATTACCGAGCAGACCCTATCAGGCTCCTTATCAGCAAAATCAACAGAATCAGCAAAACAGGCAGCCCTATCAACAGAATCAAAATTATAGGCAGCCTTACCAGCAAAGGCAATTTGACCCGAAGGCTCCTAGTTCATCTAACGCTTTAGTCCCAATTAATATGGCTACAGAAGAGTGGTGTCAACCTTGCAATCAACCTCATTCAGCTGCAACTTGCCCAAATGCTTTTCTGAATCTGAATCTTGTTGCACAACCTCAATCTAAAACATTGTTCATGCCTCAAATGGAGGGTGGGCAACAAGAAACTCATGTTCAGAAAGCACCTGAACAGAATTTAGTCAGTTTTAATGAGGAGGATTTCATTGCAGTCACTACTAGGGCTCAAGGGAAAGCTGCTGAAAGTCAAAAACAACAAAATAGGCCTATCCTGCCTACTGTCACTGATAAGACAACATCTACAGTCCCAAAGTCAACCAACAATCCTGTTGTTCCTCAAAAAACAACAAGTGTTCCAGTTGATAAAGGCCATCAAAAACAACTACAGCCTGATCCAAGAAGACTGTTTATACCTCAGATATCCAAGGCAGCTGAAGCAGAATCAGTTTTCGCTAAGGCCTACTCTAAGACAGTTGAATCTATCTCTAAAACAGTTGCTTCTTTCAACATTGTTGATGTAATGAAAAAGCATAACATTAACATCTCAATGTGGGACACTCTAAGTATTCCTAGACAACAAGATTTACTTTCTCATGAACTAGCTAAGCTGCAGATTTCTTCAAATACAACAGAAAAGGAAGTTCAGAAGGCAGACATGGTCCTTGGAACGTTTGAACAAGACCACATTAAAGAAGTTAAGTGGATGGTTCAGAAAGTTCTGAATGCTCATGACATCAAGAAACCACCACCATTTTATTTATCACTGATTATTGGGGAACATCTAGTTCATAATTGCATGGTGGACAGTGGCGCAAGTAGCACAGTTATGCCAAAAGTGATTGCAGAAAAATTGGGTTTGCAGTATGAGCCTATAGAAAGGAGTGTCTTACAACTTGATGGAACTGCAACTAATATAGTTGGTATAATCAAAAATTTAGAAGTGACGTTACATGCTTGCCCAAATGTTTCTATTCTGCAAGATGTTACTGTTGTGGATTTACCTCCATACTTTGCCTTATGCTTATCTAGAGACTTCACAGAAAAATAGGAGGTTATCTCTCTTCAGATTGGTCCTTATTTTTCACTACTCATTATGGTACCAAAGTTACTATCAATTCAGAACCATTGGCCAGATTTCACATTGAGCCTCACTCTCCAAATGCGGTGGCTAATTATTCAGCCCTAGATCAGTCTGATTTTGATGAGGTAGCTCAGGTTTCAACATTAGATGGTGTTTCTAACATGTTTATGGATGAAAAGATAGTGGAAGAACATGCTCATGATCCTTTTAAGGAAGTTGAAGAACACCTGTTTGGTGTGTATTGTATGCATGAAGAAAATACACCACTTCCCTTACTATCCAAAACAGAAGATTCAACAGAAGGGATTTGGAAGCTTCATTTTGATGGAGCTAAGAACAAGAAAGGATAGGGAGCAGGTTTGATGCTCACTTCCCCAACGAACGAAAGGTATTTCTCAGCGTTGAATCTCCAATTTTCATGTACTTGTAATGTAGCTGAATATGAAGCATTAATTCATGGCTTACTTTGGGCCAGAAAGAGAGGTATCAGCATGCTACAGATTTTTGGTGACTCTGAGTTGGTTATCAATCAAGTAAGAAATTTCAATGTTTGTAAGAATCCATTAATGAAGTCTTACAGACATAGAGTTTCAGACTTAATGGAAGATTTTGATGCTATTAACATTCAGTCTATTCCTAGAGCTGAAAACAAGCATGCAAACAGACTTGCAGCAGTTGGGGCTAGTTTTGAAGTGTTGGAACAGATTGAAAATAGCAAAATCCAGCCTCATATAAAGTTAATTGTCAGGCCCTCAATACCTGATAATGATTCAAATTGGCAAGTTTTTGAAAGTGATGATCAAATATGCAGGTTTTTACAGCAAGAAGCTGAATTTTCTGCAGTTAATCAGGATAAATTACAACACTTATATGGTGACCAGATTGTTCAGTTGAAGACAAATAAATTGCCTCGAGGTCTGGTCACATTGGAAGACATCTTCAGCACTGACAATTAGTTAAGAAAAGTCAAGACTAAAATGTCAACCCACGCTGATAATTACGAAGAGATCTCGGTTGATGAAGGGAAAAAGCTATTTCTTGGAAAGGTATGTTCCTTAACTAAAAATTAATCATTTATTAATCTTTGCAAGGAGTTTAAGGATGTTTTTTCTTGGAAATACCAAGACCTGAAAGGATTTGATCCCAGTTTAGCACAACATACAATTGAGTTGCAACCAAATTCTAAACCTGTTAGACAGAAACAGAGGCCTGTAAATCCCAAAATAGAGCCTCTGATGAGGAAAGACTTATCTAAGTTGATTGAATCAGGTATTATCTTTCCAGTTAAGTATTCAAGTTGGGTAGCCAATCTTGTTCCTGTTAGGAAGAAGAATGGTGAAATCAGACTATGTGTAGATTTCAGAGATCTTAATAAGGCTTCATTAAAAGATCATTACCCACTCCCAAATATGGATCATATTTTGAGAACAGTCTCAGGTTCAGATAGACTATCTCTTCTAGATGGTTACAGTGGATATAATCAGATTTTAGTCTGGGAAGAAGATAGATATAAAACAACCTTTACCACTAAGTGGGGTACTTATGCTTACAAAAGGATGCCTTTTGGTCTTTCAAATGTTGGTGCAATGTTTCAACGTGCAATGGACATGGATTTTCAAAGCTTATTAAATAAATGCATCCTTGTTTATTTAGATGATGTTACCATATTTTCAAAAGATTCTGAAGAACATCTAATGCATTTAAGGCAGACTTTTCATTTGTGCAGGCAATTTGGAATATCTTTGAATCCACTGAAGTCTATCTTTTCAGTACATCAAGGCAAGCTACTTGGCCATATTGTTTCTAAGCAAGGTTTAGCAATTGATCCTTTCAGGATCGAAGCCATATCACAGCTATCATTGCCCCATCATAAGAAGGCATTACAGAGTTTTCTTAGAAAAATCAACTTTGTTAGAAGATTTGTTCCAGATTTTGCAGCATTGGTTAAACCACTCACAGCTATGCTAAAGAAAGAGAAAACTTTCTCTTGGACCAGTGAAGGGAGAGAAGGATTTGAATCAATCAAAGCAACTATCTCTCAAGCTCCTACTCTTGCAAATCCAAATTTTGATAAAGATTTTACAATGTATGCACTTGCAGGAGCTGAAACAATCTCAGCTATTCTAACTCAAGTTAATGATGAAAATATTGAGCAGCCTATTGCTTTCTTTGGACAAAGTTTGCATGATTACGAAACAAGGTACACATTTCTTGAAAAACAGGTACTTTCAGTAGTCAGAGGACTAAAAATTTTCAAGTATATGCTTTCGAACAATAAAATCCATGTTCTTGTTTCTCATCCAAGTGTGAAAGCATTCTTACTAAATAAGGAATTGAATGAGAAAAGAGAAAACTAGATAACGAAGGTCATGGAGTATGATGTTGATATTCAGGCTGCTAAGACAGTTCGAGGGAAAGGTTTATGTGAGCATCTAATTGCTGATATGGAAAAACAACAAGTTACAGAACCAGATGATTCAAAACAGCATGCTGAAATCACATATCAGCAATCAAAAATCATGGTTCAACCAAGAAATCAACAGCCTGAGCTCACTCACAAGATTCAGGAATCAAGATGGATGACTAATTTGGTTAATTATCTATAGCATGGCACCTATCTAGAAGGTATGGACAAGAATAAATGAAGGTATTTTAGATTACAAGTTGTACCTTATATCTTCATTGATAATGTGTTATTCAAAAGAGATATAAATGGAATCTTTCTGTGTGTGTTTATTATGATAAAATTCAGAAAATATTGTCTGAATCCCATGAAGGACCTGCAAGAGGTCATTTTTCAGCACGTACCACAGCCTTAAAAATTATGAAAGCTGGTTATTATTGGCCTAGCATATTTAATGACTGTTTTGATTGGATAAGGAAGTGCAAAAAGTGTGCTTTCTTTGTTGGAAAAGAACGTTTAGCTTCACTACCTCTATAGCCTATTTCAGTTGATCAACCTTTTATGCAGTGGGGTCTTGACTTTATTGGCATGATAAACCCACCTTCATCACAAGGACATAAGTGGATCTTAACTGCTACAGATTATTTTACACGATGGACTGAAGCAATAGCCTTGAAGGATGCTAATGAAACTTCGATACTATCCTTTTACGAAGGTATAGTTTGTAGATTCAGTGTTCCAGCAACTATCATATCAGATAATGCTTTAGCATTTCTTGGTGTAAAGATAACAGATTGGGCTATCAACCATGGAATATATCTAAGTTCTTCATCTAATTATTACCCACAAGGTAATGGCTTAGCTAAAAGTACTAACAAGAATCTGTTAAGGATCATCAGAAGAACACTCAAAGATAATCAAAGAGCTTGGCATCTGATGTTGAATTCAACACTTTGGGCTGATAGAGTGACTCCTAAAAGATTAGTTGGCAATTCACCATACAAACTTGTGTACAGAAAAGAAGCAAGAATGCCTATTTCATTTGAGTTACCTGCATTAGATTTGCTGCATCAAATGGAGTTGCTTGAGAATGAACTATTACAGGTTCGTTATGCAGAGTTAATGGAATTACAAGAGCTAAGAGATCAAGCTCATTTGAATATGGAAAAGAATCAAAAATAAATGAAGAAGACTTTTGACAAGAAATAAAAATTCAGAGTCTTCAATGAAGGAGATATTGTGTTAAAGTGGGATGTTGATCGTGCAAAGCAAGGAAGACACACAAAGTTTGATACAATTTGGAGTGGCCCTTACATGATTTCAGCTTGTAAAGAACACAATGCTTTTCAGCTTTCGAAGCTGAATGGAGAGGAACTTCCCATTCCTATGAATGGTATGTTTCTCAAACATTGTTATTAAATATCTTATAGTGATTGTTAGAGTAGGATTTCCCTTCAATAAGTGCATACCCTACACATTGCATCGTTTTTCAATTCAATAAGTGCATCCGTGCACGTGATCTAGTTTACCAGATCCTTTCCCAGTTTTAGTCCCATGTTGGAAGGGTTAAACCTTTCGGAAAAGTAAAATTTTGGTTACATGTTTGGACTCCATGCCCAATGGACAAGAGCAAGGCACTGATCTATAAACTAGCAGGTAGCTTTCCCCGCAGGATCACCATAAATGTTGACAATTTTTGCACTTGTGCAAAAATGGGCAACTTGAAACTTCGTCATTACAATGAAAGGCATTGGTTAAGTATATCTAAGGTAAGGAAGTTTTTTGTTATTAGTTACTGCTGAATTAATTAATGATTAAGTGAAATCTGCAGCTATGTGTGCTGTTACAAAACATAACATATCACATAGTCTGCAATTTCATGATACCTTCAACAAAAGAACACAAAGGCCCCAAAGGACAGCTTTGTTGTCTTGATGAAGACACCGAATTACAGAGTAGGTGAAGTGTTGAGTTTTGGGACAACAAACATAAGTGCAGATTAAAGAAATTAGAGTTCATTACTGAATGTTATAGGTTCTCATTAATGTTCTTTCCTTCATGATTAATACATTCAATTGAATGACTGATCATCATACAATTCATACAGAAAGCTTGAAATGCATAAAAAAATATACAACTCATTTACAAAATTCAATGTTTTATTCATAAGGAATTTTCAAATGTTCCCCACACAAGCCATGGGATGTAACTGAAAAGTAAAGTACAACTACTGAAATAAAAGGTACACATGCATGAAAAAGAAAGTAAAGGAGTATGGGTGAACCCATTATTGGCTTGGGGTTTCTTTATTTGATTGAAAACATCTCCATTTTCAGCTTCTTCTTCATCTCCATTATAGAAGCCACTGTACCTGAAAAGAAGAAAAGGATAACTATCAGTTACGAGCTTAGAGAGCAATTCGTATTTCTAGACTGTTCTAATTCATGCATATGAATCTCTAATAATAGGAGATGTAATTTACTTGAATATCAAACTGCATACATGCTCTACTTACTCAGAAAGAATAAAGAGATAAAAGAAAGGAAGAACATCGACATAAGAGAGGCCAAAAGCCTAAGTATTTTCTAACTCTTTTCTGCAAGTATAGGTTGTAGCCAAGAAGAAATTGACAAGTCATAAATACATATCAGAAGGAAGAAATAATGTAACTCAAGGTTTCAGTAACCATTCTAAAGTGGAAGAAGTTACAGTACAAAAGAGAGACTGGAAGATAGAAATGCATGTTTTAGTTTGCAACTAAAGAAGAAGAATTAGATTTCAAGAAGCTAAAGTTAACTAGAAAGAAAGGATTACGGCTGAAACAGAATGAAAAGAGGATTCTGAGAAAATTTTGACAGGGCTTCACTATGTAAAATGGACATTTACAACTTTTCATCAAGTTGTTTTCAAATATCACATGCTTTAAAAGGACTATGTAAATTAAGTAAAGTGATACAGAAATGCATAAAAGCATTGCATGACCAGGAATGAATAGTTATAATGTTTCAACTTTCAATTAACAAATCAACTTCAACAGAAGGTGTTTTTTTTCTGAATAAAAAAATACAACTACGATAGCTGAAAAAAGAATGAAGACAAGATTCTAAAAAAAAAAATACAGGGCTTCGCCATGAAAAGTCAACACTTAAAAATTGTCAGCATACATAGAAAGTTGTAATAAAGATCAAACATAGTGTTTAAGCAGAAAAGAAAGGGAACTATACTTTTAGTCATGAAACTAAAGTATTTTGTAGCATTCATTAGAAGCCTAAACAACTGAAGAGAGATGAAGTTGCAAGATAAATCTTACAAGTACAACATTCTATAAGTATAGCCTTTAAATTAATCAAGTATCAACTACACAGAATACTACAAGTAATAGTTTCAGAGATCAAATTGAATGCAGTATTTACAGTTACAAAGATAAAAGTCATCTACAGTTTCAGAACAGATGAACTATTTACAACTTCCAGAATACCACATACAGAGATCTCATGAATTAAGAGTAGATTACATAATCAAAATGAATGATAATTTCCAATACCCATATAAAAAAGGACATTTAAAAATCCTAGTAGAGATTCATTGCAATACAAATCAAAGGAGAAAATGCAGTTGCAAGTCTACAAAAGAAAACACATATCCTAGCATTAATCAAAAACACTGAATGAATATCCAGATCTGGAAATATGCCTAAATTACAGTAGGGAAATCAAAGAAACCAGAGCTTCAGAGTTCATTAATGATGGTTTTCCTTTCTATGCAAGCCAAAATTCTCAAATAGATAGGGCTAAATATGCAAATACCCACAGGGCAAAGTTCCAGATTTGAACATTGATTCAATAGTAAAAGGAGTAAGCTAAATATTGATCAAATAAGTAACAAATGAATATTTTACAGAGATGAATCAAGCTTCACAAAATCGACAATGGTGGCCTTTGGATCTTCACATACAGACACATATTTCGAAGAAAAGTTCAAACTCAAAACAGTGCAACCAAAATCAATCAAATCTTGCATCATTAGATGGAGCCGAACTAGATGATTATATAGCGGTCATTAATAATAGACAAGAACTGACTATAGATAATCAAATGGTCAAAAAATTTGAGCAACCGAATGATGAAGCAAGAGATCCACATGCCCACGAGAAGTTTTGAACTTGGAAGTCAATCAGGAGCAAGAAAAACACAGAACCCACAAATATTTTCAAGATTTTCAGTGATAGATCCAAAGAAAGAAAATGAAAATGGAATTGCATGTGTACAAAAGGAAAATTAGCTCACCTATAACTACTTATGGTGACAAAACCATCTTTCTCAGAGAGTTCTGACAGATCAAATACAAAGAGGAATGTAACTCAACCTTGTTTTCTAACCAAGATTTTGAAAGCCAAATCTACAGAGCTCAAGAAAAAGAACTGACCTCTACAAGAAGAAATCGTAGAAAATACAAAATGAACAAGGAGAATCGATCTGCTAAAATCCAAAATTCATAGAATAAAATGGCAGAGAGATCAATACTTCGGGTCACGGGTCCTCACAGAGCTCAAAAGGTTGCAGAGAGCTCGAAGAATTAGATGACCATAGCAACAGAAGCAAATGCAATACTAGAAGACCCACAGATGGATGTGCGGTGAGAAAGCCAAGCACAAAGGAAAACAATAGACAAGGTGGGAGCCCACCATAGAAATAGACAAGAACCCGCTCTAAGATATCACCAACCCATGTCCGCGCAACGAAAATGA